>OX419760.1:50612729-50750201 GCA_948567375.1 Lunularia cruciata
TTACATGACCATTCTTGAAGGTATGTACTTGACTTTGTTATGTCTCCATTGTCATCTTGATCTCCCAAAACTCATTCAACATCTCTTGCATTCCTTGCATTAGATCTTGCAATTGAAAATCCATGATTTATACACATGAAAAATGCTTAATCAATATTTCCTACTTAAATAGAGAGTTAATATGATCACTTGAGTGAGTGCATGGATGGTTAGGATTGCCATTGGGACCACCATTGGGACCTCATAGATTATCTTTTGTTTATAATATTCCTCACCAAAATTGTGGATTGCAAAATCCCTAAAGATCAATTTTTATCTAACTATATAATGGATTTCTACTTGAGTGTTGAAAGAGAGAGGATTTTTTTTATTCAAATCCATTGCATCATAACATAATGTAAATTGTTAAATCCTCTTCTTTATTTTATATTACCATAGGTAGAATCACAAGGTTGAGCAAATTCATTACTACGTCCATGAACTCCACTCCAAAATAGTAAACAAGATATACTCTCGCTTGTGTTGGATGAACATAACCTTGATATGAAACTTTGACAACTCAGCAAGTATCTTTTTTGTGGTAATTAGTAATTAAAGTTCATTTCAACAGAGATATGAGTCAAAGATGGTCAAATATAAAGTAAAAAAAGACAATTTAGTTTTTTTTAGTTGCATCTTTAATCTCTTAGATAGAAACCACACCCAAAAGAGAGTAACAAGCATTGATTTGCAATCTTGTCATAAATTAACACTCATAATCATAACTCCATAAAATATTTCTAAACAATCTTGATTGTGATGATTCAGATTTTTCCCAAAGAAGGCTACTTCACTACAAAATGATCTCTCCTCAAAATTGTGTTCCACCACTCCATTAAAAGCACAATTTTCTTGATCAAAGTTGCTTTTCATCAACCTTGTATTGCACTCACCAATGTAGAATACTACCAACACTATAATCCCTCTCAGATCCATCAAGGTATTGCTTTGATTGCTATTTACTCAAGATCAAACACACAGAATGAAATTAGACATGTAGAATCCAACATCCAACACTCATTGACTTGCACTTCAAAATTCTCCAGACACTCACAAACACACATATAGGATTAATACTCAGAATTAAGTTGAAACAATGAGCACTAAGTTCCAACACTTTGCTTTATCAACTTAAAAAATACAAATATTGAACAACAACATATGATTCCTTTAAATAGGCAGAGCACTTCCATAGTTATCAACTAATATACCATTTCCTAACAATCTCCATATCCAAAATGGCAACCCATTCTTCAAATCTGTCAATTCAAATCTCAAATTAGTTATGAATCCAATCCGATGTCTACCTCTTCTTCTTCTAAACTTGATGTAACTTGCCTCTTGTACTTTGGCTCTATCACCTTCTACATCTTCTTCTATTTCTCTAATCTCTTCAATTTGAACTACAATTGAACTCATGGGCATTCTATCTACCTTCTTATCTTCCAACCCACTTACTTGTAATCATTCAAACAACTCCTCTAAAGACAATTTCACTCCTACTTCTCTTACTTTACCTTGAGTTCCTAACTTCATGCTACTTTGAACCTACTCAAACTTGGATTTCACTCAATCTAATCTGAGACAAACATTATTTCATACTTCAATAATTTTCCTATCTACATGATCTTTGAAGTGAATCAAAAGATTGTTCAAATCCATATCCTTTGCTTTTCTCCTTCGTGTCTCCTACATTAACAACTTCAACTCATGCAAGTATACTTCTTCTACCTTCACTTTGGCTTTTGCTTTTAGCATCGCACTGAGCTTCTCTACTACTCCTCCTACTTGCTCCAATGTATGATTTTGATCTCTCTCCACCTACAACTCTCCACAATACACCTTTAATGCATCTTCAAATTTGGCTTTCAATGCTTCCTTCTCCTCCATGTATCATGCAAGTTGGGCTTCTATGTTAATAATGAGTCCTTGTAGACACTCTTCTTCTCTATTTCTTCTTGCTAACTCTCACTACCAGGCTTCATTCTTCTGTGCTGCCATTGACTTCAAACTCTCTAACTTCTACTCCATCACAATAGTGATTGCGTTTGAATGTATAACCTTGATGCACGTTTCATCAAACTCTCCCTTCAACATCTCCCAAATTGTCTTCCATGGAATGTCTTGTCCTTCTATGGCTTGGTGCTTCATTATGTAAGTGGTTTGCTCTGGCTTGAAGAATCCCATCATCACCCCAACAATACTTCATCTTACCAAGTCTTGATAGGTATCTACTTTATACCCATTCTTTGTATGCAGAGCACTAAATGAATTTTGGATTTCTATAATCTCTTATGTAGTCTCTTCTGTAGACTCTCCCTTCCCAAGGAATGTACCTTTGGTTTCCTTACCAACCTTTCTCCCCCAGACCAGTCTCCAATCTGACTTTATCCATCTAGTTGGATTGCCTCTTTTCCCTTCTTCCTTTGGACCCTCCTCACAATTACTTGCAGCTACTTTTGCCATGAAACCTGGAAAACTCAAGTTCCAATTCTAGGCCAAAAAAGTGATTTGAAGTTTACTCAGGTCTTTGATCCTTGTTATGACATCTAACCTCCATATCATAAGATTCCCCACTACAAGTGAGGGACTCTTCTTTCCTCCTCTCATTGGCATTGTGCAATCTCTCACTCTTGGTAGCTACAAGATAATTCTTTTGTCTCTTGGGTGCAAAATTCTAACTCCCTCAGGATTCTTAAACATCAAACTCTTGGCTGGCTTCATAATGGGCACTACTACAAGCCAACTACTTAGTGGCATAGGATACTTGCGTGAAATTTTGAAAGTCCCTCAACAAAGTCTTAGTTTTATAGTTCTTTGCTGAGCGGTCATTCTTTGGTCACTCTTCACTTGATAATCATACATTTTGCATGTGTTCCTCCTATCATTTTCAATTTTATCCCGCTTCCACCTTAGCCATTTTCTTGATTGTATGTTCTTGGCTAGAAAACCCAAAGGAAAGTTGTTACTATGTCTTTGCATTGGGTTGATCACCCCCAAGCAAAGTTTCCTTACTTTGGGTTTCTTTGGTGTTAAGTCTGATCCAAGTTCCCTAACACAAAGTAAACTACTTTGGGTCCAATAGGAAGACAGAATTCTCCTTCTTTTGTCACCGTTCGGGTTCAATCCGACTTTGACTGTACATTTCTTCTTCAAAATATAACAAAACCAAAACAATGTGGGTACCACATAAACAGATTCAAGAAAGGAAAGTGAGGTGCATGAAGTCATCTTCTAGGAGCATTCATCCCACCCTCTCTCCCAAACATCCCAATCTATTGATTACATTACTTTTTCTCCTCTTGAAATTACTCAATCAGAATAGCCCGTGTTCTCCAAGAGTGATGAGCCACTCGCTTGGATAAATATTTGCTTTGATACCATTGTAACATTCCAAGGACAAGAGAAACTCCAAGAGAAACACAAGAGAAGAAATTCAAGGTTTAATTCCTCAATACTCTAGTGCCCCAAAGGAGCAACTTGTCTTTATTATATAGCAAAGAAGATCCACTCAAAGGGAACTGCACCCATGGATTAAATACATGGATCAGTGATATATTAGTAGGCTACACCCTTAGATTAGCTGCATGGATTGGTGACATGTTGATCCTTGTCCTATTTGGTTGGTCACACAAATTTGACCAAAGGGAATCTTTAGAGAATCTTCCTATAGGATGCTCAAAATTGCATGGGTCAAGTACCATTGGAAAGATCTTAGTAGGACAAACAAGGGAGCAATAAAGCAATCCCTTGTTTATTAAGGGGAGGAGATTCCATTTTTCAAGGCTTAATTCTTTTGTTTAGGTCTCCAAAATTGGCTTTGAAGTTTGCAAGGTGTTTTCAACTTTTGCCCTATTAGTGGAAGTACTCTTTTGGTGATACTTCTATTTGATCTACTTGACCATTGTATATTAAATCCCTAAAGATATTACCAATTCAATTTCAACCTCTAGATAATCTATCTAGCTAATGGTATTACAAATGGTAAATGAGCATCTTAGAGATGGCTTTCAAGCAAATGATCCTTCTAGTGGATTTACCAAGTTGTTTCAGGTGGCTATAGCAAAGGGAGATATTGATATATCAGTTAGTCAAGTGTTAACTACTAGTTGACTTCTTGAAATGGAGAAGGACACAAGGGGCATTAGACTGATTGCTATTGGAGAGATCTTTTTGCACTTGGTTAGCCGCACCATTGTCCTTCAACATCAATTTCACTTTTAAGAGCACCTTAGTTCACATTAGTTTTGAGTAGCTACACTTGGAGATTGCGAGGCTATATCTCTAAGCAAAGCGGTCCTAAAAATTCATCCATTTGTCCAAAATTGGCTCTAAATTTTTCAAGGTGTTTTTGGCCCCTACCTTATTAGTGGAAGTACTCTTTTGGTGATACGTTTATTTAATCTACTTAGATTATCATCTATAACATCCCTAAATATATTACCAAGTCAATTTCCACCTCTAGATATTTTGTCTAGCTTATGGTATTATAGATGATATATGAGCATCTTAGAGATTACTTTCAAGCAAATGATCCTTCTAGTGGATTTAACAAGTTATTTTAGGTGGCTATAACAATAGCAAGGGGAGATATCCCTATATCAATTAGTCAAGTGTTAAGTGCTAGTCTACTTCTTGCAATAGAGAAGGACAGAAGGGGCATTAGACTGATTGCTATTAGAGAGATCTTTTTGCACTTGGTTAGCCATACTATTATCCTTCAACACCAATCTCACTTCCAAGAGCACCTCAGTCCACATCAATTTGGAGTGACTACACTTGGAGGTTGCAAGGCTATATCTCTAGACATCATGTTACTCCTAGAATCCATCCAAAGTAGGTTGTGTTACAAGTGGATGCTAAGAATTCTTTTTATAGCGTCTCTTGGATATCCATATTTAGAGAGCTTAGGGAGGCCGGTGGATCCTTGGCAAGTCTCATTCCTTTTACGTAGTCATTTTATGGTTCTCTTGCTTCCCTTTACTACAAACATAGTTGGTCATAAGAAGGAGTCATCATTTTGGAGTCAATTGTTGGTACATGATAGGGAGATCCTTTAGGGGGAACCTTTGTTTGCCATTGCTCACTTTAGAGCTTGCTTGTCTACTACTTTGGTCATGTTAGGTTGTTTATTTCACTCCTTAGCAAAAATACACACATTGTGGGTCCCATAGATCAAATTAGGTAGGCCTTTGATCATTTGACTACCAAGTTATATCTTGTAGGCTTGAGAGTCAAGATGTCAAAGTGCAGAGCATGGTCCTCTTTAGGTATCCCTCTCCACCTTAGGCTTCCAAAGAGATGTATCACATCTACAAATGAACTACATATTCTTGGGGTGCTAGTAGGATCCAAGGATTCTGTCACATGTTTCTTAGATGTTGCTCTTGCAAAGAGTACTCTCTATGTAGATGACCTTCCTCTACTATGAGATCCACATGTGGCATTTGGTATACCCTCCTCTAGTATTGCTTGTTGACCAACTTACCTTCTCCACATGATCCCCTTTCCTTGTCTTTCCTATCATGTTTGAGAGCTTTTGAAGGATTATGGGAATCTTCAGTGATATCATTGAACTAGGGACATTGGAGTGTGTGAAGGGGAATTTGGCATGTAAATAAACAGCTCTACTAATCTTGTGTGAAGGAGTAGGCCTATTATCTATGGAGGAAATGACACCTATAGCATTTTTGTGTGACACCTTGAGCTCTCTTGACTTCACTACTTTTCACTCATTTTGTTGTTGTTGATAGGCTAGTTTTGGAGACATATATGACCAAGGTGGAGCAAGGATCCTTTTCTCTTTAGGTGTTATTGTGGCAAATTAGAGATGGTCTATCTACATAGGCACGAGAGGACATGGATTGATGACATGTCAGCAAGTTCTACCCTTAGATTAGTTGTATGCATGGGTGACATGTTTGTTCTGATCCTATCTGGTTGGTCAAACCATCTTTGACCAAGTGAATCTTTAGGAAATCTTCTTATAAGAATCTTTGAATCGAGTGGGTGAGGTACCATTGGAAAGCTCTCAATGAGATAATCTCGGTGGGAGAGAAGGCTAATCTTTCCTCTATTAGGGAGGATTCTGCATATTTTTGAGGCCTAATTCATCTGTTCAGGCTTCCAAAATTGGCTCTAAAGTTTCTAGGCTATTTTTGACTCTTGCCTTATTAGTCAAAGTCCTCTTTTGGTGAAATTTTGGTGAAACTTTTATCTGATATACCTAGCCCATCATACATAACATCCTTCCGGATATTACCAAGCCAATTTTCACCAATGGATAATATGTTTAGCTTTTGGTATTACAAATTCAGGTTAATTTTAGCTCTTGCACTATTAGTAGAAGTACTCTTTTGGTGACACCTCTATCTGATCTACCTAGCCCATCATACATAACATCCTTCTAGCTGTTACCAAGCCAATTTCCACCTCTAGATGATATATCTAGTTCTTGGTATTACACAAACCCTACACGTGATGCAATTTTGGAAGGAGTGATTACTCATCCCTTGCATGGGCAGCAAACGGAGCAGCAACATGCAAGGTCTCCAAGTGTAGGAGTATGCAGCAAGGTCACCTCTTTGTTCCTATAGCCTTGGAGTTACATAGAGCAATGAACATGGCGGAGTATGCATTTGTCAACGAGTGCGCAAGAGCATATCATATTAGATGTCAAGGAGTACCACTCTCACTCTCGTACTTTGTAGCATATTTTAGACAACGTGTGTCTATTTCTCTATAGAGAGCATTGGCTTGTGTAATCCATAAAAGAGAAATCACATTGAGTGATGCTTCTTTGGATGCTCTAGTATTTTGTAGACCTTATAACTTACACAGCTTAGATATTTTACGTGTGGTAGGGCAGATTTCTCATATTAAAACTATTGGAGCCTAGCCCCATTATGCCTCTTTTGTCTCTCCCTTGTATGGCATGATGAGGTCTTCCCATCCTTCATGTGTTCTACATGGTTACCTTTTAATCTCTTTTTGCTATATAAATGACCTTGTTACTATAGAGTAAACTTAAGATTTGGTTGTGCATGAGAGAGAATTAATTAACTTAGAAACCATCCTTAAATGTTTTGTCAAGGGTTTCTTTTGATTATGGTTGGAGTCATGCTTCATTTTTTGTTCATATGGGCAAATTTAAAGGGAGTTTCTTTTGGTGATAAGTATGTATATGGTTTTGCTAAATAATTCATTAATCATGCCTTTTTATGTTAAGTCAAGAGATAGAAAGATTGGTTATTAGATAAATAACAACTTATTAGTAATAGTCTAATTAATGGATACTTAGATGTGAATGATATTTCAAAAGAATTACTTAATGACATTAATCTATCAATCTTTGAGAATTTGATAGTAATCTGTGCATCCAATCAATTTGATTAATATTTCATATATCCATTGATATACTATGTTATTGGTGATAAAAGGAGTGCTTAAATTCTATAGAGCATATACTTAGTCTTAATAGTATTTTTTTTAGACATTACATGAATGTTAATATGTATTTTAATAAAAAAATTCCAAATTTAGAAAAAGATACTTACATGTAAGCCAAAGGTCATTATACTACATTAGTGGTTGAGTATAATAAATTTCTTTAGAAAGTTGATAAAGATGAATTCACTTTCATATTTTGAGTAATTTTTGAAAGCAATTAAGGAGAGTTTAATCCATTGATTGGATTTATACATTTTATATCATAAATTTTAATATAATATAATACATTTTCCTTTCATTTTTTCTATGGTTGTTCAAGATGTCATGTGTACTAAATGAAAAGAACTATATTTTAATGAAAATTCATGCATATTCATCATCCTAGATTATTCTAACCAAGTTCATATTTGATAATTCCAGGTTTATTAATGTAGAGTGAAATGATTCTATTGATCATAATGATATATGTCTAGATCATAACCAGATAACTAAATAAATGAATTTACTAATTATATTATGAGAGTGATAACTATATTTATAGAGTTTTATTTTATCTATTTGATAATATTCTTAGATACCAAGGAAAAGACTATCAAGTTCTTTTATCTATACAATTTATATAGAAATAATTTTTTTCATGTATAATTAATTTTAATTGATATATATATATTAAAATTAGTCCTTTGCAACAAAAGTGACCTCATAATATGAACTAGTAAATTCTTAAAATTTGTATTTTAGTTATGTAAAAATTTATATTTTTTATCTATAAAATATCTTCTACTCTCTATGTACAAACATTTCATTGAATTCTAAATTCTAAATATTTTAACGCTAGAGCCCCTTTATTAAGTTTTCAATATATCAACAGGTTAACAGAACTTTCAAGCTGAACTATCAAGTTAACTACTGTAGATTCCCTTATCCAACTATATCCGATATCTTGATGGTCAAGCGTGCTGCTCGTAAGCTGAATGTCCGCATCCAGTACAAATTCAACCTGGATGGAGACGTGGTCACCCAGCGCTAGGTTGTGTCCATATACAACCGCGTAGGCAAAAAGTCTTCGAGGCTGGAAGTTGAGGTGGGGTCCATCTGCGAATCGGGGAGAGGTGCGGTTTTAGATAAGCGAAGTATACCGGATTGTTTGAGCATTTCCATCCGAAGAAGAAGCCATTGGGAAAACACTACCGAGTATCGAATTTGAACTAGAGAAGGGCTCGACAAAGAGGAAGTAGCTATGGCGGCATTGGCGTCTCAGCTGTCGTCGCTGACACTGAGCCCCGTACAGTTGACGAGCTCTGCGACTTCGTGCAAGAGCAACGCGCCATGGAAGGTGAATTTAGTTGAATGTGCGAAGCGGCCACAGAAGAAGTGCACTGCGCACCACGTGAAAAGCAGGCCGAAGAAGCACCAGCCATATGACAAGAACAGGCAAGGTCCAACCTTCTACCCTCGCCTTCCCAAGCCCCCGCCAATCTGGGGCTACGATAACGGTGAACCACTTGCAATCACCGAAGACATTGACGAATAGGTTCGTGAACTCTCTCTCAGCTGATTCCTCTCACTCTGTACTACGTTTGGATTACAGTGCACTTGGATTGACAGGAGTTATGTATGTCATACTAAAATTTCAAGTTTCGTTAAGTTTCGGAGATCTTTTAGATTTTAGGTAACCTATCAGCGATTTAGTGACCATTACTGGCTTCTAGGACTGCAATACCGCCATTTTTCGGTGAATTCTCCTATGTTGTTGCATAGGAATTCCGTTGAAAATTTAAGTGACATCTGGGTGATTTAGATGGTGAGAATCATCACAAAAGGATTGTCTGCTGCCTCATCTTCTATCTATCTATCTATCTAGTCTTGATAAAACGTGAATGTTGGGACGTGAACGCCGCATTGCAAATATTTCGTTAGCATTAGTAGACATTACATTCCGTGAATGTGATCAAACATCCAGCTTCTTCACTTTCCGAACCCCGTGGTTGAGACTCATCTGATACCTACTCCAAACGGAAATAAGGAGGTAGATAATGTCAGACTAAACTTACACTCGACTGTCTCATTTTCCTTGCAGATGCTGTTTTACAACTGCAAGACGAGGTCAGGCAGGACATAGTTAGGTTTAGCAATGAGAACCAGAGGAGAAGTACCAGTGGGGGATCGAAATTTTTATCCTGCATCAACTAAAATTCTCTCAAAAGTCACGCAGTGAGCACTTACTATACTATATTGTACCTATCATTAAATTGATCTGCTAGAGATCTTCAAATTACACTCTGTTGATCAAGTTACACGGCCATTGCCCTTCTTATAGTTTGTATGATTGGGAAATCCGTGCTTTACCTTCTTCAGGATAAAACTAGATGTCAGGTGGTTTTGTGGTTTCTACCGGCTTGAACCTGCTACATGATATTCCCCGTGATAAGTGTTTTAAGCAAATCTTCTGTATTTTGAGAATACTGATAAGTAATAGAGTGCGAACTTCGGTGCGATTTTCATTTGCATGAGATCACGCTCAATTCAGTCATGGACATTGCTCTTCTACAAGTATTGCAAGGTCTGTGTCCTAGCTGGCCCCCTCTTGATGTGTGGGTCGTGATGAATAATATGGGAGCTTAGATAGTAAGACGGAAAGTGTATGAAGGGATCCCCTTAACTAGCCTTGTTACTTGACACCATATTCTGATAATGTGTTTTCAAAACTAATGATCCACTAGGTCGGAGGGAGTTCCTATGCATCAATATATTCTTGTCGAGAGAATCTTCTGGGAGGATACACCTCTTCCTTCTTCTTTCTGAAATCTTTTGCAGTACTCAAATTTCAAGGTAACAGCATAGAAGGTCGTCTGAAACTGTAGCATGTGGTCTAGAATGGGCAGAAGATGTAGAATATTCTACTTCGCCATTTAGTCATTTAGTCATTTTTCTCCAAGGGATGAGGGTGGAGACACATCGTTGTCTCGTCGTCTTGCTACCTTGTACTCCAAGCCTAACCTTTGCTGCAGCTTCCTAGTGTATAGCCACGTGTACCTGTTATTTATGTGTATACGCTCGCCACCTGCGAACAAGGAAAAGCGCTCATCAGCGTACACGAAAGATTGCTATCTGGATGCTAGGACGAAAGGAACGAAGAAACGTACTGTCAAGACGTCTTTACACCGTCCATGTTCCAATCCATCTCAAGTAAAAGTGAGTTGCCCACTTGAACCTGAAGATTGTACCAATATATGAGCCTCTCTGAACCTATGACGACACTAAACGAGTTAAGCGCATTTGCACCATATCACAACTCTGTGATCCACCCCAAAAACGTGTCAACGTACCCTCTGTAACGTGGTATCGCAGAGTCCATTCCAGCTATATCGTGTTACTGTACTGAGCTATGTCTTGGCATTGCGCGTGAACCCTATTTCAGTTTTCCCTCAACCGTGACGTTTTTCAACTCTTCTTGGCCGTCGTCCCCTATGTTTATCAGGTATAGAGTATAATTTTGTCCTAAAGTTTTCATCGGACTCCAATGTCATGTCAGGCTGCTGTCATGGTCACTCTAATATACGGCGTTTCACCACCACTTTCAGTTACTTCTTCCTTTACGATCTTCTCTAGACTTCGATGTCATATTCAGCTATTATTTCATCATTATTTCTCCTAACACTAAACTCCAGTAAATAGACCCTAAACCCTTTCCTTTCAAGGTGTAAAGAATCTCAATTCGCTCAATGCTAACATTTATGATTCCATCCCTCACAAGATCCAGGATGATGTAAAACTAGACACAGCATATTGTTTGCATGCATGCATACATCCTTCCAAGTTTTGAATGTTCTTTCCTTTTCGCTAGGTGCGACTATGAATTGGTTCGTTAGAATCTATCAAGAGTCATTGTGCACAGAAAAAGCGTAGTACAAGGTGCCCCGTCGAGCGCAGTCATGGAAAAGGAAACCTCCTATCAAAGTTAGTGCTTCAATTCTTATTTGTGTGTTTTATTTCCAGTCATGGTTACTAGGGAAGCAAGCGATAATCTTAATCTCAAGCATAATCTGAACGCACTGCTAGGTTTTCCTCTCTTTTCAAACCTACGAGCTTTTCATAGCTATACCCTATACAACCTATGCCCGCAATGGATTTTCACTTCACTCTCACGTGGTAACAATGACAATCACTTGACAAGATATTTTGATCAAGGTGGGTAAGACCACTTTCGAATCTATGATTTTGGAAAGAAACCAAGAAAATAACCAATATAGAAAAAAAATACGGACCTACTTCTGGTAACCAATTTCGATGTTTTTAAAAGCCGTTTTAAACCAGAGGTGGCTCTTTTGGTCTTGACGCCCCACTATAAATCTCATAATTTTGAAATTTGTATGAAAGCACTAGACTTTGATTGATATTCTCTGGATCTCCATATACTATAGATTACTGAAGACTAGATCACGTGAACCTACGTTAAGTCTAATTTCTCTTGGAGTATAGACAAGCTAATACTATTTTGTAACTCATAAATATTCTCTCAAGCAAGGGTTTCCTTAAAGAAGATTCATGACGGGCCAAGGAGGTCATTTAGATAGTTTATCTGGTTTTCTAAATGTCAAACAAATTTTAAGGAAAAGCTAGGGAAACGAGTTCCACAACTAAGAAAACGCTCGTTTTTGGAAGTCAAAGAATAACAAAACGAGAAAGCTATAAGAAGTTATGGGGACGATGATGAAGATGAGCCATAGCTGCTTGACATTGTAAAGCCCTACTCGACAAATTACTCTAGACAATGATAATCCGGACATCAATCTAGGACAAGATCATCATAGTACGGGCTTGTTTAATTGGATAGCCATCTACATCAAAGTTTAAGACTCCGTGTGGGTCTCCAACTATCACTTCAGCAGGAGGCTCTGCCGGTAGCGCTTGTCAAGCAAGAGGATCCTTTTAAAGAATTTCAAGTTTATTTTCATTATTATATCCGAGCTCATTACAATTGGAATAAAAGTTGGTGCCAAGGAGTTCGATTGATATTAATCTTGCAAGTCTCTTTTCTCGTTGGAATATTTCAAACACTTTGATGGTAGGACTCGTGACTCTTCCTGTTTGGCGATTTGGAGATGTACTTGCTAGTGGAGGAGGCAAGGCATATTCGAGCTTATTACCATTGGAGATAATGGGCGATTGATATAAGTATTACAAGCCACTTTCGTCGTTGGAATGTTTTAAACACTTTGATGATAGGATCGTAGGCTCTTCCTATGTTTGACGATTTGGAGATGCACTTGCTAATGAAGGACTCAATACATATCATATCCAAAACTGGTGAAAGGCCAAACTTTGCAATATTGTTTTGGTCCAAGCACAATAGAGCACATACCAAGGTGCAAATTGCAATAGAGAGCAGGTTGCACATGTGAAAGCCCAAATTACTCAGGTGGAAGAGGTAGCACCAAGCCAAAGTCCAGGACCTGCCAAAACAATGTTTATCCAATTCAACCGCAGAAAAGCACTCAAGGAAGGAGTAAACACAAAGTTAAAGCAAACCTTATACATGAAGGCTCTAGTGACATTGGTGAAAGAGGTAATATTAAGCCAAAGTTTAAAAGTTATTACTATTATAGTAAGAAAATCATTAGCCCCATTTATGAGCTGAAAGCACTTAGGGAGTAAGTTCCATGATAAGGAGTTAAAATCTACTGCTATAGTATCAAACTATTGAACCTCACTTATGATGCAAAAGCACTAGAAAGGTAGTTCCATGCCATGGAGTCAACATTCAGGTATGTAAATTGATACAGAAGATCTTAGTATAATTAGTAGTCTCAAAGATCTTGAAGATCTTAATTAATTAGTCTAAAAGTCAAGAAAAATCTATAAAACAAAAAATAAATTAAGTAAATAGAATTATAAAGAAAATAACACCAAGAACTGAATAGACTATACTCAATACACAAGGGTAAAAATTCAAATTGCAAAATCAACTACAATTAACATATATCATAGAAAGGAGAAAGATAATCGTATATATAGAAAACTTATAATGAGATAATATCATGCAACAAACTGTCCAAACTCCTTAAGGATCCAAAAAGATGTTCAATAAATCATACTAATATGGAGATTGATTTCTTATGATTATAGTATAACCTTCTCAATAAACTATTCCAACCACCCACAAAGTAATATTGATAAAGAATGGAGCACTCAAAGACAAAAGAAAGCTCACAGTAAAGGTCTAAGGTCTAATATGGAGAGCTTGATATATTAGCAAGAGGTCAATATGTGCCAAAATCAAAGGTAGAAGCCCTTGTCCAATTGCACATGAGTAACCTTGATACAATTGTAGCGATGGGTGTTATAACTACATCCACTCAAATTCTTTGGCTATGCTGAGATGCTATAAGCAATTTTCTACCCAAAGTTTATTTCTTACATGAGATGGATTCAAACTTATCATTGGGAGATCAAGCTTAAGATAAATGGCAATATGGATTCTATGTCTTCTAGATTGGATGGAAATTTAACTTGGAAAGTTCCAACCTATATGATCTGATTATATCATGATCAAAAATAAAAATAAGGTACACAAAGGTACAAGTTCACAAAAGATCAATAAGTTAACATTTTGAGTGCAAAGATGAAATTGATGGATTTGGATCTAAAGTTAAAAAGCATTCATGAATGAATGACATAGGATAGTATTTCCTTAAACTAATCTGCCCATAGAAAATCTAAAATCAAGGATCCTTTAATTTAGTTGAATATTTTAGCATTTGAATGTCTATGTCCACATTAGTTGTATTTTGATGCACAAATTTTAATAATTTCTTAATTGTAAAGATAAGATATCTTTATTTTTAGGAGGAAAAGTTTCTTAGTTAAAGTGCCCATTGGAAATATGTCTACATAGGTAAATTTGCAAGTGAAAGAAGTCCAAAGCCAAAGGCACTCTAAAGGAAGAACGCCAAATTTGAAATAACTCCTAAGATTGGCTAAAAGCAAGTAACTTTGGCCAAGATGATCTTCCAAGTAGAATTTTGGCTTGGAAGAACTTTGACTAGGATATGGTTATGCCCAAGTACTATACTTGTATTTGAAGATTCCATCACCTAGTACAAGAACTTCTACCAAGGACCGTTGCATTCAAGGAGGGTGGTACATATTTCAAGGAAGATTGTTGGTATTTGGCAAAGACCTTGCATATAGGACAAAGATAATTTGGGGGAATAAATTACATGTGTAGAGAGGTGCCCCATTGAAAGTGTATAACAAGTGTATAACAAGGAGAGCTCAACCATATCCACCCCTGAATGATTGAAAAAGGACCAATGACTTTGCCCATAAAACCAAGTGAGCACTACTCATTTCTAATTTTTTAGAGTAGAATTTACAATTAGCTTTGAGCTCAATCAATAATTGTCTAGGTCTTCCTTTGTAGAAGTTCCTAGTTCCTATCCTACTATAATACCATTAGCTAGACAAATTAGCTACATGTGAAAATTGGCTTGGGTAATATGTTTAGAGATATTATACATGATAGTCTAAGTAGATCAGATAGAGAAGTCACCAAAAGATGACTTCCACTAATAGAGTGGAAGTTAAAAATACACCAAAAACTTCAAAGTCAATTTCGGTGGCCTAAATGAAAGAATTAGGCCTTGAAAAAGAGAATCTTACCCCCACCCTTTAGGAGAAATAGTATTGCCATCCTCCTCCTCTTGCTTGTCTCACTGAGATCTTTCCAATTGTACTTCACACATGGTGTTCTAAGCTTCCTATAGAAGGATTCCCTAAAGATTCCCTTTGGTCAAACTTGTTTGACCAACCAAATAGGACAAGGATTGACATGTCACCAATCCATGCCACTAATCTAAGGGTGTAGGTTGCTGACATGTCACCAATCCATGTATCTAATCTAAGGATGTAGCTCCCTTTGAGTGGATCTTCTTTGTTATATAATAAAGACAATTGCTCCTTTGGGGCATCAAAGGTTTTTAGGAATTCATGTCTTCTTGTGTGCTTCTTGGGTTGTTACACCTACTCACATTCTCCTTAGTGTCTCAAAATTTCTCTAAGAGTCAAGATGGTATTAGTCTAGAAACCCATGAGGAAAATCACCAAAGCTATACTTCAAAACCATGTTGTCAATAAGTGTGTAATTTATTGTAAAAGTGAGGTCATTTAGAGCAAGAATTTGAATTTCTTGCTCTTGAATTAGGACTTGAGTGACTTTGACATGACCTAAAAGATGAAGGGCAAGAAAGAGTGAACCATAGGGAGTCTTAGAGGGAATCCACACAATTAGAAAGAATAGAATTGGAGGATGGTACTTAGTGTGGATGAAAGTGAACACAAAGCAATAACCATCAACACAAAGTATGTAGACAAATAATTAACCAATGATATCAAGGCCACCTTCAAGCAGGAAAAAATAAGAACAATGGTTGGTGAGTAGTGAGTTACAAGGATCTGACCTGATGGACAAGTGGAGGTAGCTTTGAATTTGTTCAAACACAAACAAACAATTTACAAACAACCACAAAAAACAACCAAGCAGTCTTCTTCCACTACACATACAAAGGGAACCAAATGAACTAGGCAAACATGCTCTATTTGAAGCAAGGCTCTTCACCAAAGTTTTAAAGAAGACAGTGGAGTGACTTACCTAGCTCCTTTTCAATCTATTTCTATATGGGTTTAAACTTCTTGACAAAAGAAGAGTGGAAATGGTTCTTGAACCATCATCAGCCAAATGGATGCTTCAACACCCAAATCAAAGGAAAGACCATGATCAAGAAGCACCAAGATGCAGGTGTAGAATTTGCAAAGACAGGGAGGTTTGTGCTAGTAGTAGAAGAAGAAGGTTTTGCACCAAAGACCAAGAAGAAGAGAGCTCCTCGAGTCCCATCCAAGCAAGCCTAAAAGAAAACCCAAGTAATAGACGTCTCCTTGGAAGAAGAAGTTGGAGACAAGTAAGAAAATGAAGAAGAGGAAGAAGAAGGAGAACAATCATCCAACCCCCTCAAAAATGGGAGGAAACTCAAAAAAAAAGAGGAGACTTGTATCAAGATGCACAATTGGCTCCCAATCCGGAGCCAAGCAAAGACCAGGTAAACTGCCTAGAAGATGAAGGAGAAACTTCTCATTGTCCAGAGCACCTCCTAGTCTTGAACCAAGACCAAAAGGAGAGGAGACCCATGTGGAGATAGAATTTTAGACCAATGAACATAGGAGGACAAGCCAATACTAAGACCAAAGTTCTTGATTGGCTCAAAGCCAAATGCACACCTCTATTTGAAACAATCAAAGATAGAAAAGAAGAAGCCAAACCACTTCATAGGATTTTGGTGTGCAAAGCAAAAGGAGCAGACTTTGTCATCCATTTGGTGGGAGCAGTGTTACAATTTATGGAGCTACTTCTTCCCTGGTATTAGGAAGAATGCCTATACATAACCAATTATAAAACATTGGTGAGACAAATGCTCAAGGAGCTGTGTACAAAGAAGGCCACTAAAGCAAAGAAAAAGGAAGAACTAGCCAAGGTTTGCAATCTTTACAAAGAAGAAGTTAAGAAGGTGAATATGTTGACCCACTGCCTTTATGAGAACAAAGACAAAATGGCTCTTTCACTATGAGTCAATAATAGTAGGAGAAAGAATTGAGGCAAGTGCAGTTGGAGTTGGGACAATTACAGATGGAGAAAAAGTAGATTTTTCTGAAGTACAAAGACCAATTGCAAGCAAGGGACAAAGAGCTAATTATCATTTGCTTTGAATTGGAGAATGTTGAGGTGACAATTTTCACTCTTGATCTACAAATGACCAAATACCAAAAGGAAGTCACCTTGAAGTTGGAGCAGATGGAGGGAGACCTCAAGAGCAAGAAGGCTGATTGAGAATTGGATCACTCCTAAATGCTAGAAAAAGTAAAGAAGGAGGTAGGAATCTTGAGCCAACATATGGAGGAAGAGAAGGCAAAGATCATCTAGCAATTGGAGGAGATCTATGTTCAATTAATACTCATGGGGAAGGAAGAGGCCAGAGGGAAGGCCTTGAAGGCATAGATACACAAGTTGAAGTTACAAGTTCAATGCTTAGAAGGAAACACATATGATGAGGAGCACATGGACCAATTTGCAATTTGACTTAAGGAGCATTTGGACTAGGAGTTCATAAAAGTTGATAACACTTACCTATTACATATAACCAAATATTTAAAGTAGACCAAGGAATGGTTCCGTATACTAAAAAATAAAGTTAGTAGCCCACAATTAGAGTCCTTGGATGAAGACACTCTCCTAGCAGGAATTCCCTCAATAGCCATAGTCCAGGAGTAGACCAAATGCACTTGGCCTTGTGTATACTTTTTAGGAAGAAGGACTTTGGCCATGCAACTCAACTTTAGGAAGAATGCCTTTGGTCTTGTACATAGTTTATTGGAAGAAGACTTGGGTATGTATAGAATCCTTCATCCAAGTACCACTTTAGAGTATTGTACTTCAAATTAACTTAGGGAAGACATGACACCTTCTCTGATACATTTCAAAAGCTTAATTAGGTAGTTATGATTAGGATAAGATAGGATTAGGATCCTAAGTTAGAGATAGGTTACTTGAAAATCCACTTATTCATTAAGACACTCTAGAGAAAAGTAGGAGACTATATATAAGGTTTTGGCCCAATAATTTCAGAGTTCACTTTTCCATGCAACTTTGTGTGTAAACTAAAGTGCAACTCTTTGCATTTTGTTATTGCTTTGTGTTAAATGTTGAAGTGAAGTCTATGCACGACCGGACTTGAGGAAGTTTGCAATAGAACACAAGTGCTCAAGTATAGGATGGTGGATTCAAACTTGATTGGGATGTTTGATTACCTTGCTTTGAAGAAGGAAAGTAATACAAATAGGAATCTATTCAGTTCTAAGCATTACCAATACCATTAAATCTAAAAGCAAGGACATTCAGCTGACCAAAATACTCCTGCAGGATTGTACCTTCTAGGAATGGTAGTACATGCCTTTGCAGTTATAGTCTTTGGGGTGAAGTGAAACATCACCTTCAAGAGTAACTTGGATTAAATTTGTAGTAAAAGTGATTGTTGTTTTCCCTTTTTTGTAGTATGCCACAAAGAGGTGACACTACACTCTTTTGGGAGTGGTTTCTGCCCAAGAGGTGAAGTAAGAAATAATAAATGAACTGCAGATAGTGATACATTCCTTCACTTTTAGTCAATTTTGACCCATATCATCAAGGCAATGTTCTTCTTTGACCCATATTCTTACCAATTCTACTAGTATTTGATTGGCTTTGAGTCACCACAATAATCTTTTATACAAAAATCTTCTTTTAATCATATATTACATAAAAGCTTCATATGAAACTTCAAAAATGCATTTATAAATTTGGACTCTAATTTAGGAGCAAGATAATTAATATTACCCAAATTTACCTATCAAAAACACAAATTTCATAGACTTGAAATCCAAACTAATGATTGACTATGTATCAGGCTTAAGATGGATGTAGAAACATACAAGATATAAAACCACCTTAAGCCTTATCTAAATGTTCAAGAAGGCTTTTGTACTCATAACCATTTGAATGTTAAATTATATATTTCAAATCACTCACAATTTCTATCAAATTTCACCATCTAGAAGTTCAAAATGTATATTTATTTCTTTTACATTTAGTCAAATTAAATTTTTTGGGTGGTGATTACTTGGTTCATAGTACTTGGTCTTTTAATTATCTTCTCTATCTATTCTGCTTCTATTAAAATTTTACTAATTGATATCATAACAAAAATAATTTATTATTTTAGAACTAAACCTACTATGAATAATGAGACTCAAACAAAACAAATTTAGTGGATCAAAATTCTATTTAGGAAAGGGATTAAATTAAGAAATGACACTTGGGAATTATCCCACTATATAATAGAGAAAAAAATATCATGCCAAGTTGCATATTATATAGAGTTATGGAAATAATAAATGCTTCAACTTGAACTTTCCTCATGTTAGGCGAGGTTTGAGCAAAAAAATTTTTAGTTGAAATGACATGTTTATATATGGTTAAAAAATCAATATTTTTAGCATTTATTTTTTTATATAGTATTAATATGTATCTCCTAATTCAACCTCAAATTATTAATCTTAAATGAGACAGGAAAATAACTTGTGCATATGCATTGAACTTAGGATTAAAAAGTCATAAGGAGAGAAGTAAAACCAGATTTTCTAACTACGACATTCTTTATGTGGTTTGTAGTAGTTTTAAGACTAGTAAAAATGCGTATAGATTCATTAAGCCTTATGGACTGTGAAAAACTTGTTGACCATATACTTGGTCAAGAAATGCTATATATTTGGGGATGGATCAATAGTTGCTATAGGTAACTTTTGATCTTAAAGGGACAGCTATAGGTCATTCTACTCATTGATATAGATAAGCCTACACTAGTAAAAATTGCAAAACAACACAGTGCTATAAAACTAATTTATCATATCAGAAAATTTATTTTATTTTCATTTTCAATTAGTGTCCTAATAGACTCAATCACACCATGATGCATCATTAATTAAGTAACAACATCAAAATTAAAACTTCTTTCAATATCTAATATAAGCATGAAAATATCTTGCAGACTTAACAAACTACAAGACAAGCAAATTTATTGAACAATACATGGTCAAATTACTTGAAGAAGCTATCTTGTATGCAAGCAAAAATTTTCCCATAGTTTGAAGTTTATTTATAGAAGTATACTACAAGTTTTTGTTGGTTGAAGATGATTGCAATATGATATTTTGACAGTAAAGTAACTTTTATCTTTCTAGTTAGGTCATAAAATATGACATTCTGAATACAGTTAAGCAAATTACAACTGAATATTTTATACACCACAACAACAGGCAAGAAACTAATTCACATAATTCACATGAAGAGAGAGTTTTGGGTGGAAGCACAACAAAAATAGTTTTAGTAGAAAACAGATAATTACTAACCAAGCCCTTGCAAAGATCTTATATTTTTTATTTCATGGATCTGCTTTCAGAGTCCTAAACGGTAAATAGTATCTTTGCCTATCCAGAGTTTAGGTTTAGACCATACAAGCCTATGTAAAATTAATGTAAAATATTGTGCAACTAAAAGAGGATTTTGGAAAATGACATATCCATTCAATATGTCCACTCCCTGAGTTCACTAGGTCGTCTAAATAAGACAGAAGTAAATTCCTCTTATAGTAAATTTAATTTTAGGATAGAATCACTTATTAGGAGGTTTTAGAAATAGTTATACGAAGTTTCATAACTTTTCATATGGATAGTTACAAAGCGTTGACTAAATCGGTATAGGGTGTGAACGAGAGGTAGAAAGGGTCTTGCTACGGAGTTTGGGCCAAGTTCCTTATTATTAGCACACTCCATATGAGGTGGTTCATAGAAAATAAGGGATAAGGAACTTTCAGTTATCACTTTGTAGTGCATTGATTACATATTAGGGTTAATAAATTATATTATTTAGGGTTAGAGTGAAAGTGGTGGCCACCAAAGGGAGCATCCATGATGTTCAAGAACACCCATGGTAATCAAAAGTTGATAGATTTATGCACTAGATGACCCAAAATGCAATTTTTGACCATCGAGGAAGATTAGAGGGACCATGAGTGGAAAGATTTAAGAGCATGCAAAAATTGACAGCAGAAGAAGATTTGAGAGACCCATAGCCAGAGTTGAAGGCCAAGTGAATTTGTTTGGAGTGGGAAGATTTGATTGCGGGTTGTGAGAAGGTTAGAAGGAGGAGTGATTTTGTTTGAAGTGTTACTCTCCAAAATCCTTGATTTCATTATTTAAAAAAGTTTAATTTATGATTATTGTCTCTTGGTACAACTATGAAATGTATGCCCTTGTTCCCCTTTGAGTGATGAAATGAAAGTCATAAACTTGTTCTCTTGTTCCGAAATGAAAATTATGAGATTGTTTTTTTTCTTGTGCGTAGAGAATAGAGATGCGCCTTTGCCAATATTTACAAGGTTTTTTTTGTGTTCTATATGCAAAGAATAGAGATGCCCCTTTGCCAACATTTATGAGGTTTTTTTTTTGTTCTTTACACAAAGAATAGAGATGCACCTTTGCCGAAATTTATGAGGTTTTTTTCTTGTTCTGTGCACACACATAATAGAGATGCAAATTTGCCCGATAAAGAGTTATATGTGGTGATTAAAAAGTCCAAAGTCAAGTCATGTGGAGAGGGAGAACTCATGTAGAACTAACTAGAAATATTAGAAAATGTATTCAATGGATGATTTGGTTAGGTTGGGAGATATTGCTACAAGGATTAGAAGATGAAGATGAAGATGAAGAATTAGGAGGAGATTTAGATATGCTAGAATTTTTTATTAGTGGGTGGGAGTATTCACAAACTCATCGATACTTAGAACCCCGTATTACTTACCTTGTAGTAGAGAGTTTGTGATGGAGTATTTTAGAAATCTCAATACTAAGGCCTTTCACAAGCTTACTAGAATGGATGGAAATTCTTTTTCAACATTAGTGGATTTGATTAAGACACACTTTTTGAGAAAAGCTACTGAAGAGAGCAAACACACGTGTGGATCCAAGTTGCCTTAGCCTTAGATAGATTTGGGCATCACGGCAATGGAGCTTGTGTTGCACGGGGTTTAAATATTTGGGGCATTAGTGCTGGTTCAACAATTGCTTTTACTGATAGAGTTATGACAACTATATTAGATGTGATGAGGAGTCAAGTTGCTTGGCCTAAGCTCAAGGAGAGGAGGAGGATATCTAATGTGTTTGCACACAAAGGTTTCTTGGTTGTGTTGGTTTGGTAGATAGAACATTGTTTCCCCTTGGAGCTCAACCAACAGTGGATGGGGAAATATATTTCAGCCGTAAGGGTTTATATTCTATAAACTGCCAAATGATTTGTGATGATAAAAGGAGAATTATACATTTTTCCGGAGGTATGTATGTGTTTTTTCTTTAGGTAGTTTTTCAATGTATTGGTGATCCTCTTTGTATGGTTACTAAAAGTATAAGTTGATTTGTTTATTTGCAGGAATGCCAGGATCATGTCATGACATGACTTATTTGAAAAAATCCTCACTATGGAATGATTTGAACCAGGGAGAGAGTTGTCGCAATTTTGAGGCAAAGCAGTACCTTTTAGGTGATTCACGTTATGTACCCATGCATCACCTAGTCCCCGCTTTCAAGCAAGCTTGATCAGAGGACACAAGCAAGAGGAGGACAAGCAGGAGTTTAATAAATATTTGGCAAAAGCAAGAGTGATAAATGAGCATTATATAGGAGTATTGAAAGCTAGATGGCATTATCTTTATCAGCTAAGAGTGCAACTCAAAGACAATAGTAGAAATGCTTATTTGTTAAAGTGGGTGTCATTGTGTTTTATTTTACATAATTTTTAATCAATAGGTCAGACCTTTGGTCAGATGATGATGGTAGATTTACAGAGGAAATTGAAATAGATTTACAAAGGTCTTTTCATGGTATACAACTTGGTAGAGAAGAAAGTAGATCAAGGGTGATGCAACACTGCCTTGATTATCACAATGATGATATACTCCATTGTGTGAGTTTCCATATAATAAATTTTTTCCATAATAGTTTCTTGTAACTTAAGCCATGAGTCTCTAACTTAGACCATGAATGTATCTTTATGTAATATTGGAATAAAAATTCATGGGATGCAAAAAGAATTCTTGGGAGCTTAACCTGTACATTTGTAGTGCCTGAGCTAACGCTTACATGTGTGGTGCTGGGCAAGTTGACACTTCAAAGTCACCATATATTGTTGGAAAAAAGTTTAAGTGGCCCCATGATGCTTGTAGATGCCGGTAGATGCCGTGCAATGGCGCTCATACACGTTGGGGGCCGCCTTCCAACTTGCCAGAAAAAATTTCCTTGCGCTTGTTGATGTCCGTAGGTGCCACCCGTAAGGTGCCATGTGATGGCGCTTATAGATGCTGGAAGACAATGAGGACCACCTTCCTACTGAAAAAATTATTGCACCTGTTGGTGCTGAGTGGCACTGGTAGGCATTGTGCAATTTATGTAATGCTTGGGTGCGCCTATTGGTGACATGGAGCACCGCATGTTGCCGCTCAGGATTTAAGTTCTTTCTTCTTGAATATTGATTTTCCATTGAATGTGCATATTTTGGATGTTTGGATATTCAAACTTTTTTTCCAGCGTGGGGCTATATAAAACTTCATTTTTCTAGATTTAAATAGAAGTCATTTCACTATGTGGGTGGGTGTTTGAAGGAATCATTTCATGAGTTTGTCATTTCATGAGTGTGTGGGTGTGGGATGTTTGGGAGTCATTTCACTACTAGTGTTTGAAGGAGTCATTTTGCTGCGTATTGTGTGTTCAAAGGAGGCAAAATCAAAAGAGGCAAACTCAAAGGAAGTAGGAAAACTCACTATTGAAGGAGAGAGTTGTAACTTTTAGAGTAAGAGAAAAATTCAGAATTTGAGAGGAAGAGAGCATTTGAAAGGAAGAGAGCATTCAAGATTCAAGAGAAAGAGCAGGAGATTTGAGAGAAAGAGCAAGAGAGAAGGAGAGCATTCAAGAGACAGAGAAGAGAGATTTTCCAAGAAGAGCACACTGAATTTGAACCATGGCAAAAATCTGAGGATATGAAAAGATTGTTTACAGGTTTGACATGAGAAATACTTAGGAAGAAGATTGGCTCATAGCTTTTCATAACATTCAACACCCAGTAAATTTCATCAAGTGGTGCTGGCTGGACAATTATCAGATTTGAATTGCTTTCTCTGGAATTTGGGAGGTCGATCTAGACGTAATCAGCCTCAAAATTACACTTGGACTTCACTACCCACGTCCAAAGGTATTATTAAAACCTTTCTAATTGTTTTCTCTTCATTTCTCTCTACTTTCATATGTTCTAGCACCTTAGGATTATGATTTTGCACATTAGGCCTCCAAATTGTCAACGCCTCCCAGCCCTATCCTGCAATGCCCCCGATGTCCCCCAGTGCCATCCGGTGCCAACCCTAAACCCCAAACCCTTTGTGCAAGCACCTTCTAGTGTCTCCAAGCGTCACCCAATGGCATCTTGTTGTCCTTCCCAAAATTGACTATCCTGCAATAGCTTCAAGCGCTGTTGTGCCTTTGGGCAGCATTGCCGAGCGCCAATGCGCATCGACGCGCAACAATGGGTGTCTTCTTGGTGCCCTGCAAGGTGGGATTGTCCTTTTGCGCATTTAGGCATCCCCAAGCAGCACCTAGTGGCAGCGACAAGCGGCACCCATTGTCTTGAGTCTCTATGATTGAAGGTTTAAGCTAATTTTCTTTGTGGGTTTTGCAGGTCCTTCCATGTATGGAGTTTGTGAGTTTGTGGAACAAGGTCTCTTGCACAAGTTTGGTAAGAGGGAGGCAATTTCAATTGACCGCAGATATAGTTAGAGATGCACTTGCCATGCCAAGGGGGAGAACACCAAGATGGAGTATAGTTCCTTACACAACTAAGTTAGACTGGTTTCCACAAAGGGACAGGGTTGCAAAAAGATATCTTGCAAGGCAATGTGTATATCCTATGTTTAGAACTTTCTTCCAATTGATGGGTGCACTTCTTGCACCCACTATTAGGCCCAAGATTGTACATGGGCATTTGGTACTCAACACCAAGACCAAGTTGAGGAGATTTGGTGTGGAAGATTATGATTGGGGAGAGTTAGCATTTAGAGCTATCATTGTAGAGGTGGGGAGTTTGCAAAGCCAATTGAGTAGTCCTAAGGGGCATAGGTTTAGGGTCACATTCCTTGGGTAGATACTCACTCATCTCTTTGTTGAGAGAGGTTTCATTCTAGAGGAGGATGTGATATACCTTAGTGATGGAGAGGAGGAGATTATACACAAAGGAGAGCATGATGATAATTGTGAGGAAGCAAACAACTCAAATGAGGACAAGACTACTGATGATGGGAAGGATGAAGGAGAGGATGAGGATGGTGAATGATTGATTAGGTTTGAGTTTGTCATATATATATTTGTATATTGGAAAACATACAAAGTTCTTTTGTATATACCGTTACGGGATTTAATAGATGAATTGATTTAAGAAGCTTTAATTAATGAACTTGTGAACAAGTGTTCAACAGATTTGTGTTGAGACACAACCCTTACACTTTGTTGAGATAGCTCCTTTACTCTCTTCTTCTCCTTCACCACTTTCTCTGTCTATGGAGGGGGTGGTGACTCCATGCATTTTAGAGTACCTTCACCTCCTTCTTGTTCTGTTGACATCAATTGTATTTTGCATGATTGTGTTTGAGTGTAGAGAGAGAAATCTCCTAGATCGTGAGAGTAGATTGGAGAGTGTAGAGGAGAGAGAGAGATTAGTGCTTGAGTGCAAGAGTAGATTGGAGAGCATAGAGGAGAGAGAAAGATTAGTGCTTAAGCACAAGAGTAGATTGGAGAGTGTAGAGGAGAGAGAGATTGTTGTTAGAGCAAGAGAGATGTCACACCATTTGTAGTGCCACATCTAGATGCTCAAACACTGGAGTTCCAATGATAGTAGTTAGAGTTATTTAAGCAGTTTCTCAAAGACTACTTTCCGATGGTTAGATTTTATGTTCAGGGTACTGACTTCATGGTGAAGCCCACTGTCGCTTTGCATTGTTCACACCATCAAGTGTGCCGTCAGCAGGACTGTTAGGGTTTTAGAGCTAGCTCAAGTCCAAGGGGTATAGTTTCAAAGTGAGCTCTAGAGAGCTCACTTCTTTGATGTTGAGCCTTCGAGTTCCTAGCTATGGTGGACAGAGACCGGTGAGCGTCACCTGGATTCTCTATGCTTGAGTGGGTGTGGCTTGACTGTAATAAGTGCCCAATTGTTGGTAGTTTATAGAGTGACAAATCAAGTACTGATCTAAGTTGAGTTGAGTTGAGAGTGGTAAGCAATCTGATTACATCAGAGAAGTGAAGTTAGGGGGACATTCGGTGCAGGAACTTTGAGTGTTGGTGGTATCTCCAAGCTCAGTGGATTGTTGGTAGCTCGATTCAAGTTTAGTGTTTCCCTAGTGTGCAGAAGGGTATACCCATTTGCCCATTAGAGGGTATACCATATACCTAGAGTAGATGGCTATCTGGAGTTAGAGGGACCTAACTGCCAGCTAGGGGGGCAATTGTGGCACTTTAGCGTCTATATATGACTTATGTGTGAGTTGTGCTTCTATAGTGTATGATGTTGACAGCGATGTATGTTGTGTAGCAATGTATATACGCATGACAGAGACTCCTTTGTGAGCGAGATGATTTACTTGCTGCAAAGGAGGAGAGGCATTGGACCTTGCTTACTTCTGAGATGGAGAGAGAGCAAAGATTAGCTGACTTGGACTTGGACATACTAGGTGCCGCTACCATGGCGGGAGGTTATAAGGTCCATTTACTGAATCAGGCACAAGAGTAAGCATATACTGTAGAGAGGTACAAGAGTGCACATGTTTAGGTAGAGGAGAGTGAGAGTAGTCTATCTCAGACGAGGGCTTGTGTGGCTTATCTTGGACCAAGACTACGTACTATTGCTTGCCAGACCCATACTCGTCATGAGATGCAGACCCAAATTGATGCCACCCATGTGTTATCTCATAGTGTGGAGACTCAAGGCACTCAAACTAAGTTTAGGGAGAGGATTCATCTATCAAGAGAGTATATTCCACGCATCCTCTTCCCAAGCTTCTTACGGAAGAAGATTATTATTGTGGATGTTACTTGTTTGGCATCATTATGGATTTGTGGTGCTATCGGTTTCTGTGCATGGAAGAGTGAGACGACTAGGTCTGGTTGGTGCTCTCACACACAGTCCGGGCTTGTAGGATGGGTAGCCCGTCTTGGTGTTAGCCATTGCATCCAATTCTATTTGCTTTACTTTGAGGTTATCTTGTGGATAGATAGATCTTACTTCGGATGGAGTGGAGTGGTTACTATGAAGCATGTGGTAGTGGTCCCAACTCCCGGAGGGAGTTCACACTAGGTCTTGCCTCATGGCCTGTTTGTGTTCTGTAGATATCCAGTGAGATTCTGAGTTCAAAGGACTTAGAGTTAGATCATATGAGCATCTTACTTCATTAGGTTTACCTCTTTGTGATCTTATGATCATAGGTAGTTATGCACTTTTTTATTATAGGAACCATCCATATGGTGCTATCTACCCTACTCACTCTTGTCCTTATAGGGTATAGAGAGCATCATACACTTGGTCATTTGACCCTTTGATGAGTGCTTTGGACAGATTTGTCCATGATGATAGGCCTACTATTAATTGGGCAGAAGAGGAATGGACATCAGGTAGACTGAGTTATTATAGTAGTGACCCATATTCTCTTCTTGCTAGCGGTATCAGGCATCAAGACTTGGATGAGAGCGAGTGGCCCCTATGGTGGTCATTATGTCCATTTAGGATTCAACATCATGTATATCGTCATAGACTTGAGGATGTAGTAGTAGCACTTAGACACCATGGTGCATCTCCCTCTTCTTCTTCACCTCCTCCTCTACCATAGTCACAGTTTTAGGTTTTATTGGCTCCCCATTTATATACATCTTTTGTTCATTTATCCCCATGTATACATTTATCTTTTATACTCATACATATTTTAGTTTGCACTTGTGAAATTCTCATAACTTTGTTTAACTCTCATATTTTCATGTGTTTTATACTCAATTGTGCCTTGTGCATCAAATGGGACATCACTTGGCACCTATGTGCACCACCAACATCACGAGTCACCACACTTAGCCCAGTACGGGTGTCACTTGTTTCCAATGAGTGTATATGCACATCAACAAGCGCCATCAATTTAAAGCAAGTGCCTTCCACCATTTATGAGTGCCTACAAGTGCAATCAAGCATAGATGAGCACCGATGAGAGCGGATGAGCACCGCTGGCCTTAATTCAACAAAGTATGGCATTGAGCGGTGACGAGCGGCAACTAGCAGCGGCATAAAAGAGTTATCTGCGGCAACTTGTGGCATCTTGGACCGACTAGGTGCCGGGAAGAAAAAACATGGGAAGAATTGAGTGGTAAAGAGATAACGACTAGGGACTAGCAGCATTTATCAAGTTTCCATAACTCATCTTTATTATGATCATAATAAAGGTTATATGTTGGTATACTATTTGCTATCACTATCATTAGAGTAGGATAGACATTGAACCTGAGTGAGCACTTTGAAATAGTTACTTATCTCCTTGGGAGTTTTCCTTGCTTGTATGAGACTCATTTTGATGAGTGTGCTTTGATTCCAAACTCTTCTCCTTAAATTTGTGTTTTTCTGCCCTAACTTTCCTTTTATCTACACTCAATTTTTTCTCAGTTTCATCTTCTCTGTCTCTGATCTAATTTGCTCTGCTTCCATTCTCATCATTGTTTTCTCTCTTTTCCTCATGTTGGTGACTTCTAGTTTAGCTAGTCGTAACCTCTCCCTAGATTCTATAGTATCTGCCTTCAACATCATAATGTTTGCTAAATCATGAGCAATGACATACCAAGTGACAACTTGTGTACCTTACTTGCTGGTATTCCACCTTTCCTCCTCCTTGGGTCATGTTCCCCTTCTTGGTTGATGAAAGCATCCTTGGATCCATCCCTTGTAGAAGTTAAAGGCGGTGGTGTAATGAAAGGCGAGTCCTTGATTGGTGGAACAAATGGAGACTCGTCCTCGGGTGATAGGATTCCATTGTCCATGCCACCTGGTATACTTTCCACCCCTTGGGTTTCTATGACCAACTAGGGGCCCGAGTCAAGGAGCACCACCTATGGAGAAGATGGGAATTGCAAACACTCTTGTGCACCTTCATGGACCTCCTCCTCACCACGAATCTTGCTCAAAGTGGGATTAAAATCTCCTAAACTTACCATTGCAGGTGGATTTATGTTTGCTCTAGTCCCAAACATGGCTTCCATTTTTGCAAAATACGGGCACATTCCATTCAATTTATCTTCTATAGTTCTCCACCCCTTGCCATATTCCTTCTCCATGAGACCTTCTCCAAGAGACTTGTTTTTAAGCTCCCAGTTTCTTTGTATTGTTTCATATACCGCAGCCATTTCTTGTAAAGCCTGTCACATGTCATAGAAGTAGGAAATCATTGTCCCTCCCTACTCAAAAAGGTTGCAATGAAACTAAATGCGGTCAATTTTTGAATGGGCTTTTTGCAACTCCCACCATGAATCTGTGCAAAATGCTGTGGGTCCTCCAAATACTCCAATATTTGGCTATAATGGTGCGTTGCCATGAGAAATTGTTCATCCTCCTTTGTTTTGCCCGGTGCAGATGAAGCCATCCTCAACAGGTCTCCAAATTTTCCTAATGGTTGTTGAGGTTGCGAATCCAAAGATGACTCTATAGGTCTTGGATCAGCGTCAAAAAATGAGTCTCTTGCACTAAAACAAGGTACTTGATCTCACATTGCAAAATTTTTGTTGCACTCCCGGGTTCAAATTCCTCGACCCCTAATCAATTTCTTGGTTGCCACATGGCGGTGCTGATCATTTCACACACCAATGCAAAACTACAAAACCGTTAGTTGCCTGACAACTCGTACTTTTGCTCAAGAGGGTGGTGAATTTGAGTTTGGAATTTTGAATTGTTGAGGTGATGCATTTGGATCTTGAATACTCAAACAAATCATAAATCATAAATCATATTTGAGTCATCTAACCACGTGGCCATCCTCTTGAGAGACCTCTTGAGAGAACACTGAAATCTTTTATTTAGTTATGGCATTCCTAAACATCCGAAACATCAGGCTTGAGTTTTATAAATGAATGCAATTTGGATAAAATATCCCATAACTGAATTTACAGAGCGTTCAGTTATTACACTCTGGTCTCGTTATAGAGTTCACTAAAAAAATATTACGAAGATTGTTAAGAATCCCTTATACATCCGTCAAATCTAATTCTGAAACCCCCTATTGTGATCATGAGCCAGTTGCTCGATTGCTCGACTGCTCGATTATCAAGAGGGTTCGTGGGCGACTTAGCGGGCTCACTCCTCTTCTAATAATAATGACTCTATTCTCGTTGGTTGACAGTCTCTCAAACTCCCTGTTGTTGATTGAGTCTCGATTAAAGAATTTTGAAACTTGAATTTGTCCTTAGTGGGACTTATTACCAGTTTTAGTTTGGTTACCCCACTTCTCTAGTAACACAAGTTTGACAGAGAAGACAGTTTTATCACAAATCACTTCAGAGAACTTGCAATCGTGTAAAGTTCTCCATCGAGAAACGATCCTTCAAGAACTTTATGCCACTTCCACTCTCCGGAAAATTTTGTTAGAGGAAACAAGGGGAGAAGAGATAAAGGGAGAAGGGACGAGAAAAGGGTTTAAGCCACTGCCGAACATCTTGGCTACACGGAGGTTGTGACGATCAATACGAAAGAAAAGATGGGAGACTGAAATCCGGAGCCACTGGGGCTTGTATAGAAGTGAGAGAATGCGTCTGCTGGGGCCTGGATGCGTATTGTCGAGGATCATAACCGTGAGATCTGATGTCATCGATTTCGTGTTGATCAAATATGAGATCGTTATCAACTTTTCTTGTGTGGACTGCCCGGTAATTCGTTTCTCTCTTGGTCGGTCGGGTCGACTCGAGGATTGTTCAGGGAGTACAGTTCTAGTTTGTCGTGATCGTCCTGGCCACGATGGATGGCGCCTGCACAGGTTCCCTCGCCAAGTTGCCGGCAAGCAGGCCTGAAGCTATGGACCAAGGCGAGCTAGAGATGAACTTTGGGATAGGCTTCGGCCAACTGAGACGGGAAGAATGTCCATATAAAGAAATTACAACCGAATGCAAACAGTTTTACCACACAAAAAGACGGGGCTTGACTCTCCGAATTGGTGATGTTCTATCCTTTCAGCAAAATGGATAGTTAGCCACAAAAGAAGTTTGTCTGGGTGCTGCAGAAAGCGGCAACCACTAGAGTTCGAATGCCAATCTAAATTTCGGGAAACTATCGGACTGCAGAATTCGAGGCGAATCCACGCGGAAAGAAACCCTGTTCTCTGTCCAGCTGAGCCGTCTGATAACTGAATGCATAAGTATTTTAAGCAGCTTTCATTGCCGACAAATTCGTATTGTTGGTGAAGCGTGTCATCGTTTTCGTTATTTGAAACGTAAAGAGCTTTATGCAACTGGGATAGTCATCAATTCTACTCACCATTCTGCATCACACAAGCCTCTGAAATACGCCGAATGGTAGACTATTCCGGTTCGATAGAAACTCGGAAAGACCTGCAAAGATTTTCGGCGCTCATCTCTCAATTTTAAAGGAGGATGTGCAGTACGTTGAAGCGCTGATGCATCATCGGGCCTTTTGACGACGCAACTGTCCACATATTTCTGCTCAGCACAAGCACTTGAACAAACACATTTTATTACCTTACGAAATTCCGAGTCGCCACTAACCATCAACTTTGTGTTCTGTAAATCGACTAACTTTAGATTGGATAGCCTGCAGCAGGAATCCTTTTTCTCCAGATGCATTCTTGGCTGCTCGGAGTTGAGAAATAAGCGCTCCAGTGCAGAACGGAGAGAGAAATCCATGGGGAATTCGATCAAGACGTGCGGTTGTACCAGCAGATCAGTTGTGCAAGTGACTCAAACGAATGGTTATGCACAACAATTCAGGATTCGAGCCACTGTCGCACACGTAATGGAACAGAATCCAGACCATTTGGTGGTGCGATGCAGCCGTCGTAAGCGTGACGGGGAGAAGGAGAAGGGACAGTCGAGAATTATGATACTCAATCCTGAACACAAACTTATTGCCGGACAGACCTACCTCCTCTATCCTATTCCTCAGCAATACATCAAGAACCCTTGCCAGAATCCATTTCTGTCTTCAGATGATAAACCATGCGAGGATAAAGAGAGAAGGAGGAGTATACGTAAGCTCGAAGCGGCGATTGAGCTCGAGAAGCCAAAGTTGATGAGCTTTCAATGGAAACCATCTCTAGACAGCATACCAGAATCTCCTCCATACTTTACGCGAAAAGTGTCGATGACTTCTCCCCAACTTCATGTTCGCCCTTTTCATCACACGAGACTATCGGCTCCCTCTACACCAGCTTCTGCCGTTGCTCCTCAGAATAGTCGCGCTCTGCAAATCAGTACTAAGAAGCAGACAAAGAGGAGATTCCGGGTACATCTTCATCCACGTCCAAGGTGTTTCGTCCGGCTTAATTCAGCAGAGAGCAAACGCTGTCGATCGCCAAAGAGATAATAATGGTGTACGCCTGCTTCGTACACGAGACCCTCTCTGCATCCTTGTGGCAATCACTTTTGACCAAATTCGTGGTATAAAGCTCCACACCGCGACATGATTTAGCAGTAAATGCCAAATTGAATGGTTAGAGATGACAACCTTGCTCGCTACTACAATGTTTGAACGGACGGAGCATCTGCCGGTTGAAGAGATCAGATTGTGCACGACTTATCAAACACTCAGTTATCGGAGAACAATTCGTACGATTTTGAGTGTTCCAAGTTCTACAGTTTCCATCTGATGCCTGTTTGCTACTCAAGTACTCGTTCTTGGATAGATTAAATTAACGGTTGGAAACATGCTCACCTTCCGAGTTAATTTGTTAGAGTTCGAGGAGATCCAAGGTGACAACATTGCCACTTCCATTTTGGAAAGGAGACAAGCTGAGAATGTCACAGGGTGTTCACCAGAAACAAGACTATTTGACGAAGATCGGTTCACGAAGGTTGTCCAAAGGTATCATACTTTTCTATCAAATTGAGAAGAACTCACCACATATGCAGATTAGTTTCGAGTAAAGTAAAAGCTCAGATTACTTGTGAATCACATCTCCTAGAGAACTACAACTGTGATAAATATGAACGTAGGAAACTTTGACACTAGAACTCCAGTGTCTTCTACTCTACTCTGAACCTGTTCTTACATTGGAATTTACAACTCTCATCACATCACATCACATCAAATCACTCGTTAGTGAAGTGGCACTGATTCTTTCACAGTAACAGCTGCAGAACTTCCCAAGAGATAAAGGAGCATGAGGACTTTAAAATTAGACGGTTAATATTTTGCTAAATATGCGCTTCAATTCAGATTCATTCCCAGTCTTCTGCTTATCTAACTTTCCGTAGATCCTTACATCTCTCACCCAGATATGGTGGTTTGTATTTGGACATATGTTCACAAATGAGAAGAATCTGAAAAAGAAGTTGATAGCACGGAACAAGGTACTTCTTAACAGACATCTGCCTTTCCTTCACTTATTCATTGACAATCGAAGTAGAGGTTGTGGCATGTAAGCTTGCAGATAGGATGCAAGGTCCAACAAAATCAAGACTACGAAACAAGGAAAACTAGGCGAAGAAGTTTCTAGAGGTAAGAACTGAGGAACCAAAAATCAAACAGCGGCTTCTTCGAGGAGATGGTATGCTCTAGTGGCGCTGGCCGAACAAAGATGCCCTCAGACTGCAGGGACCTGCTAGTTCTGGCACTGCAATAAATTCTTCCATACGGTAGTCGTGATCATCCGTCGAGATGAAAAATATCATTTCGTGATTATCTTGGATTACGGACAGTTACGAAATGAATCTGGATGCCTGTTCCTGGACATGCTGGAGAGGTAAATTCGCTCTCCAAGTAGAGGAAGAGGAGCTAAATTGACAAATGATGACAAACTCACCAAAATCAATTTGAGAGGCCTAATTCAATCCCTAATATGGTGAAGATTCCTCTATAGCGACTTGAAAGATGTCAGAGACTGTGGGAGCACTGCACTACTGGCCTTATCAGGCCGTTTCTATGCTCAAGTTGATTGTTACAAGGCTTCTCGAAACGACAGAAGTTAAAACCTTCCAAATTTCCACGATCGACGGTCTATATGAAACAAACCAGGTGATACAAGCACCCAAATACAAATATATCGCTCGGTTGAATTGTCAGGAGAGCAACCGGTAGAGAGAACGTACAAGGAACGCAATTCCACTTTTCTTTACACATTTGTTGGTCGTAAGAATCTCAGAGCAAGTTAGCTCGATGCGTACAACACTTTATAGTCATTCTGACTATATACAGTATTTACAAGGCAAAGTTAGCTTTGACATACTTGTCTAACCCTGCCAATACGTGAGAATAAACAACTAGAAGTGAGTTGCCTAAGGAATGTGCTATCCAAAGCACATTCCAAATTCCAAATTCCACATTCCAGTTCGTATCTAGCAAGTGTCTCCCAAAGCAAATATGCTTAATCCTGGATTCTCATTAACCAATTTGTATCTCGGTTGAGTGATTGTCATTGTACATCGTGTTGCGCCTCGAACTCGCCAGCAGCATGTGCCTATCAACAACTTAATTTGTGATGCCTCATTCAAACCCTAGCATGTGCCTATCAGAATCGTGGCTGGCTAGTGGAATGATTAGCAAGAAGCAGCAGGCCTCCTCGCGAAGAGTACAGATCAAGAGCAGCTAAGAGACTCTGTCCAACTTGTTAAAGAGTGATGAGACAGACCATTTGCAACCTCGTTGCTTTCTCGGTTGATATTTCCATGCTTTCTCCTTTGCCTCTTCCATACTCTACAAGCACACATTTTATAAAATGGTTGCATTCCTCAAAGATGAATCATACCTTTGAGTAGAGTGTGAAACTCCATGAATCGGATCTATTACTTTTGACAAACTGAAGACGCATAATAGAGTTTAGGCTGAAAGCGTGTCTCTCGGCTTACAACCGCAGTCCAAATCCGGTCATCTTAGCCGCATCTGCGGTGTTGGGCCCGCGGAGAAGGAAAGATTGCCAAGACGCATCCGGGAAAATGTAAAACGAAAGAGTTTGTGCACTGAACACTTTCACCAACCAAAGAACGCCATCTACAATCTTTCCAACGAGAAGAAGCTTTGTGGTCTGCATCTGAGATTCGCAACGTTCAGAACCCCTCCGATCTCAGCATTCACATTCTGTTGGATTCCAACCCGTCTCCTTTTGGGCTCATCTCAACAGCTGCAAAAGAATAGATTCACAACCTGCTGTCTGACAGTGTCCTGGAGTTCTTATAATCTACCTTATGGATGTGGTTGACCAGAATAAGTTCGCTCTTCACTAATTTCTTCCATCTTGTACAGGCCCCGGGGTGTCTGTGGCATACTGTGAAATCCCAAAGGTGATTCGGGAATACTAGCTAAAGCTGGTGCCCAATTGTACACTGGCATCTCTATTGGCCGCGGCACATTCCTTTTCTTGTTTGAGTCTCCTGTCAGTAAGGAAGAAGTATCTTCCTCGCCTTTCTCTGCAATCTTGCGGGCTACCATTGTGGCAAGCTGCAACCTCGTCACAATTAGCTTCAAAGCATGACGTCTGCCCTTTTTCTTCTCATTGTGTGCTGATACATTCGAAGTTTTTGCCTCGATCTGTCTCTTTATCATCGCAAATGACTTGGACTTTGCGAGAAGTTGCTTGTGCCTCTCTGGAATGGGATACAACATGTATGGCTGCCCTGGGAGAAGAGGCTGCTCCGGGAGCATGATATTGATCTTGTTACGCTGACCCGAATGTTTTCCCTCCGCGGGAGCGCAATGTACAACCAAATGATCGGGATGCGCCAGCATAACTTCGGCAGTCACAGTAGGGAAGTCATAAGTTTCAAAAGCACCGCCTGTGTTCATCACCCGCACCCTGGATCCTCCGGAAATACAAGTTCCCAATGATATGGTTTGCCCCATGATTCTAAATCCTCCTGATGGTATCTCCTGGCCTTCCTCCTTCACAACCAGACTCTTCACTCAACAATCTTCCCCAGATCAACCACCGGGGAATCACTCTCCGGATCGATGTTCTTTAATTTCTCAATGCTCTGAAATTCTCTCAACATGCCGCGGGAATGTTCCCAGCATCTAAAACTCTCACTGCTCAGAAACAAAATCTGTCAAATCTGAAACTAAACACACTATCTATATGCACTACGCTACCCCTCGACTCCACGCCAATCAAAACGTGTTAAACTGGATTTGATGTAGGCTCATCATCACTCATCGTCACACATCCGAGTCCTCGCTGCCTTTCGTCTAGCTCGTACGAAACATTCTACTAATGCCAGTTAGACCAATTCCATCGCCACTAGTTTGGCCCCGTCTCACTTCGTTGACCCCGTCTTTTCACGCTGTGTACAGCAGGGTCTCCGAGGACACAGCACCAACGAGCATAGTGAAGCTGAAGACTTTGGTGACCACAGTTTCACACGTCCCCCAGTTACGGCCGTTCACAATTACAGTGTACGCGTCCCCGTCTCCACTGCTCGGTCAACGTTCCTTGAACTTGCAAGTATCAAATACCCAGTCTGACAGAAGTTAAGATTCGTTTCTACTGTTTCCACTGTTTGGGAAGAATTTTGTCAAAATATCTGGCTAATTTATTTGCCGGTGACAAACGGTGTAGATAACTTCCTATTTGTATTGATTCCCAGAATCTGCTTGAAATCGTGGTTTTCTTTAACACCAAGATCAGAGCTTTCAGAAGGCGAAATTACTCGAAATCTGCTGAAACACACTTTGGTAGACGATTCGCAGCATCTTTGTGGAAGTCTCTGCAAGCACTTTTAATACTACTGTATTCGACCTTCTGCAAGTCCAATCTTTTCATCCACAGTGCGGATTCCTCCATGGACAGATCTGGTTTTCCACAGCAGATATGGATGTCAAGGTGGAGCTTGCGACGTAGTTTTCTTTGCATTAGTAGTACTGGGGATTTCTTCCGATAAAATGGAAACAAGGAAGATGGACTGGCTTTTCTGGAATAGCATTTCCCTCTCGATCTTAGGAAATACCCCTCTGTTGGCTCCTCGACCTTTGAGGTAAAATTGCTCGGATTTACAGCTTAAAAGGCAACAAGAACGATTAGCCTTGACACTGGAACAAAACGCTACTTTGTGTCCGTTTCTGTGTATAATACAAATCGAAGGTAAGGTCCGTGGCGTGGTTTTCAGAGGGACTAGGAACGTGAAGTTTAACATGTGGTTGCTGATACGTTCTTCAATTCATTGAGATGAGGATCGAAGCGAAAAGAACTTTACATGCTATGATCAGGTGGAAAAACTGAAAGCCCTTAAGCTTTAACTTTAAGATAGTCTCTTACCAGTTTCGATATCATTAATGTTCCGTTCGAATTGCCGTTGGTTCTGGAGCATCCGTGAATGTACTGTACGAATACTTTGGAGTAGGAGGAAGATCTGAAGCAATTGTTGATCTTCTTCAAACTGATTCGTGGTGCAAAAGCACAGAGATAACGGTTGGAAAAGGTTTACATCTTGTTTCGACCAAATGCTCGTTGACTGCTTCTGCCATAAAAGTAATTTATATGATACAACGTTTGCACGACGTCTGAAGAAAGGGCTCATGACTTAAAGCTTTGATATGGGAAGACCACGAAAGCTGGCTGATTATAAACGAACGCCGATAAGCGATCCTCTTGATATTCTTCTTTTCCTGCTCATGGTGCTTCTTTGGATATGAAAATGTGCACAGAAGTACTGATCGTGACCACAGAAGCGGCACTGCATCAAATGCCCTGCTTAGAATTGTAATCTGTTGGCTGATAAAGAAAGCACGCATCTTCACTTCATGGGAAAGCGGATGGAAGGCGTTCAGATACGAGAATTGTAAGTCAATCGGGGTTTCAACGGCATATATATTGCGGGATAATTATGGATTAGAACAAATGAACGTCGTAGAACAAATGAAGGAACAGTTGAAAGGGTTCATATAATCATTTATGAAAATTCCCAGAGAATGTTGAACCCAATATAATATCAAAGAAATCCCAAAATTCACACCCATCAGATTTTGCGTGTCTATTGAACCGTTATTGAGAACCAACCTAGCTCCAAGTGTAAAGCCCATAATATGGTCATGTAAGAAAAGTACGAATGATTGGTCTAAATTCTATATTAAAAGACAACTATACACAATGAGATGCCATTTAACTCCTGGACCAGCCAAAGAAAGGACTTTTTCTTTTTCTTTTTCTCGTCAATTGCCAAAAGGATTTGGATCCTGGTCTCTATGTTCATCACCTTTACAGAGTTATTATTATCTTCGATATTTGAGACTATTCACAAAATGACGTGGCAAGCTGATTTGTCCCAAGTAGAGTTTAGGCTCTTGTCTTTAATAAGGGTTGTATGTTGGCTGCTCCAAATGAGCGAAATCTTAGGCTACCATGCGGGATAAATGAAAGTTGACATAGCAGCATTGTTTTATAACTTGTACCGGGAAGATTGATTAAATACTAAATATAATCAACAATATTGTGTTGAAAACTGGATGCCAGGTCGACACAAGGATTAAGTATTTCCGTATATGCTCAAGCATCTCATTCTTTGGTCCCTGATTGCATACTCTAGGAGGAAAGCAGGATCCGACCAGGTCTCTGAATTATGGAAACTATACTATATGTGACAACAGGAAAGCTGGTGTCCTGTCAATTAGTTAGAGGCAGAAATCCTTTTTGAACGCTTCTTTCCGTCAGACCTTTTCTCTGCAGCTTGAGTCGGTCACCGAATTCATGGCACTAAAAGCGTGTAGTCAGCTGATGTAATGTATTATTTCCATACTAGTAGGACACGTGTCACACGGCCACACTGCTTATCTTGTTTTGTATTAACTTTCATATATCAAACTGCTCGATGATCTGCACGCCCGCGATCACGCGAACACAATAAACGCTGCCTACGACGGACGAATTCGAAGCTCCCGAGCGAAGAAAACAAAAGGACAATTACCTCGCGACAGAGTAACGGGACAGAAATTACTGAGAGAGGTTCAACTTTCCTTATACCCAAGCTAACTTTCGAATCGAGCGAGAAGGACGACCGCGTAGAAAAAATGGAGGACGGGAAGACCCCATCAAGCCCGACAAGGGAGAGATGAACAAGGTAAAATGGGGCTAAACCCCAATAGAGTCTATAAGAGACCTGCTCGATCGCATCTAAGATATCCGAGCTATGCAAATTGGGTGGTCTATAAACAATTGGAGCACCCGAGGAAGCATCACCTAGTGTGATTGTTCTCTTATGGACTGCACCACCCATTGTACTCTTTAGAGTAATGGACACACGTTGTCTAAAATATATTACAAAGTATGAGAGTGGTACCTCGTGATGCTTAACATGATAAGCTCTCGTGCACTCTATGCCAAATGTATCAAATGTCATGTCCACCGCTCCATATAACTCCAAGGCTAGAGGAACAAAGAGGTGACCTCGCTGCATGCCTCTATACTTGGAGACCTTGCGACCTGCTGCTACGCTCGCCGCCCATCAGGGGGATGGGTAATCACTCACTCTGAGACTGTATCTCGCATAGGGTCTATAACCATGACATCCATTACTATCACCTGATCGTCTCGAACCAAGTATAAGTCTGCATTGACATGTGTCATATGCAAAGCATACGAACGCTCTTTCAAAGCCAAGTATCCGCTCTCTCATGCCATAGCAAATACTATGTCACTAATAGTGTTTGCTATCCTATTGCTATCCTCTGTCATCCAAAAGGACACGTTGTCATATGAACCATTGCTGCATCTAGTGAAGAACCACACTCACAAGTGAGTAAAGAAGATGCAGATGGGTGGACCAAATCTAGCCAAAACCTCATCCTAGTAGAGAAAGTAGCTAGTGCGAGTCAGAATGCCCTAATGCATAGTCGAGCTAGGATCCAAGAGCCTGCACCCTTGTTGGAGCAAGAACAAAGACATGCTCTAGTAGTCTGAGGAATGGACGAGTCAACTAAGAGAAAATGTAGCGTATGCTCACACTATTGCTCCATCAAGGAAGATAGTAAACCTCTAGTCCAATCTGACGATACTGAAGCAAAAGATGGAAAGCCCTCTTGTGCTTGTGGGGATAGACTATCTCTCATCTGTTGCAATAACATTGGAGAGAAGAGGATCTCTCCTCCACCTCTATCACATAAATCTCCAAGACTAGCCTATCAACAACCACAAAATGAGAGGAAAGAAGGGGTGTTGAGAGAGCACAACTACCCAAAACGTTGTAGGTGCAATCTCTTTCATAGATAGCAAGCCAACCCCTCCACACAAGATCGGTAGAGTTATCTATCTGCGTGCCAAATCCCCTATCAAAGGCTCTTAGACGTGATAGGAAGGATGATGAGGGAGGAACTATATGGATGAGGTAGGACGGTCGATGAGCAATACTAGAGGAGAGTATACAAAACACCACATACGGATCTCCTAGTAATGGAAGGTCATCCACATGGAGAACATCCTCTACAAGGGCAATTTCTAAGAAGCGTGTGACAAAATCCTCAAATCCTATTGGCACTCCAAGAACACGTAGTCCATGAACATGTACTCCCCTTTGGAAGCTCAAGGTAGAGAAGAATACCTAAAGGAGACCATATCTTGCCTTTGACACCTTGATTCTCAAGCCTACTAGATGTAGCCCCGTATCCTTCTCCATCGTGAGAAGTTGATTAGTATCTAACACCTGACTAATAGACATAAGAATGTCTCCTCTTGCTACTATTGTAGCCACTTGAAACAACTTAGTAAAACCACTAGAAGGGTCATCTACCTAAAAGAAATCTCTAAGGTGCTCATAAATCATCCTTGACAAGCCTCTTGAGGAAAAGCGAGGGGAAGTGCACAATGCGTGTGCAAAAAGTGACCTATCAAAACATAAAGGCTACTTAGGCTGATAATCTAAGATCTCTAGTGGTAGTCCCTCTATTGATATAGGATGTAGTGAGCATAGGGAAGAGATAGTCTCATCGGTAGGACTCATCATAGAAAAAGGGTGTAATGCTCGTGCTGCTCTACTAAACTCTCCCACTTAACCCAATGTCCTACACAATTGTATCAAGTGGACTTTGTGGTATCCTATGGTGAAACTTGTCTCTTAAAATATGTAGCCCTAATAGACTCCTCTTGAAGGGCCGCCCAATACCTTACTCAAAATTGACAAAATCTAGCAACCACCTCTCTATGCACCACACATCACTCTCTAGCATAACAAAGACACCATCGAGGGAGTAAGAGAAATAGGAGCCATGCTAACTCATCCAAGGAATCATGTGCAAAATGGTCAAATGGCAGGCAAAAAGCCTATCTAGCCTCATCATGGAGTGTATGGAGTAGCTTATGGAATAGACGTGGACATGGAAAACTAGTCTCCAATAACCCTAAAATGCAACCCGCTTGAGAAGCTAACCACTCCTACGACTGATCAATATCCCTAGAACAGTCAAGGAAGGGATAGAAGAAGCGTGCGTAATCCCAAGTGTCACTATTGTTGATGTGGTTGCTTGCCTCACATGTGCATCCCAAGTGGTCCAATCATAGTCCTTGTGCATCTTTCACACATGGGTCTTAACCCCTTGCGAGTGTTATACCAATAGCTAGACATATCATCTAGAGTTGAAAATTAGCTTGGTAACATTTGGAAGGATGTTATATATGATTGGCTTGGTAGATCAAATAGAGGTGTCACAAAAAGAGTACTTTTATTAATAGAGCAAGAGCCAAAAACAGCTTGAATTTGTAATACCAAAAGCTATACATATTATCTAGAGGTGGAATTGGCTTGGTATCATCTGGAAAGATGTTATGCATGATGGCTACGTAGTTCAGATAGAGGTGTCACCAAAAGAGGACTTATACTAATAGAGTAGGAGCCAAAAATAGCCTAGAAACTTTAGAGCCAAATTTGGAGGCCTAAATAGATGGATTAGGCCTCAAAAAATTATGAATTCTCCCTTGCCCCTACAACCTTGGAGAGGCTAGCCTTCCACTTCCCCTCCTCCTAGGTTTTTCTCGTCAAGAGCTTTCCAATAGTATTTCACACACGCAATTTGGAGATTCATACAAGAAAATTCTCTAAAGATTTTGTCCAATCAAAGATGGTTTGACCAACCAGATAGGATCAAAACCAACGTGTCACCCATGCATGAAACCAATCTAAGCGCAGAGCTTGCTTATAGGTCACCAATCCATGTATCTGATCCAAGTGTGGAGCTTCCTTTGGAGGAGTCCCCTTTGCTATACAATACATTCAAGGTCCTCCTTTGGGGCATCCGAGGTTAAGTGTGAAATTATATATTTCTCTTCAGGTCTCCTATCCTTGGAAGGTTACAGTGAGGTAAAGCGTCGATGACAGATCGTGCATGGTGTATCCCGAACCACTCTAGGCAACCCCACATGGGAAGGTGTAGCCATGGCTAACACACGAATAATGATAGTAACACATGATACTCCTCTCCATATATTTACACACATACAAAACCACAATTCTCACATCCCAATTCACATAAGAAAATACCATATTTCAAAATCCTAAAAACTATAAATTCTCATACCTTTCAATTTTCATCTCCAAAAATTTTCAAACTAAATTCCCGTAGAACTTAATCATGAAAACCAAGAAATTAGAAATAAAAATTCCATACCCATCACTCTCAATGTGTAAAGATCACTCAAAACCCTAAAAGACCTAAAAATCCTTATAATTTTCTATTCAATTCTATATAGTTCTCAATCTAGACACCAATGGAACTGAAATTAAAAAATGAACGGAATCAACTATTCACTCAGAGTGTTGTATGCCAAAGAGCCCTCAAAACATATAGATCTTTTCTCTCACATCTCTCCTTCTCCAATGGCCCAATCTCACATCTCTCCATCCACCGGTAGATAAATACATCAAATTGCTTGATGATCTGCACGACCTCTATGACGCCAAACCCTCATTCAACAGGCATGTATACATTCCAGACTTTGGATGATCTCACATCTCTCCATCCACCGATAGATAAATACATCAAATTGCTTGATGATCTGCACGACCTCTATCACGCCAAACCCTCATTCAACAGGCATGTATACATTCTAGAGTTTGGATGCCCACATGTTGGATGCCCGTCCCTCTGTCTGCATACATTTTGAGTGTTTCGATTCTGGTGCCAGGCATGTATACATTCTAGAGTTTGGATGCCCACATGTTGAATGCCCGTCCCTCTTTCTGCATACATTTTGAGTGTTTCGATTCTGGTGCCGCTAAAGACCATTTCTTGTCGTTTAGTGATGAAGGTGTCGGTTTCATATTGTAATGAGGCTTAGCCCCATTTTAGCTTTTTTTTTTCTCTCCTTTGTACGCTTGATTGGGATTCTTCCCCTCCTTATAAAATAAATTAAAATATTAATTTTTAAATTCATATTCTATTATAAGAGTGGAGAAAACGCGACCACGTCAAACATATGAAAGATGGGAAGACCCTATTTTACTAGAAGTAAACTAATCCCTCTCTCTACTTTTTGCCGAAATGTTTATCGAAGAACATTTCCGCAAAAAGTCGACTTGTGTCAGCCGCTCTGTCGGATTGTCGAATTCTAAGTTTCCCGAATCCCGTGCAGCTAAGGACCAAAACTCTTGTCGTTTAGCGAAGAAACGGCCGGATTCTTAATCATTTATATATAAGTAGGAAAAAGGCGACCGCGTAGGAAGAATGAAGGATGGGAAAACCCCATCATACCGTACAAGGGAGAGACATCTTTATATATAAGTAGAGATAGAGACGATATAATGAGGGGCTGCACTGCGGTATTACTGGCAAAACTGCCAAAACAGATGCTATAAGAACGACAGAAGCATACTATAGAGAAAGGAGATTGGAAGGAAGTTAGAATCAAGTACGATATTCTGACATCTAACAGAAGAATCAAAAAGTGTATAATGAATCTGATTGACTGAAGAAACCGATTATTTAAGGTGTTCACTTAGAGTCTTCGACAATTCAGCCTATGAGGCGAACACGGACTTGACCTCCGGCGAAGTTATTTCCCATCTCATTTCTTTCTCGCTTGTCCTGCGTATCTTACTTCACTAGGAATCGTCTCCAACTTCCATAACTTCTACAATATTACACATACATGCAGCAGGAGAGCATGATTGCTTTGAGAGGAGCAATTACTGCAAAATTACTCTTGACTGTAAATTGAAAGAAAAAAATATATCAGAATGCCATTCTTTTCGCAGAGTCGTTTTATTGTTAAGATATCGAACTGTATTACATATCGGAGAAGACATATTTTCATAAAAATTCAATTGCTCGTGTATTAGCTGAAAAAATAAATAAAAATAATCGACACGTTACTCCACGAAGTCAGGATATCGCTGCACTTTTAACAAATAAAATTAATATTTATATAACACAAATAAATAAATAAATATAGATTACATCTTCGTAACGGGCCCCCGTAGCTCAGTTGGTTAGAGCATCGGTCTTATGAGCCGAAGGTCGTGGGTTCGAGCCCCCCCGGGAGCACCACGCTGCTCGCCGAAAGAGTTTTAATGACTGCTCGCCTTCGGAGCTTTTACCTCATTTGCTGGACCCCTCAAACATTAGAACGTGTCACTGATCATCTCAAGGACTTAATGTCTCGTTAGCTTAGAAAACCGTGATCTCACGTCTTCTCTGTACTTGTCCCTTAATGTCTGGTTAGCTCAGAAAATCCTGACTCGACCTTCGTCTTCTAGGTTAGGAATTCTGAGATGATATTCGTCGTCTTCCCTGCATACTCTCCCCGGTTCTCCTTTTCAGCAAGGCGAATGTAATGAATTCAGCAGATTTCAAAGTTTCAAGAACTGATCTTGGAGTTCAAAGTAGTCTTGAAAGCTGACGCGAAAGAGAATCAGGGGATTTTAATTGCACTGAAATGCTATGGCAGCGAAGGCATTAGGGGTTTTAATTATCGTTTTCCGGGTCTCTACGGAAAACTTTTTTATATAAGTAGATTGTAAAATTTTATGGGGAGGGTACGGAAGGGTGAATTTCTTTTTACGGTGAGAGCCCATAAGCATGACCGATAGCTTTTTATGGATTAGCTTTTCATAGCAATTTATAAATTTAATTAGCTATATCAATGAAAGTCAATTTGAATTTTAAAAGTGGGTACCTATCATTTATCTCCTTTTCGGCATACTTACCTAGTGCGGTGCATAACTCTCGGTGTATTGGCAAACATCACATGTCAGCCCCTTATTTTCTATTTTATCACCACACGCTCATTTCTCAATTCCATATATTTCTATTTGTATATTTTTTTTTTACTCTTGATGGGAGAGATGCAACTTATTGATAGTTGCTCTCAACTCATGAGAGAAATTGTAAAGTACATGGGAAGTAGCACCAGAATTTCAATAGAGGAAGTAATTGAGGACTAAATTTCAATGGAGGAAGCAATTGAGGATGAATAATGAATTGATGGGTGGAGTTTAAATGAGTGGGATGGAGAAAAAGCCAATCACATTAGGGTTTGTTTAGTAAGGTGGTTGAAATTTTTTACAATAAGAGATTTTCGTAAGAGAGAGTCTAACTCTCTTATTGTACAAAATTTGTACATAAATCTTTATAGATCTCTATCCCTTACCTTTAAAACAACTCACCCGGATGGACATTACCTCCTTTTATGCATTAGTGGATCTCATAAAGAGCATCAGATGTTTAGAAGGATTTCAAGATAAAGTTAGACCCTTTTTTGGATCCTACTTATGATAACTCTCAATATATTTGATCACAATGGGAATGGATTGTGTAACAAGGGGTTGAATATTTGGTGAATAGTACAAGATCCACCACGCATTTTACAAATTGTAGTCACAATTTGAATTTTATCCTATCTCAAAAGGGAAATGGAGTGGCCAAATAGAGAAGACTTTGCTCAAGAGAATTTCCTATGTGCATGAGAGTAGTAAATAGATCATCTTTCCTTGTAACACATGACCAACAAATGATGGAGACATTTATTTTACCAAGAAGGATCGCCAAGTAGTCTACAATGACAATTTGAGGATAACTCATTTTTCTTGGAAGTAAGGAATTAAGAACTTCTTTAAATGTTGGGAATTTAGTTGATGTAGTAAATTTTTGAAGAGGATTATACTTATATGCAAGAATTCCCTGGATCATATAATGACATGATATTTTTAAAGAAATATCCACCGTGGCTAGAGTTGATAGGTAGAGAAGCATACCATTATTTTGATACTAATCAATATTTGATTGTGGATTATAGATACTTTCAGATAAGACATATGGTTCAATTGTTCAAACAAGTACGCACTCAAGATAACCAAAACTTATAAAAATGTTTTAATTTTGAGCGCATATATTTAACAAACATTTTTATAGAAATTCAAAATCTACATGCCATTCATTCATTAATAGAGCTAAGAGTGCAATTAAATAGTAAATGGAGCATTTCTTATCTCCTCAGATGATTAGCATGTGCATGATTTTACGCTACTATTTAGTTAATAGATCTAATATATAGTTAGAAGAAGGTGAGATTTATTGATGAATTGGACATGAATATTGTAGTAGGCTCAAAGCATGACACCAAAGAAAGTATATAAAAGGTGATATAAAATTGTCTTGCATTCAATGAGTAACCTTGGCAAATTCTCTCCCCATGACAAGTAAAAATTATCATTTTCATGGCAATTTTCATTTTAATGGCAATCATGGCAATTTTCATTTTCTGATGTGATTTCAACATCCTCTTCAATTTATCTCTCCATGTGGTTCAAAGGTTGCTTGTATAGAGGCCAAGAGCCTCTAGGAAGACAAGCACAACAATTGATGGCTATGTGCCCAACTTGGCCGCAATTGTAACAATGTTATTGTTCTGCTCAAGCCCCTTCTCCTTGTAAGACTCCATCTCTCCTTTCTTTGATCCATCCCTATTCTCCTTGGAGTGGTTGTGCTCTTCAATCTGAATATTGAATGTTGCACAATTCCATAGGAACTAGTCCACCAAAATGGGGTGTCTTAGCCCTATAGTATCACATTAGTAATACTCATTCACCTCTTCTAAGCACCCATATTATTCTCTGAGCATAGGTAATGGCTTCAAAAATAGTGTAAGAATTTTGTACCATTAACTCTTGGCAAATTTTCTCTTTTAATCCCTATTTGAAATTGTTAAGAGCTTATGTTAGACTCATATTGGTTATCATGACTTAAAGATCAAGAAATGCCTCCACATACTCTTGTGTGTTGTTCTTCTGCTTCAATCCCAAGAGCTAGGTTTAGACCATTTGCATGGAATCCACAAATTGGAAATTCTTGAGCAACCCTTCTTGGATTTTTGTCCAAGTGATATCTCTTCCTTTTGCAAAAAATGATCATTCCCAAGTGTCATAACATGTAAGTGCTTTATTGGTCAAGTACTCACATGCATATAGAATGATCTATGATCTCAATTGTGAATAATCAAAAATATCAATTGATTCTTGAAATCTAGTTTTCCACTACTCCCATGGAACGCTATCCCTTGTAAGGCTCAAAGTTGCATGTCTTCTTCATCCATAGTGGTTTCATTGTTGATCAAAGTCTGTGTCATTGACATGAGTGACTCTCTAGATAATTTGGCCATTGGTGTTGGGTTTTGGGATGCTACTCCTTCTTTCATTACCTAATCATTCCTGAAGATACATACTTGACTTTGCAATGCCTCCATTATCATCTTGATCTCCCAAAACCCATTCAACATCCCTTGCATTCCTTGCATCAAATCCTGCAATTATGGCTCCATGATTTGTACACACGATATACACTCAATTGATATTTCCTACTTTGATAGAGAGTTAATATGATCATTTGAGAGTGGGCACAAACTATTGGGACTACCATTGGGACCTTAGAGGCTATCACTTGTTGATAGCATTCCTCACTAAAATTACAAACTATAGAATCCCTAGATATCATTTTGAGCTAACCACATAATGGATTTCTATTTGCATGTTGAAAGGGAGAGGATTTGGTATATTCAAATCCATTACATCATAACAAAATGTAGATTGTCAAATCCCATTCTAATTGTATATCACCATAGGTAGAATTGCCGAGTTTGGTGAATTCATCACTATGTCTAGAACTCTGCTCCAAAATGGTAAATGAGATATACTCTCACTTGCTCACACAAGATGTACCTAATCTTGATGTGGAATAGATTCAAGAACATAAAGCGTGGTGTGAGGAATTGTCCTCCAAGTGCCTCCATTCTATCCTTTCTCTTAAACATCCCTGGTCTATCAATTGCACTATGTTCTCTCACCTCAAAATTACTCGGTCCAAGTAGCTCATGTTCCTCCAAGAGGGATGATCCATTCTCTTGGATTAAAACCACTACTCTTATACTATTGTTATATTTTGAGGACAAAAAAGAAGAAGAGAAGGAACACAAAGCTTCACATTCAATACTCTAATAACTCTAATAGCCCCAAAGTACACACCATTACAATTTGGCACTTGGATGTATCTTGCTTGGATAAACTAGCATAGTCAAGCACAACTTGGTGTAGAGTGGCACTTTGGGTGCATTTTTCCAACACCCACCAATGCACCCAAAGCATATAAGTGCAACCTATAGTGCACAAAAACACATATTAGTGGATACAATCATTTTTAGTACACTACAATATTTCATTGGTGTTGTTCAATGTTGATTGATTTTTATGTTGTCTCTTAGATTGCTTTGTGTTTAGAGTTTGTCAAGACTTGGGATTAAGACACACAAACATTGTCATGCCATTTGTAACGTCACACCTAGATTGATTGGACTCTGGAGTTGTAGTGTTGATAGTCAAGAGTATTTTGGTAGTTACTCATAGACTACTTGTTGATGGTCAGATTTCATGTTCATGGTACTGATTACATGGTGGAGCCCATTGTCACTTAGCACCATTGGATGTGCCGTGAGTGGGACAGTTAGGGTTTGAGACCTAGCTCGAGTCTAGGGGGTATACTTTCAAAGTGCAGCTCCAAAGAATTCACTTCTTTGATATTGAGCCTTTGAGTTCCTAGCTATGGTGGACAGAGGCCGGCAAGCATCACCTAGATTCTCTAGCTAGAATAGGTATAACTTGACGATAATCAATGCCCAATTGTTGGCAAATTATGGAGTGATAGATCAAGTACTGATCTGATTGAGTGTGAATTGAGTTGTGTAAACAAATTGATTACATTAGAGAAATGAAGACAAGGGGAACTCAAGTGCAGGGATTGTGTGCAGAAGGTCTTTGAACTGATGCAAATTTGGTAGTGAGGCAGATGGTGTGCAAGAGTGCTGGCCAAATTTCAAGCAAAGAGAAGCAATTTTCAAGCGATAGTTGTGATTTTGAACTCAAGAGAGAAAGTAGGACCAATTTGATGCAAGTTGAGCTTAAAAAGTAAAATTGAAAGTGGAGGTGGGAACCCATCCTTGTGAATTTTTGATTTGGAGAAACCCATCATTTCAATTTGGCTCAAGTGGAGAGTTAGCAGAAGATTTGGCAGATAGCCAACTTTAGGGTTTTATATCAAATTTTACATCAAATTTTTGCTAGATTTTATGTCATATTTTGTCGAGATTTGGAGAAGGTTTAAAGTGGTAGGTTTTGGCTCGAGTTGGAGGAGCTTGGCCAGATTTAGAAGAGTTTTGCTACATTTGGAGAGGGTTCAAAGTGGCAAGAAGAAAGGTCTCATTTTGCTAGATTTAGAGAGAGTTGGAAGTGGCAAGAAGAGAGGCCTCATCTGGCTAAATTTTGGCATTTCAAAGCTTAGGGTTGTGGGCTATGAAGACCTAGAAGGGCCAACTTGTTGACATGAGGCTAACTAGTTTAGAATAGATTTTGGTCATTGTTTGGCAAAATCTGCCTACTTTGCTAGATTGTATACAAAAAGGTTTGACCCTTAGATCTTTGGTTCCTAGACTAGTGCCCTAGCCAACTGGTCTTGTAACACCCATTTGTGCATGTATGTGGTATTGTGATATTTAGATGTATGTGGTATTGTGATATTTAGCTTGGTATTACAAGTACTTGAGAGATATTATTTACATTGAGATAAAGGATGGTTCTACATTAGTCATGATTAACTGAAGTTAGTCATAGCTAAGATAGAGAAGACCTTACTTTAGAGGAAGTAGAAAAGATGAGCACCACTATTTTGGATTCTAGTGTGTTGACTTGGTATTATTCCTAGGTGTTTGGCTTTGAGGAAAGAGTTGAGAACTCTTGGGCCCGCAAGCCTTTTTGTTTTGGATTCTTCTTTAGTCCAAGGATAGCCCATGTGAAGGAATCCTTGACTTAGTGGTTGGGTCAAGATAAGATCACATGCTAGTAGAATATGCCCATGTGAATGGATATTCCTTTCTACTTTTTGACTTTACTTGACTTTTGGTCTAGTAACTTGAGTTACTATAGTAATTAGTAACTTTAATACGTAATAATTTCACAAGTATATAAACAAGGGATGAATAGGTACTCATCATCCTTTCATTTTGCAACTATCTCTCTCTCATTGAGTTCTCTAGTGAGCAATGTCTTGAGTCTTGGAGTGTTAGCCTTGGAGGAGTATGATGGAGTTGGGGTTCCTTGTCTTCTTAGTCCATGGTGCGCTACCATAATAGCCATCAGAGGTTCATCCTGAGTGAGAGACAGGCCGGCTCATAGTCCACCCTCACTTGTTGTCCTAGTGAGTGTTCCATTGTTATCTATACACCTATAGCTTTGGCTAGGTGAGATAGTTTGATCCCATTCTTGGTGATCCTGGTAACTTAGTTGAGGATAGAGGATAACTACCCATGATGCTATTAGGGACATTGTGTTTTCTATGGCATGAGAGAGTGGATACTTGGCTTGGAGGGAATGTTTGTATACTTTGTAGACGACACATGTCAAGGAAGACTTATACTTGCTTTGAGATGATCAGGTGACGATAGCGGATATCTTAGTTATAGACCCTATGAGAGATACAATCTTGGAGGGAGTGATTACCCATCTCACTGGATGGGTGGCAAGCATAGCAGCAGGTCATAAGGTCTCCAAGTATAGGGCATGTAGCAAGGTCACCTCTATGTTCCTCTAGCCTTGGAGTTATATGGAGCAATGGACATGGCGTTTGACACATTTGTTAGGGAGTGCATGAGAGCTTATCATGTTAGGCGCCAGGGGTACCACTCTCACTTTTACACTTTGTAGCATATTTTAGACAACATGTTTCTATTGCTCTATAGAAGGCAATGGCTGGTGCAATCTATAGGAGAGAAATAAATTTAGGTGATGCTTCTTTGGATGCTCCAATTGTTTGTAGACCACACAACTTGCATAGCTTGGATTTCTTAGGTACAGTGGGGCAGATTTCTCATATAGACTCTATTGGGGCTTAGCACTATTTTACCTTTTTCATCTCCCCCTTGTACGGCTTGATGGGGTCTTCATATCCTTCTTTTTTTCTACGCGGTTGTCCTTCTCTTCTTAGGAAGTAGATAACTCATATTATATCAAATGCCAAATGGAGACAAAGTTAGTCCAATGTTAATTTATAAGATGAAGGGTTGTCATTTAGATTTCTTGTGATTGGACTCCCTCCGTTCTCTTCTTATTTTTGCACCATGTTTGTGTAAGGTGCCCTGACTTTAGAGCATTGGTGTTGTGGTGTGCTCTTAGTAGTGAGGTTGGGGTGATGATTAGTCAGACTATTTATGTTTCTCTCCAGTGAGGCAAGAAGTAATGACTTACAGACCATGAGAGTGAGTGTTGTGAGTGCATATTACAGGTTGTCTTTTCCTCTAGTGTAGTTATTGTAGTTAGAGCTACATTAGTGGGTGACATTTGGTTTGTACGTTGGCACTTGGTGGGGTACTTGCGGTGGTTCTAGTTGTGGTGGCTCTAGTTGCAGGTTGTAGTATTTGGTTACTTTGTCATGACTGAGTTCTTTAGGAATTCTGGAGAAGATAACACTATAATACATAATGGGTTTACTTGGAGTGGTGCTCAATATTAGCATGTATCTTAGGTCCTAGTGAGGGAGGAGATTGACTCTAAGTTGGAGTTTGACATAGAAGCTGATTGAATTGAGAGTCACTTGGTGTGTTTGCACCATCATTGTGAGACATAGACAAGATTCATGGGGCCTCCAAAGGCCCCATAAATCACTTTGGTATAGTGGGTACCATTGAGTTGGATGACTTCATCTAGAGTTGATAGTTAGTGTGATCAGCAACAAATGCAAAACCCAACTTTGTTCACACCCTTCATGGTGTAATAGGGTTATTTCAACACTTGGAGGGTCCACCAATGAACAACTATCATGAGTTTAGGAGAGCTCACTTGGAGGAGATTGAGCTATAAAGACAATATTTGTCTTTGAACTATATCTCCATTACTTCAAACTTGGTTTCTAGGGGTAGATTGGTAATACTCATGAGTTCTAGCTCTAGTAGCATTGGTAGATCTCTTCGAGATGGTGCTACTACAAGTGGAGGTACTATTCCATGAGGTGGTATGGTATTGAGGTTTAATCCTATGGTGGAGTTATTCTAGTGTTTGAGGTAGAAGTACTAGGGAGTGCGGATTGACAAGTTGAGGAGCTTGCAAGAGTTCCAACAAAAGGTTGGACAGAGCCTATGCAAGGTATACATTTGCATGAAATGGCTGATCAGTTTTACTCAAGGAGTTACTAAGGCCCAAGCAATCCAATTTTGGTATGAGATATTAAATAAGGAGTTGCAACATAGAGTCCATGATGCTTTATTGTTACAAGCTACTTCACCTACTTTAGCAATGGTCTTTGGTTTGGTTGAGCATATTGAGCTCAACATGGTGGAGGAGAGAGCGGTGACATCAAGATTTGGTAGGGAGACCTCATCCACACTTGTTACTTCTTCCAGAGTGCAATAGAGTGCACCATGCCATGTTGGTTTTTGAGGACAAGGTGGACAACCCAGATCCCATGGAGCAAGTAGAGTGCATAGTGTAGCTAGATCCTTACCTTCATTTTTGGGTTAGTAACAACTAGTGAGTGGTGGCGTTGCTTGTTGGACTTGTGGTGGACCTCACCATAGGAGAGAGTGCACCTTGGGTAATGGACCTAATACCTCTGGTGCATCACAACCATCACAAAGATAGTGTGAGCATTGCAATAGATTTGGTCATACCAATGACCAATGCTTTGACCTACACTCGGAGTTACGGGGTGTTGAAGCTGCTATGGTAGGTGGTAGAGGAGCTCTAGGTCATGGAGGATGAGGTGGTAGAGGTGGTGGTAGAGGATCCACACCTAGTAGGAGTGCAATATCTGCCTTTACTTTTGATATAGCCATGGCTACTTGCATTGAGCAATTGGAGCAAAGACCGACAAGCATGGCCATAGCTTAGAGGAGATCAGATTTGGGTGTTGAGGCTTCCACCTCATATGCAGGTGATAGAGATATCTTGGACTTCATGTGTGGAGAAGCACAGGTGGATGCATGTGCCACAATGACTAGGAGTGCAATACGTGCTCCAGACTTTAGAGGAGCATCAATGGAGTTGTATCCACAAAGAGGAGAGGTTGGTAGACAAGTCAGACTTCCTCAATCTTTTACACTCTTTGAGGTACTACAGATGACATCTATGGTTCCTAGATGTCCTAGTGCAGGTGTGGTAGGTGGTGATGGGATGCATGATGGACTACCTACTAATCAGCTACCTGCTACTACACAGATTGAGTCTAGTATGATGTTGAGGTTGGCTTAGCTAATTATGCGCTTTCCATTATTCTCAACCAGTGACATGTTTACCTTGGGAGTTGATCCAACCCTAGTGTTTTGGTTAGTTGCCACGCTTTGTAAGAGTAGGGATGATGTGGTTCCTACTACTAGCAAAAGTGATTGATAGTGGATTTGACTTGGTTGAGGAGAATGGGATCCACTGAGCAACCGCACTTTGAGTGAGTGCGGTTTACACCCAAAGTTGTCTTATTGGATAACCAAAGGGAGATTTTTTTTGGTGGGACCTTCAAGGAAGGTTTATACATCATAGAGGGTCTTACTAGACTTTGATGCATAACTCCTTATGTTAGAGGAGTAGTGTAGTACCCAATGGGTATTAATATTGACTATTGGGAGGAGATAACCTCATATAGACCAGGTTGGTAGTTAGGTGAGGGATAGGTATGTCATCTACCAACTTCAATAATGGCTATCTTGGCTCACTATAGTTAGGGACCATGGTTAGCATTGATTTCCACTTTAATGGTTTTGTTACTTAGTGTAATACTCTGAGGACAAGAGAAGAGAGAGAAACACAAATTACACACTCAACATTTGGTGCCCCAAAGGAGCACCTTCTCTTTATTATATAGACAAAGAGGATCTCCTCCAAGGAAGCTCCACCATAGGATTAGGCATACAAATAGGTGACCTATCAGCAAGCTCCACCCTTGGATTACTTACTTGGATGGGTGACATGTTGGCCTAGGTCCTATCTGGTTGGTCAAACAAGCTTTGATCAAAGGGAATCTTCCTGTAGGAGTCTCAAAATCAAAAATCATGTAAGGTACCATTGGAAAGCTCTAAATGAGAAAAACCAAGGGGAGGGAAGGCCAGCCTTTCCTTTGTTAGGAGCATTCTTAGCCTTCTTTGCCATGACTTGCTCTCTGGTTCTTTGGCAATGAAAAACTATCCCCATTGTAAAAGACCGAATCCGAGGAGAGAAATAGGAGAATGGAAACTCACATTGGGACACTTGAATGAGGAAAAACTCTGAATGCCTAGCATGAGCTTTGGCTTTGGTATTTATAGGTAGCATACAAGGCCCTTGAGAAGCTTCTCAAGAAGCTTCCTCAAGCCGCTTTCTTAGAGTACAAGCCAAGTTAACTAGGAAGCTTATCAAGAAGCTTCCTTCTAGAAGCTGCCTACTTGGCGTGCAAGCTAAGCTAGTTAGAAGCTTCTAGAAGCTTCCTTCTAGAAGCTACTTACTTAAGATGCAAGCTAAGCTAACCGGGAAGCTTCCCAAGAAGCTTCCTAGATACTTCCGGAATATTCTAGGCTAATTTGTCTTATGTGTTACTTCGTGAGCCCAACTGACTTTGTCGCTAAATTCCATATTGTTACATATTCTCCCACCGCTAGTTGGTGACGTCTTCGTTGCCAATGAAGCTTCGAATTCCTGGATGGCCATATGTGCATTTTGGAGGTGAGAAAGAGGTTCCCAGGCAACATCATGAAAGGGATATCCTTTCCAAAGGACCTTGTACTCCGTATGTTGGCAACGGCCTTGTTGAATGTGGCGATGCGCAAGGATACGATCAACTTTGTACTCCTCATGATCATTGATAGGGATAGGAAGAGGGGTTAGGAACAAAGGGTTTCAACTTGGAAACATGAAAGACAGGATGGATACGCATGTGATAAGGCAAGGCAAGACGATAAGCAATAGGAGAGACAATTTGGGTGATATCAAAGGTCCTATCTAATTAGGAGCAAGTTTACAAACTTGGGTATCAAGTAGGAGAGGGAGGTTACTAGAGGATAGCATGACTTTATCACCAACTTCAAAGGTGAGATCGTGACGATGGTGGTCCGCATATTGTTTTTGGTGATTCTGAGCAACAAGGAGGTGAGACTTGGCTTGTTGGAGAGATTGGGATATAGTGGTCAAGAATGTGGAAGTATGAGGAACCTGAGATGGAGGGGGAGCAAGAAGAGAATCTGGAACAAGCGGATCTTGGCCAAAATTGAGAAAGAAAAGAGAGAAGCCGGTGCTTGCCTATTTGGAATTGTTGTAGGCAAATTCAGCAGCGGCAAGACATTCATCCCAATTGGTATGGTGGACATTGACAAAGGTACGCAACATATCCTCCAATATGCGATTTGCACGTTCGGTTTGTCCATCAGTTTGAGGATGATAGGCTGTGGACAAAGCAAGCTTGGTGCCGAGTATCTGAAAGAGTGCTTGCCAAAACTTCCCGGTAAAGCAAGGATCACGGTCGGAGATGAGTACACATGGCATTCCATGATGCTTGAAAACATTGTCAAAGTAGATTTGTGCTAAGGTTGGAGCATCCACGATATCACAGGTTGGTGTCGAGTGGATTTGCTTACTAAGCTTATCCACAAACACCACAATGGCGGTGTGTCCTTGTTTTGTCTTTGGCAAGGATGTGATGAGATCCAAGCTCACATGCTCCCAACGAGCTGATGGAACGGCAAGCGGTTGAAGGAGTCCACCCGGCTTCTGGTTGCTGGCCTTGTTACGTTGGTAGCTCTCACACGATCGGACCAATTCTTGAACATCCCGTGTCATGTTGGGCCACCACCATTGACATTGGAGGGTACCCAAGGTCTTGTCCACACCCATGTGACCAGCGATGGGTAAATCATGGGCTTCTTGAAGGCGCACAAGTCGAAGATCACCTTTGGCTGGAACATAGATCCGGTCCGCATGGAATAGAAGGCCTTCCTTGAAGGAGAAGGTGTTGTACTCCTTGTCACCTGTTGTTAGCCGACCATGTACCATTTGGAAGAAGGGATCTTTCTGTAGAGCTAACCAAAACTCATTATGAATCTTGGGATCAATTGACACCGTCGTAATTGCTGCCGCAATGAGAGGAAGAGACTTCAAATCAGGTCGTTGTGATAGAGCATCAGGGATGACATGGAACCAACTTGGTTTGTACTCAAGTTTGATGTCAAACAATTGGAGTTGCTCTTCACATCAATGATGTCGACTCTTCATGTGCTCTAGGTGTAAGGTCTGCAACAATGGCTTGTGATCAGTTTGCATGATCACTTGTTTCCCCAAGAGATAATGCCTCCATACCTTGGTGGCATATACCATTGCAAGTTGTTCCCGATCTCGAGCAGAGTAATTTCTTTCAGCTATATTTAGTTGGCGAGACACAAAGGCAATAGGATGTAGTCCATCTGGAAATTCTTGTTGCAACATAGCTCCAATTGCAAAGTTAGAAGCATCAAAATCAACCATACAAGGTAGTTGAGGATCATATGGTTGAAGAATGGGTCTTGAAGACACCATATGCTTTAACTTCTGGAATGCTTCTTCATGCTTGGTGGTCCATTGGAAGCTCGAGTTCTTTCCCAAGAGGTCAATCAATGGTGCAGCCACGTGAGCATAATAGTGGATGAACCATCGGTAAAAATTGGCCAATCCATTGAATGCTCGTACTTTGGTAGCATCCTTTGGGGTAGGCCAATTAGTAATGGCCTTGATCTTCTCTTCTTCCATCTTGATCCCCTCTGATGAGATCTTATGACCCAAGAAGGTAACCTCCTTCTGCCAAAAAGCACACTTTGACTTCTTGCAGTAAAATTTCCACTGTTGTAGTCGTCTTAGGACTTCTTGCACATGATTCTTGTGTTCTGCCTTTGTCCTAATATAGATTAAGATATCATCTAAGAACACTACCACGGACTGATCCAATAGTCTCTCCAACACCCAATGCATTTGATCCATGAAGACCGCTAGAGCATTAGTGAGTCCGAAAGGTAGAACTCTCCACTCAAAATGTCCATACCGTGTGGGAAAGGCAGTCTTTTGCACGTCCTCTCCTTCAATAGGAATTTGCCAATAACCGCTATGAAGATCTAGCTTGGAAAAGTAGCGTGCTCCACTTAATTGATCAAGCAGGTCATCGATCTGAGGCAAGGGATATGCATTCTTCATGGTTTGCTTATTGAGCCCACGGTAATCAATACAGAAACAAAGTCCTCCATCCTTCTTTGGAATAGATAGTACCGGTGCTCCCTACGGAGAGGTACTATGTCGTATGAAATCCTTCTCCAACAACTCTGTAAGTGTTGTTCGCAACTCCTCCAACTCCTTTGGGGAGAGCCGATAGATTGGTCTACTCACTTGAGTACTCCCTAGCAATAACTCGATCTTGAAGGGCATACCTCAATCAGAGGGTAATCCCTTTGGCAAATCATCCGGAGACACATCTGCAAACTCTTGAACTATCTGATCAACCGTTGCTTGATGTGGCACTTGGCCCTTCTCAGATTGTTCTTGTGCAATTGGCTTGATCCACACCGCAAATATAGACTTATCTTCCTCCAAAGCTTGCTCTATGGCTGCTTCATTAACAAACTTCCCTTCTAGGGACTCATCTCTCTTCCAAGCTTGCTCCGTTGCCTTCTTGGCAAACTTCCCATCTTGGGACTCATCCCCTTCCAGATTTGCTCTATGGCTACCTTCTCAACAAACTTCCCATCTTGGGACTGACTATTCTTAGGTGTCTTACTCAGAGGTGCTAGACAACCTAATCAGAAATTCCTACCTTGGTGTTGTACTTGAATTTGACGTCGGGTCCAATCAAATTGAACCTTATGACGTTCAAGCCAAGGTAGACCCAGAATGATATCATAGTGTAGAGGTGCCACTACAAACCTCATACACTCCAAATACTCCTTCCCAATCTTGAAGGTAACAGGATGCAATGTGCGGAATGCAGAACCTTTTCTACCATCCGCCATCATCAAACTACTTCCAATCATTGGCTGGATAGGAATACCCAATTCCTTTGCTACTTGCATAGACATGCAATTCTTTGAACTTCCGGAATCAACCAAAATCCTACAACCCTGATTAGATATCGTACCTTGCAAGTGAAGCAAACTTGCATAGGTCGAGCCTTCAATCCCATTGGAACTAATCAAGCTCCTAGTAGGCAGCTCAAAATCTCCTACTGGGATTCTTTGTTTCCCTGATCATTATTTTCCACAAACTCCATCTGGGCAACTTGTCAAGATCACCCATTCCTAAGTGGACACTCAACAATGGGATGTCCAACTTGGCGACAATAAAAGTAACCTCCATTTTGTCGTAATCTTTCTCTATCTATTGTGCCAAGTGGTCTTTGTTGGATAGCATCAATCTCCATTGGTACCGGTTCTTCCACTCGTGCGTAGTGTACTGGTAGGCTTTGTGCAGGTCAAGGTCGAGACCAATTTGTCGCAACCAAGGAATCAAAACGCTTAGGCAATTGCATAGCTTCTTCTACGTTTTGTGGCTCCCGCATGGTCACCTCCAATTTGGTTTGTGACTTCAATCCTCGCACAAATCAATCTAGAACTTCACCTTCTTGGATATCTGGAATTTGCATGATGATATTTTGAAATTGTGTGATGTAGCTTCTCACTAAGCCAATCTGCCTCAACTCCGCCAATTTATCTCGTGCGGCTCGGGTGGCATTTATTGTTTGAAATTGACCAAGTATTGCATCTTTGAATTCTACCCGTGTCAAAATCTGTGTAACAATTTGTTGTTCAGCTCTTTCTACTCAAAATTGCCACCAAAGTTTTGCCACGCCATCTAATTGGCTAGAAGCCAAGAGAATTTGTTTCCGCTCATCTTGAAGATTGGTGGCTTCAAAGTAACGTTCACAATCAAACACAAAATTCTCCACTGTGCCTGGAAGATTCTTGCCTTCAAACACCTTGGGTTTTGGAAATTGAATGCAATCTTCTCCATCTTGAACTGGAGCTCTGTCTATCTGTTCTCGTCGTTGCTGGTCTCGTTCATCCAACAATCGAGTAAGATGCTCGATTTGTTGTTGCATTGCAAGGATAACATCCGGTATTGCCACCATTGCTACTACTCTATTCCACTATACTCAATTTATCTAGTTGATTAACACATAGATACAACACGTCCACCGTTCTCCATAAGTTACAACTGGAAGTATCAAAGGTTCCTATGACACGGTGATCATATGTAGAAAATCCTGCCCAAAGCATGAGGTGATGAATTGTGTGAAACGATGCTTTGGTAATATCTAGACATGAAAGTCCCAATGGTTTGGTGGAAGTGGATTTGGTGGTCCATAAATTCCATCCATCCCATTCCTGCTCTGATACCAATGTAAAAGACCAAATCCGAGGAGAGAAATAGGAGAATGGAAACTCACATTGGGACACTTGAATGAGGGAAAACTCTGAATGCCTAGTATGAGCTTTGGCTTTGGTATTTATAGGTAGCATACAAGGCCCTTGAGAAGCTTCTCAAGAAGCTTCCTCAAGCCGCTTTCTTAGAGTGCAAGCCAAGTTAACTAGGAAGCTTCTCAAGAAGCTTCCTTCTAGAAGCCGCCTACTTGGCGTGCAAACTAAGCTAGTTAGAAGCTTCTAGAAGCTTCCTTCTAGAAGCTACTTACTTAAGATGCAAGCTAAGCTAACCGGGAAGCTTCCCAAGAAGCTTCCTAGATACTTCCGGAATATTCTAGGCTAATTTGTCTTATGTGTTACTTTGTGAGCCCAACTGACTTTGTCATTAAACTCCATATTGTTACACCCATCCTAGAAGCGACACTCTAATCCCTTCTGGACTTCAAAAAATTTCATTCTCAATTGGCATCTTGGCATGCATTATTGTAGATGACTACTCAAAGGAACAAGGTATCTACTTGACATAGTTGATTTCCCCCTTTGCAATCATAATTTTATAGTACCCCAAAGTGCAGTCAATTTTTTCAATCAATTTCAAAATTGACTCCCACTTCTTTTGTGTGTTAGTTTCCTATCATTGTCAAGGTATTCTTCTCCTACTTTTGCCGTTTCTTGAAGTGTACTTTCTTGCCTAGCCTGACACATAGAAAGGTTGTTACACTTTCTTCATACTGGCTTTTGCTTCTCCATCCAAAGACACCCTTCTTTGGATTTGTCTCTTTGTAACTCCATCCAAGTACTTTTGGTTCCCAACTCCAAGTCTACTTCTTTGGGTTTACTCCAAAGACACATAAGTCCCTTCCTTACTTCATAATTTGGCTTCCTCAGTACACTTCTTCTTCAAAACTTTAACAACAAAAACAAAAAATGTGGGTACCACATGACCCAAGGTAATGTATGACCATCTTGCTCTTATTGTGAAGAGCAAGGTTGATCATTCTTTAGAGGATTATGATTGGGTGAATCTTATGTTGGTGGGTGCTAAAGCAGAGTTAGTGTTCTTCTAGAAGTAGCTTTGGCACCCTAATGAGAAATGGTTCTAGATGACTTTTGTAGGACAATTCCTTACTCATATTCTTTTGAAGAGTGGCATTACTAGAGAAGTTGAGGTTGCTTATGGCATCACTTCCAAGGAGGAAGAATCTCCTCCCCATGGTACACATGAGGATGAGGATGATGAGGGCAAGTAAGGAGTGTACTCATTGTAATATGGAGTTTATAGATGAATTAGTCTTGTAACACCCATTTGTGCATGTGTGTGGTATTGTGATATTTAGCTTGGTATTACAAGTACTTAAGCGATATTATTTATATAGAGATAAATAATAGTTCTATATTAGTCATGGTTAGCTAACATTAGTCAAAGCTAAGATAGAGGGGACCTTACTTTAAAGGAAGTAGAAAAGATGAGCACCACTATTTTGGATTTTAGTGTGTTGACTTGGTATTATTCATAGGTGTTTGGCTTTGAGGAAAGAGTTTAGAACTCTTGGGCTTACAAGCATTTTTGTTTTGGATTCTTCTTTAGTCCAAGGATAGCCCATGTGAAGGAATCCTTAACTTAGTGGTTGGGTCAAGATAAGACCACATGCTTAGGAGAATATGCCCATGTGAATGGATATTCCTTTCTACTTTTTGACTTTACTTGACTTTTAGTCTAGTAACTTGAGTTACTATAGTAATTAGTAACTTTGGTACGTTATTATTTCACAAGTATATAAACAAGGGGTGAGGAGGTACTCATCATCCTTTCATTTGCAACTATCTCCCTCTCATTGAGTTCTCTAGTGAGCAATATCTTGAGTCTTGGAGTGTTAGCCTTGGAGGAGTATGATGGAGTTGGGGTTCCTTGCCTTCTTAGTCCATGGTGCACTACCATAATAGCTATCAGAGGTTCAACTTGAGTGAGCAATAGGCCAGCTCACATTTTTGGTTCCGTTGCCGGGACCTCTCTAGAAGGCAAGATAATGTTCCGCGTTCAATTCTACATTAGGCAGAAGGAGGCTATGAGAACTCACTTGGAGAGAACATTAGGAGAGGAGAGGGCTGAACTTATGTTAGAGAACCAAGATCCATTTGTATACCCTGTAGTTCATTATGATGTCTTTGAAATGATTTTGTACATCTTGTACACATGAGAGAAATTGGAGAGATTGTGTGAGGTGGATTGTAGATTTTGGGGATTAAGGTGATTTTGGGCAAAATCTCAAGTTTGAGATCTGGACTTGAAATTTCTACACATGATAGCTTGGGTTATCCTTCAGTTTTCACACTTCAAAATATTGTGAAAGCAACTATGCGCATTGGGCTAGAATTTTTGAAAGTTGATAGGGAAAAGTGCTCCCGCAACTGCATGCTCTCTAGAAAATTGTACAGAGTCTGCCATTTATTCAATTTTTTGTGAAGTGTTGTGAAACTTTCCAAGAAAATTCAGTGCATTTTATCCTACCTTTTGCCACAAAAACTAGAGAAAGGTGATTCTTGCACAAGGAATTATGAGTTTTTGAAGTGAGGGGGGTGGTTTCGAGACCAAATCTGAAATATGTGTGCTGAATAGAAAGGTGTCTAGGCCAAATGGCTATATGAAAAGATCTGAAATTTCTCAAAGAAGAATGCACTGGAATTGTGATCACGTGTGCAAAATTTCAGAGGATTGGGACATATTGGTTGAGAGATTTGAGTGAAATTGTAAGGAAAGGTCAATTCTGCAGAGTTGAGATCTCATGCATGAGGAGTTTGAGAGCAACAAAAAGCATGTTTGAGTGTTTAGATTCATCTTGGGAACATGGAGGGTCATCAAGAGTGGAAATTGAGACTATGCAAGGTTCCCAAAGGTTTTAAGGTGATTGTAGGGGTGGATTTGAGGAAAAGAGAGTTTACAATAGAATTTGAAGAGAGTATTGAGAAGATCTAAAAACCTACACCACTTGGAGGAAAGAGTGAGTCTAAGTGCTTTCTATGTGGAGATGTGGTGCCCACATTTTTTGTTTTTTTAAAAAATAAAGGAGAAGAAGTGTATAGAGAGGTCGGATTGCGCCTGTATGGGCGAAGAAGGTGAAGAAAAGTGTCTTTGGGATGAAACCCAAAGTAGATCGGGAACAAGAACAAAAGACAAGATTGGAGCCATTGAAGGAGATAGTCCTCAGAGTGAATGCAATGTTAGGTACAGAAGCCAGCGTTTGGATTGAAGAAACAAGGTTGCACGAGTTGAAGTTGTTGGTGCAGGAGACAAGGCAAAGACAAGCAAAAGATACAGATTTGAATGCCTTGTTGACTAGTCTCAGAACTCGTGTAGACAGGAAGATCTTAGAAGTAGAAGACAATATTGCGATTAGATTAGACTTAGTGAGAATAGAGTTAGAAAAGCTTCGGCAAGATGTTAAGGCAAAACCCAAAGTAGATAACATAGGAATCCAAATGTCTTTGGAGTTACCAGCAAAGATATTAGAGAAGAGTGGGTCAGGAGATAAGGAGTTAGATAGATTACCCACTAGTGCAATTTCAGATCAGGAAAGAGAATTGCTGGATTTGGTAGAAGAAGTAGGAGATGTGAAACCCGAGGAAAATGTATTAGGAAGTAAGATTACTTTGGGTTTGGGTTTGAAAGCCGAGGAAGAAGTAGACATCGGATCGGATTAGTAACTGATTTGAGATTTGAAGGGGCAGATATGAAGAGGTGCATTGTCATTTCGGATCTGCAGGTTAGAACAGTTGTGGTAGAACGGTATAGTTGTTAGAATTGTCGATTGCTTCACTATTTAAGAGTGGCATTCACAGGAAAATGTTGTTCAGTGCTCATTATTTTTGAGAATAGATAAAGCAAAGTGCTGTGAAGCAGTGCTCGTCACTTGAGCTTGATTCCGAGTATCAACTTTGCAATTGTGTTTATGACTATTTGGAGAAATTTGAAGTGCAAATCAGAGTGCTTGTTGGATGTTGGATTCCACAGCCTTGATCTTCATTCTGTGTGTTTGATCCTGAGTGAAGTGCGATCAAAGCAATGCCTTGACAGATCTGAGAGGAATTGTAGTGTTGGTAGTATTCTGCTTTTGTGAGTGCAATGCGAAGTTGATGTGAAGCAATTTCGATCGAGGAAGTTGTGCCTTCAGTGGAGGGGTGGAACACAATTCTGAGGCAAAGTTGTTTTGCAGTGAAGTGCCATTTTTGGGAGAGCCTGAATCATCACAATCAAGATTGTTTGGAAAGATTTGATGGAGTTGTGATTATGGAGTGTTAATTTGTGACAAGACTGCAAGTCAGTGCTTGTTACTCTCTTATGGGTGTGGTTTTTACCTGAGAGATTAAAGACGCAACCAAGAAGAACTACATTGTTACTGTTTGCTTCGTATTTGACCAATTCTGACTTGTATCTCTACGGGAACGAACGTTACTTACCCGATTACCGCAAAAGTGATATTTGCCGGGTTGTCACATGATTTTTGGCGCCGCTGCCGGGGATACAAATCTCAGAAGTGGAAGAATACGAAGGCAAATTGGAAACTGGGTATCAACGCAATATGAATGTCTGCATTGAAAGATCAATGGGAAGAGAGAGCTCAAAGACAAGCACTTCAGTGTGAAGAAGACGAACGTCTGAACATCCCATCCATCATTGACGAAACTGAACGAGAGGCATTGGAGTTTCAACTCCTTCACGAAGTGCAAGAAGCCTTGCAAGAACTTGACAACAAGAAACACGAAGGCGGTTGGCAAGGCTACTTCACATCTCCCTCTTTTTCCAAGAAGAAGAAAGAATCGAGTGGGCAAACATATGCATTGCGGCCCAGTACACCAACTTCCCCTAGAGCTGTAAAGGAAGTTGTTTCCTTGAAGACCTTTGTTCGAGAAAAGACAACACAAACACTTACTGAAGACGAGTGTCAATATCTTCTACAAACGATTCCTCGATTGTCCCGAAGGAATTTTGAAGAACCCATCGAAGGTGTTGATCCTGAATCTTCCACTCGGGTTGAAGTCGACACCCTCATAGCAGAAATTGTTGAAGAAGACCCTACCTTGAATTTGACAAATTGGAATCCCTGGGCTGACAATACAGCATCAATTCCAGCCAATTTTCCATTCCGTCAAGTTCCACATTACCTCAGCCGATCCCAGTGCATCGAACGATGACTTTGCTCCCTGTCACCCAACACGCCTATCAGAAGTATAAGGGGATAGAACAAGACAAAGACCCCGATGAATTCATCGAAGAATTCAAAGTCATCTCCTTTGCTCACAAGGAGCATGACTCGACGGATCGACTGAGAATTTTCCCAAGTCTGCTCCGCAAGAAAGCTTGGAGCTGGTACACCCATGTGACTCAGAAGGGGTTTGTACCATGGGACTGGGCAAACTTGAGAAACAACTTCCTGGAACAATTCCGGGAGGTTGACTATGATATAAGTGTCTCTGCGGCACTCAACGATTTGGACCGGGGCAAGAAGGAGAAGTTGAGGGACTACTCTGAGCGGTTCATGGCACTACTAAACCAAGTTCCCAAGCAATCAGGGATGGTGGGATACTCCGATGCCCAAGCCATTACCTGGTTCCTCGGGGACCTTTCACCAGAGATACAAATCTTTGCCAGGGAGAGGAATGTAACTTCCCTGGACAAAGTACTCAAACATGTCGCTCGTTATGAAGCGGCTCATTCTCACTCTGCCGGTAATCGGAGAAATCATGAGAAGAAGGGCAAGAAGCCCAGAAGGAGAGCTTTGCGCAACACCTTCCCTTCTTCGGACGAATCCTCTACGTCTTTGAGCTCTTCTTCGGAATCCGAAGAAGAATCAAAGCCAAGACAAGTCAGAAGACGTGAAGGAAAGAAACCAGTGACTCCTCTAGCCAAGAGTGTACATAAGGCGGATACAAAGCTGGATGCCCTCATCAAGGAGTTTTCGGATTTCAAGATCCAGATGATTGGGGCTAAGGACCGAAGAAAGGCCCCAGCATTTGGACGATCTAATGTGTGGTGCACCGCATGTGGCAAATCCGGCCATGCCAACACAAAATGCAATACTCGTAATGCATTCCTGGTGCAGCAGATTGATTGGGTTCCGGGATGGAACCAAGACGAGGACGAAGAGGCGGTGTACCAAACTCAAGAGGTACAGCCTCAACCGAGCCCATCATATCAAGGTCCGAGGTTTGGACCCAGGGAGTACAACCCCAATGCTCCTTCACAAAGACCACCAATGAGCAACCAAAATCACCCTCAAAATGTTGCACCCGGAGCCTGTTATAATTGTGGCTCAATGGGACATTGGTCTCCAAATTGTCCCGAGGTAAGAAGGCAAATTGGGTACGTTCCCCTGTGTGGAAATTGTAAAGGATTGGGGCATACGGGCAACCAATGCCCTCACCCGCCAAACCCGAAGCCTCCTGTAAAATATGTACAGACCCCTGCTGAGCGTGCAGCACTTCAGCCGAAGGGGGATACGAATGTAAATTGCATTACTCTTGAGGAAGAAAGACCTCAAGAAGGGAGTCCGGCCTCAGAAGGAGAATGGCCAGACCTTGAAGTTTTGAAAGTTGAGACACGCTCCAGCAAGAAGAAGCGTGATCCCAAAGAACTGAGTACGACCTTGTCGTCTTCCCGAAAGGCAAAGAGACAGCGTCCAAAAGCCATTCTTTCAGCCAAGGAGGAAAAGACCCTCGCAAAAGCTAAAGCTAAAGCCTTGCAGAAAGAATTAATGGAGGCATTACTCTGGACTTGGGAACTGAGTTTGGAAGAAGAGACGAAGACAAAGTCTCCAATTTTTCCGGTGGACATCCGATCCAAAGTAAAGGGTCTGATCCAAGCCGAGGTGGGCCAACCGGAGGAAGCTCGGGTTAAGGCCATCAGCAAGCCCGTCACCATTTTGAAGCATCCCGAAGTCAAGAGGGAACATGGAGCGGTCACATCCTTGGTGGTAAAGTGTACATGAGTCATTTTGTTGAGCCGGGTTACAAAGACCATGATGGAGTCAAACCCTGAGGTGGTCTTGGGTAATTCATAGACGAGATCCATACTCACTTGTTTCCAACTTTGGGTAGGCGTGGGGAGAGGTTGAAGGAGCCCTGCAGGAGCTTGATTAGAAGCTTTGTTCTATTGACAAAGTAGGGAGCTGCACATGTAGTCCATCATGTTGTTGCTCATCTTAGGCCAATAGTAATAACGCTGGATTGCATCCAAGGTCCTGTCCACTCCAACATGACCTGCAATGGCCAAATCATGACATTCTGCTAGAATGGTGGTATGTAATTTTGGGACATTTGGGATCCATAATCTGCCATCACAAAAGGTGAGTCCTTGGGTGCTAGTGACACCTTTGGATGATTGCGCTTCTACAATCTGTGGATCAATTTTTGTAGCAACCAGAATCTCTGGCCAGAATTCAGGGTTAATCTTAACCTCTGCCACCAACTTGTTTGCCATTGGCATGCGGGTGAATGCATATGCAAGTTGCTTCTTCCCTTAGGTGATTGTCATGTTGAAGCGTTGTCGCCACTCTACCCACCAAATCTGGCGACGAGATAGATCCTTCTGGGTCTCAAGGTAGACTAGAGGTTTGTGGTCTATCTCTATTACAAATGCCTTCTCACCTAGATAGTGCTTCCAATGCTTTGTTGCTAGAACAATGGCTAGCTCTTCTTGTTTTGTGGTGTGGTAGTTGCACTTTGCCAGTAACAACTTTCAAGAGAAATATGCAATTGCATGCCATCCATCATGCCATGCTTTTTGTAGGACTGCACCTATTGCTACGCTTGATGCATCTATAGCCAACTCGATTGGACATTTTGAGTCATACCACTTCAAGATTGGTGCATGTAGCAAGGCGGCTTTCAATTCTTGAAAGGCCAACTCCTATGTGGTTCCCCATGTCCACTTCTTCCCCTTGCCAAGTAGTGCAATTAAAGGCTGTGCAATCTTAGAGAAGTCCTTGAAAATCTACGATAGAATCCAGTCAACCCCAAGAAGCTCTTGAGTTGAGTCCAATCTTTTGGGGCACTCCATTTTTGAATGACCTCTATTTTATCCATCAATACTTGAATGCCCTTTGCACTTACTCTATGCCCCAAGTAGTCTACTTTAGACTTGCCAAACTTGCACTTTGAGATTTTGGCATACAATAGATTCTGTCTTAGAATCTAGAGGACCTCTTGTAGATGTTGTTTGTGTTCTGTCATTGTGCTTGTGTATACTAAGATATCATCCAAGAAAACAATAACAGACTTATCCAAGTATGGACAAAATATGTCATTCATTAGACTCATGAAAGTAGTCGGTGCATTGGTGAGGCCAAAAGGCATCACAAGATACTCAAAGTGGCCATACTTGGTTCAAAAGGCAATTTTGTACACATCCTCCTCTGCAATTTGGATTTGATTGTAACCACTCCGCAAGTCCAATTTGGTGAAGTATCTCGCTCCATGGAGTTGATCAAACAGGTCATCCATGCAAGGTAAGGGGTATTTGTTCTTCATTGTTTGTTGATTGAGACCTTGATAGTCAATGCTCATGCACATTGTACCATCTTTCTTCTTCACAAACACGACAAGAGCCCCATATGGTGATACACTAGGTTGGATGAACCCCTTCTGCAGCATCTCCTCAATTTGAGTCTTACACTCCTCCAACTCATGAGGTGATAGGAAATATGGGGCTACAAGGAGGTGTCTTCCCCGGAAGTGTCTCAATTTTATGATCTACTCTCCTTTTTGGTGGTAATCTTGAGGGTAGATCATCGGGAAAGACATCTTGAAATTCATCCACCATAGCCTTCAATTTCTCAAGAATTTGTCTATCAAGTTGTGCACTCTAGACTTCTTTTATTAGACCTGTGAAAAATCTATTGGTCTTATAGACAATTGCCGTCCCTATGACATATAGAGGTAGATCTTGCTTGGGTGATTTTTTTCTTTGAGCCCAATGATTGACCATTGGTGGATTCTCACTACTTTCTTCCTTCAATCTACAATAGAGTTGTAATGCTATATCGATGGCATGCCTAAGATTACATCATAACAAGCTAATTGTATCACTCTCCACTCAATTACTTCTTGATATTCTCCTATAGAGAGTGTGACCCGTCTAGGTAATGATTCAATCCTCTCTATTTGCCCGTTAGGCAACTTACTTCTTCATTCCCATCTCCCTCTAGATCCATTCCAAATCTTATTACAATAGAGTGAGATAAGAAATTCTTTGTTGCTCCCAGATCAATTAATACTCTCACTTGATTGCCTTCTAGGACTCCATTCACAACAATCAATTGTGAAGTTGCCTTTTGGGATCTTTGCACATTAGTTTTCTTTCTTCCCTTGCTTCTCTTCTTCCTTATTGAGCTAGTAAGGCTGCAAGGTACATTTACTAGCGATCTTTGTTTTCCGAAGTGTTTTCCACCTCCTCCTCTTCAATGTGCCTCTCCATGTTGTTCAAAGATTGCCTGTATGAAGGCCGAGGGCCTTTAGGGAAACGAGTGCGACAATTGGTAGATACGTGCCCAATACGGCTACAATTGTAATAATGGCATTGTTCTCCTTGAGTTCTATCTCCTTGTGGGACTCCATCTCTTTGTTCTTCTACTCGTCCATGCTCTCCTTGAAGCGGTCGTGCTCCTGGATCTCAAAATCAAAGGTTGCACAATTCCATTGGTACGGGTCTACCCATGTGTTGCATTTCTGCTCGATAATGTTGAGGTGGAACTAGTCCTTCACCTCCACCCAATACTCTTGCTATTCTCTATGCAAAAGCAATGGCTTCAAATACCGTGTGAGGATTTTGCACCATGACTTCTTGGCAAACCCGCTCCTTTAACCCTCATTTGAAATTGTCAAGAGCCTCTATTAGACTCATGTTGGTTATTGCAACTTGTAGATCTAGAAATGCCTCCACATACTCTTGTACACTGTTCTTCTGTCTCAATCCCCATAGTCAGGTTCAAGCCATCTGCACAGAATCCATTGATTTGAAATTCTTCAACAATCCTTCTTTCATTGATGTCCATGTGACCTCCCTTCTCTCTGCCAACATGGATCATTCCCAAGCATCATACCATGTGAGGGCTTTATTGGTCAATTACTCACATGCAAACACGGCTGCAGCATGCTTTGTGATCTTTGTTGAGAACAATCGGAAATATTAATTCATTCTCAAGACCCAATTTTCCACTACTATCATACGCTGCCCCTTGTAAGGCTCAATGTTGTAGGTTTTCATCAGCCAGAGTAGCAATGTGGCTTCATCGTTGATAACATTTGTAGGTATAGGTGCCTCTCCAAGTATTTCAGTCATAGGTACTGGGTTTTGAGATGGCTCTTCTTCTTGCATGGCTTGATCGTTCATGAGGATCTGCACTTGCCTTTGTAATGTCTCCATGGTCATCTTAATCTCTCAAAATTCATTCAACATCCCTTGCATTCCTTGCACTAGCTCTTGCAATTGCGGATCCATGGTTCTTGCAACACTCAATTGCTAATGTCTACTTCAATACATAGTCAATATGATCACTCTGGAAGGCGCACAAACTATCAGAACTACCATTGGGACCTCAGAAGCTATCACTTGTTGATAATACTCCTTGCCAAAATTTCTAACCACAAAATCTCCAAACATCACTTTTGGTCTCACTACATAACAGATTTCTACTTGAGTGTTGAAAGGAGAGGATTTGGGACATTCACATCCATGTCATTGTAGTAGAATGTAGATTGTCAAATCCCACTCTCTGTCATATATCACCATAGGTAGATTCACCAGGTTTGGTGAGTTCATCATCCTTTCCATGAATTCTGTACCAATACGATAAACTAACAATACCCTCATTTGCTCATGCTGGACGTACATAACCTTGATGTGGAATGGATTCAGGAATGGAAAGCTATGTGCGGGAAATTGTCCTCCCATTGCATCCATCTCGTCCGCTCTCTAAAGTCCTTCCTAAGTCTAGCAACTACTCTACGTTCTCCACCTCAAATTACTCAGTTTCAATAGTTTGTGCTCTTCCAAGAGGGGTGATCCACTCTCTTGGACTAAGACACTTGCTCTAATACCATTGTAATACTCTGAGGACAAGAGAAGAGAGAGAAACACAAATTACACACTCAACATTCAGTGCACCAACAGAGCACCTTCTCTTTATTATATAGACAAAGAAGACCTCCTCCAAGGAAGCTCCACCATAGGATTAGGCACATAGATAGGTGACCTGTCAGCAAGCTCCACCCTTGGATTACTTACTTGGATGGGTGACATGTCGGCCTAGGTCCTATCTGGTTGGTCAAACAAGCTTTGATTGGAGGGAATCTTTTAGGGAATCTTCCTATAGGAGTCCCAAAATCACGTAAGGTACCATTTGAAAGCTCTCAACAAGACAAACCAGGGGGGAGGGAAGACCAGCCTTTCCTTTTATTGGGGGGGGGGGGATCAGCACATTTTTGAGGCCTAATTCATCCGTTTGGGCCTCCAAAATTGCCTTCAAAGATTTTAGGTATATTTTGGTTCCTACTCTATTAGTAGAAGTCCCTTTTGGTGATACCTCTTTCTGATCTGTTTAGTCTATCATGTGTAACATCCTTCTAGATGTTACCAAACCAATTCTCACCTTTAAATCATATGTCTAGCTATTGGTTCTAAGGTTCTCAAGTCTATTTTGGTTTTTGCTCTATTAGTAGAAGTACTCTTTTGGTGATACTTCTATCTGATCTATTTTACCATCATGTATAACATCATTCTAGATGTTACCAAACCAAATTTCACATCAAGATCATATGGCTAGCTCTTGGTATTACACTTAGCCTAGTGACTTATTGGAGAAAATGCCCATGCAAAGGATACTCCCATACTAGAGGATTTGGAGTACAAGTGGGATTGTTCCATCCATCTTGGATATTCCTTTATGAATTTTAGAGGAGGCATTGTAGCAACATGCTGATCAGTTGGTGCAATAGGCTTGGAGTGGAGGCTTTGTACCACTAGGAGACTAGTGTGAGGATGAGCCTCTAGAGTTGATTACCTTGACACCTTTGGATACCACACTCATTGCTTGGAAGTATCAAGTAGAGGGAGTATGTCTGTTGGTGTTGTTTGGTGGGATTATGATTGGACTAGCTACGGTACTGTAGGCGAGTAAACAAGTACAAAGCTACTTGTATGTGGAGAGAGATGAGATTGTTAGGCAAGTCTCTCTACATCATGTGGCGCACTTGGCCTATTGGTATCATGAATTATTACCAATATCAACAGTCAAGGATAACCAAAAGATCCTACCCATAGACTATTGGGGGCATAGGATCTAGAGAGATATGGTCCCTTCCATTTGGTGATTTTAGGATGGTTATGTAAGGGACATATATGCACTGGCCAAGGTTTGGGTCTTCAAGATCTTTATTCTGGTGTGTCTTGGGAGATGTTATAGATATTGCAACATCTCTAGGTTCATCCATATGTTTCTCCAATTTACATTTTAGAGAATGTCCTTTTGATAGGAGATTCTTGCACCTAAGTGGTGGCAAGTACAAATTAGGTCTATTCTTGGATGGGACCTATCATGTTATTAGATATAGCTAGAGTGGGATCACAAGCTTATCATCTTTTTCTTTGGTGGATGAACCTTTTAGCTAGAGAGGTTCTACAACGTACTTATGATGGGATTCAACGACTAGACCACATCATTGTTGATGACATCTTGGGTGTTGGGCATTAGTCTTAGATGGTGGTAGTGGTTGATAGATCACCTATGGCAATGGTGGACCTAGTTGGACAGCCTAAAACCACTTTTCCAACACTTATGAGTTTCTGAGGCTCCCATGCTTTTTGAGAGGGAGGTCCTAGATTTGTTTGGGACTCCCAGTTATAGTAGTTGATGGAGCACAATGCCAATGAAAGAGAGAAAGCGATGGGTGTTCACACCAATATTACTACTATTTTAGTAGTGTTAGAGGTTTCTAGGCATCACATGTTAGGTAAGGCTATGGACCTAAATTGTTTGTCTTGATTGTGAGCCTTGGCTTGGCAAAGCAACGTAAGATGCACTTGATAGGCATCACCACTCAAACACTTGTGAGCTCTATGCCTATCAAGATAATTTAGACACATGTTGGGGGCGATGGACCAAGTGAATAGAGTATTCTTGGGACACAACCAAGGGCTACTAGGAAGAATGGTCTACTTGGAGTCCATCCAGGTGAGCATGGTCTACTTGGGATACAACTAGAGGATGTATGGAGCTTGCAGCCAGATCAGAGAGAGTTTTTCATATTGAGGTTGGGACCTCTAGTGGTTGGGTGCATGACACTACTACTCCCAAGAGCCTAGTGTAGCAGCTAGTCAGTACATCTTCCACTCCTATGATAGTTATAGAGGATACTTGGGAGCCAGATCTTGGATCCAAGCTTACAAGAGGGGAAAGAAGGAGCATTTGGAGGTCCTTGAGGAGCTACATGAGTTGTTTTGCCTTCAGTATGAAAGATTTGGATGCCTTAAAGGGACATGATATTCAAATTAAGCTGACTAGCAATACACCAATTTTTTGACGTCCCTATCAATATAGTGATATGGAGAGAGCATTGATTCAAAGCTAGAGTATAGATCTTTTTGAGGCTACTTTGGTGGAGATTTCACACAGAGAAGTATGCATCAGCTACAATGATACCATCCAAGAAGGATATGCATAACAACTACGCAAATAGGCAAATGTATGGATATTACTGTCTTATCAATCAGTTTCATATTGATCAACTAGGTTGATCAATATGCCATGCCTAAACTAGAGGAGATCTTTTATGTGATTGAGCATGCAAAGGTCATCAACACTTTGGATCTTTGAGCAGGATATCATCAATTGAAAATCAAAGAGGAGGATAAGTCCAAGAAAAATTTTTGGGCTATTGATCCTGTCATGCATATATACATTGCTACACAACATACATTGCTGTCAACATCATACACTATAGAAGCACAACTCACACATAAGTCATACATAGACTCTAAAGTGTCACAATAATCAAATTCTTTACAACACTCAAATCAACTTAACTCATGTAAGTACTTGATCTGTCACTCTATAAACTGCCAACAATTGGGCATTGATTACAATCAAGCCACACCCACTCTAGCTAAGAGAATCCAAGTGATGCTTGTTGGCCTCTATCCACCATAGCCAAGAACTCAAAGGCTCATGTGGTGCCCACATTTTTTGTTTTTTTTTCAAAATAAAGAAGAAGAAGTGTACAAAGAAGTCGGATTGTGCTTGTATGGCCAAAGAAGGCGAAGAAAAGAGTCTTTGGGATGAAACCCAAAATAAAGTGACTTTGGGTCATAAGGCAAAGTACTCGAAAATGCCATGTCAGCATACAACCCAAAGTAAAGTGTCTTTGTATCGGGGGGAGCTCAACCCAAGGCAAAGACAGTCTAACAACCTTTCGTCGGGGCGAGAAATTCAAGAAGAGACCATTCAAAAACCGGGGGCCCATACGCGTGAAGGTTGATTGACAGTGACAAGTGCATGCAAGGGGTATGATTTCTTGGTTGAAACTCAAAGTGAAGAAAGACAAAGAAGCACAACTCTATAAAAATTTGAACTTGCAACAAAAAAATATCAAGTAATTTTCCTTTGCCATTGAGAAGTCGTCTTGTAGATGATCGTGGGAAGGGAAATAGAGTTGGAATCGTGTTAGTGTGTAAGGGAGAAGTTGCAAGAGTGAAATTGAGAGATAGTGAGAAGGCAAAAGAGAGGAAATCCGGCTCGCTGGACAGAGTCGGATTGAAGACTCGTACTCGGGAAGGAAGCAGGCTCGGAGTAGGGGGCCACGTTCTTGGGGAAGGGAGAGATAGCTCAAGAGACTCAGGAGGTGAGAGATGCATTCTCGTCAAAGCGGACAAAGAATGGGTACAAAGTAGAGAGCTACAAAGACCTTGTGAAGAGAGGAATTGTGAGTGCGCTGATGGCCATCCTGAAGCCGGAGAGAACCACTTATGTGATGAAACACCAAGCGGTGTTCTTTCACAAGTTATTTGCAGGAGAACCAATCAATTGGGCGAGGTGTTTCCATGGGAAGACAAGGCAAATGGTGTGAAATCTGCGAGATAAATCACCTCCACACTACATCGTCCCGTTTGCAGCAAATTTTTACCTTGGGCTAAATTTGCTGAACTCGGCGGAGCGAACTCGGATGGTGTCGCACTTCCATCCTGATTTGAGAAAGGAGGTTGATGTCGAGGAGCAGCAATACATTTTGCAAATTAGGAGCACCGACGACTACTACACAAAGACAGGGAAGAACGTGGAGATCGGAGTGAGTACCCCAAATACAAAGAAGAGAAGTCGGCAGGGCAAAGCCAAAGACACGAAGAAACCTCGGATGACCAAGAGAGGCAACCCGAGGTGAGGTATGGTGGTGATCGAGTCGGAGGATGAAGACTTGGAAGGTGATGCCGAGCTCAAAATTGAAGACTCAAAACACGAGGAGGAGCCCGAGCTAACACTACAGAGTGGAGATACAAGTAGTGATAGCGATGAAGGAGGAGAAATGACATCGGTGCCGGCGGCTGAAGAATATGAAGAAGAAGGAGTGCAGGCAAAATTTGAAGCCGAAGACAACACACAGTTGGAAGATGAAGTAATTGTGCCCAAAGAGAAGAAGATTGCAGTGCAGAGAAGAGTTCGCTTGAGACGTAAGGCGAAGTACAAAGCGGGTCCGAGTATGGTGAAGGAAGAAGCACCTAAAAGCTCGGGAAGCAAGGCATCTATTCCGATACAACGACTGCAGAGAAGAAGGCAAGTATCAAGAGAAGAAGAGGTAAAGAAGGAGATCACTCCACAGGTTGAAATAGTTAGTAAAGCTAGAGTACATGAAGAAAGAGATGCAGTCAACTTGTCTAGAGGTGAAGACTGTGTTCCATATATTAGCAAGACGAGGAGGAGAAAACCCGGAGTTGAAGAAGAGTATAACCCGAGGTGAGGAGGAAAGAGAAGTTCTACGAGCGGAGGTAATAGTGAGAAGTTAGGTAGTTGAAGACCTGAAGAGAGAAGTGAATTATCGAGAGGATCTAGTGAAGAAGAGTGACATAGCAACATAGGGAGAGACAAGTAGTTGAGTACAAGATCTTGAAGCAGCAGTTTGCTGATTCAAGAGTAGAGGTTATCCATGCTATGGCGAGAGTAGCTACAAAGGATTAGGAGCTCGATAGGGTGATGGAGAGTGTCGAGGAGAAGAAGCAACTTTGGCAACGAGAGTTGGCGGCACGATATAGAGAAGAAGAAAGATTACGAGAGTTACTTTGTAATCAGGAGGAGAGAGTTGTCCAGCAGGAGAAAGAGAAGGAGTCGGTGAAAGCAGAGTTTGAGGCAGAGTTGGCAATGTACCAAGAGGATTGGCTTGCAGATCGGGAACGTGAAAGAAAGATGAGATTGGAGCCATTGAAGGAGATAGTCCTCAAGATGAACGCAATGCTAAGTACAAAGGCCAACATTTGGATTGAAGAGATGAGGCTGCACGAGTTGAAGTTGTTGGTGTAGGAGATGAGGAGAAGATAGGCGAAGGATACAAATATGAATGCCTTGTTAATTAGTCTCAGAACTAGTGTAGACAGAAAGATCTTAGAGGTAGAAGATAACATTTTGATTAGATTGGACTTAGTGAAAATAGAGATAGAAAAACTTTGGAAAGATGTTAGAGCAAAACCCGAAGTAGATAACATATGAATACAAATGTCTTCGGAATTACCGGTGGAGACATTAAAGAAGAGTGGGTCAAGAGATGAAGAGTTAGATAGATTACCCATTAGTGCAATTTCAGATCAGGAAAGAGAATTGCTGGATCTGGTAGAAGAAGTAGAAGATATGAAACCCGAGGAAAAAGTAGTAGGAAGTAAATTTACTTCGGGTTTGGATTTGAAAGCCGATGAAGAAGTAGACATCGGATCGGATTAATAACAGTTTTGAGATATAAAGAGGCAGATATGAAGAGGTGCATTGTCATTTTGGATCTATAGGTTAGAAGAGTTGTTGAAGAACGATATAGTTGTTAGAACTGTCAATTTGTTCACTACTTAAGAGTGGCATTCACAGAGAAATGTTGTTTAGTGCTCATTATTTCTGAGAATAGATAAAACGAAGTGTTGTGAAGCAATGCTCGTTGCTTGAGCTTGATTCCGAGTATCAACTTTGTGATTGTGTTTGTGAGTGTTTGGAGAAATTTGAAGTGCAAGTCAGTATGCTTGTTGGATGTTGGATTCCACAGCCTTGATCTTCATTCTGTGTGTTTGATCCTGAGTGAAGTGCAATCGAAGCAATGGCTTGACAGATCTGAGAGGAATTGTAGTGTTGGTAGTATTTTGCATTTGTGAGTGTAGTGCGAAGTTGATGTGAAGCAATTTTGATCAAGGAAGTTGTGCCTTCAATGGAGGGGTGGAACACAATTCTGAGGTAAAGTCGTTTTGCAATGAAGTGCCATTTTTGGGAGAGCTTGAATCATCACAATCAAGATTGTTTGGAAAGATTTGATGGAGTTGTGATTATGGAGTGTTAATTTGTGAGAAGACTACGAGTCAGTGCTTGTTACTCTCTTCTGGGTCTGGTTTCTACCTGAGAGATTAAAGACATAACCAAGAAGAACTTAATTGTTACTTGGCTTTGTATTTGGACATTTCTGACTTGTATCTTTGCGAGAACAAAATTTACTTACCCGATTACCGCAAAAGTGATATTTGCCGGGTTGTCACAACTCAACATTAGAGAAGTGAACTCTTTGGAGCTACTCTTTGAAAGTATACCCCTAGACTCGAGCTAGGTTTGGAACCCTAACGGTCCCATTGATGACACACTTGACAGTGCAAACAATGCAATGTGATGGTGGGCTCCACCATGAAATTAGTACCCCAAACAAGAAATCTGATTGTTGGGAAGTAATCTATGGGAAACTGCTGAAATACCTCTTACTACTATCACTGCAAGTTTAGTGTCCAAGCAATCTAGATGCAACACTACAAATGGTGTGATAGCTATCATGCATATATACATTGCTACACAACATACATTGTTGTCAACATCATACACTATAGAAGCACAACTCACACATAAGTCATACACAGACTCTAAAGTGCCACAATTGCCCCCCTAGCTGGCAGTTAGGCCCCTCTAACTCTAGATAGCCATCTACTCCAAGTATATGATATACCCTATGATGGACAAAGATCAGAAGGCCGGGTGCTATGGAGCCTCATCGTTAGTCACTTGTCTACAATCTATACCATATAAAGAATGAACTAGCTATAAGTCAAGTACATCTAGGACATAACCATTGTCTTCAAAGAACCAATGTGATGGGAGGAGTCAAACATGCCATATGCCATCCTCTCAAAAAGCTATCACTCACTAACATAGAAGCAACTCCACCAAAAGAGCCACATAACAAACACCTCAAGCTTGCACGAACAAGTACCACACTTGGGTCCATAGTACCATCAATGTTATGGAGGCGGCATGGTGCATAATTGTGCACATGATCCTTCCAAACAACACCATCACGTCCTTCTAACACAAGGACTCCATATGACAAAACCTTGTGCACTTTCAAGATAGTGCGACTTGTCAAAACATCAAGTGTCATTGGTGCTATCTGTTGTAGATATACATAGTCACTTGGATGAAGTTGACGGATCAAGGGTCTATAACCTCATCCTTGAGTAGTAGCATAACGTAAGGTATCCCTATGATGAGCAATTGCCAAAGGCCATTGGCATCACTCTCCAAAAGATCTCTACTAGTTGAGAACATGCGCTCACCCACACATCTAGATCATCCAAGTCCAAGACTATAGTAACATCTCAATGAATGGCTGCATGTAAATTTGGATCTCATCCACAGAGTAGAAATTAAGGAGAGAAGGATGCTAAGGAGGCTTGCCGGCTGAACTGATAGCCCATGGCCAACCAAGGTAATTGGAGATCCCAATCTCCCAAGTGGCCTCTTTGCAAACCATACTTTTGCAATCCTCTCTTCACCATCAAAACCACTCTCTCTGCTAAGCCATTTGCTTCAGGGTGATCTTGAGATGTAGTACAATGATCAATCAAAGCCTTGTCATACAAGACCTAAAACTCCCCCAAGAACTTTGTACCCTGATAAGTCAAAACCTCAGCTGGTGCACCAAAATGACTAAGAACTCGATCCAAGAACAAGTAAGCCGTCCTTTCACTGGACTTGTCAAGAAGTGCCACCAACTCAATCCACTTGGAGAAGTGCTCCACCATCACCAAAACATATCAATGATGTCTCACAATCAACGGTAGAGGTCTGGCAAAGTCCAAAATCCAACGGTAACCCAATCCCATGATAGGTAATGGGTGTAATTGTGGTGTAGGAGTATTGAAAGATGGTCTAACTCAGTCACAAACCACACATCTAGCAACAAACTACTATACCTTGGTCTGCCTACCGCGCCACCAATAGTGGATCTAGAGTAAGCTATATGTACGCTTTACTCCAAAATGTCCTAGCTCCTCATGAGCATGACAAACTAATTGTAGTCTCTAAGATGGAAGTGGTACTACTCTCACTTTACCATCCTCCCATACACACAAAAGGTGTTTGCACTCCAATCTGAACCATCTGGCTCGCTGAAGAACATGGTCTCTCTCCTTGGCCCCAATTGTGCCACCCACAACACTAGTGCAAAGATAGTCCATCACTAAGATGCCACCATGAATGTCTTGCTGAACTGTACCAATATCTTCACACTCTAGATTTGTGACCTAAATAACTCCTCTTGTATATGCTGAGAGAGATACCACCAAAGCCTCAAAAAATATACACAGAAAGGCCGATGCATGCCAACCTGGCACCATCTCCTCATCTGTCTCACCATGCCAATGTGCTCCGGTCTGATCCTACTGGCTGGGACATGGGTTTCTACTCAACCCATCTGCATCACGGATCACCACTCTGGGTCTGTGAACAATTGTGAAATCATACTCCTATAAAATCAAAGCCCATTGTGCAAGCTTCCTTGAAAGCTTGTTGGACTCCATCAACCACTTCAGCGGCTGATGATCCATGATGAGAGTGAAGGGGTTACCAAATAGGTAACATTGAAATGTGCTATTAGCCAAACTACTACCAAGCACTCTCCTTCATATGAACTATACTTCACCTCCACTGAATTGTTGGAGTTACTAGCATAGGCAACCACAAACTCATTCCCCTCATCATCATGTTGAGTGAGCACTGCTCCAAGCCCTAATATACTCCAATCAGTATGAACCTGAAATGGTCATCCTCTGATTGGTCTCCTCAAAATAGGAGAAGATGTCAACCTATCCTTGAGCTCTACAAAAGCTCTCTCCTGCTCATCTCCCCAACACTACTCCTATGTAAGCTTGGTCAGCTTCATCAAGGCCTTGGCAATGGCATTAAATCCTCTAACATAGCAGTGATAGAAGTTTACCAACCCAAGGAATGCTTGCACTCTGCACACATCCGTAGGCCAAGGAATATGTACAATAGCCTCCACCTTGGTCTACTAAACACCAAGTCCTCAGGAGTAGATAGTGTGACCCAAATACTCAACCTGCTCATGGAAGAACCTACACATCCCATGATGTAATTTGAGTCCATGAGATCTCAACCTCTCAAACACCTCCAACAACCGTCTCTCATGCTCCTCCACAGTAGTGCTATAGACTAAAATGTCATCAATATAGCACCCAAAAAAATCCAATCCAGTTAGGATCCTATTTATGACCTGGAAAGAACTCAGCAAGAGCATTCTTTAACCCAAATGGTAAGAACATCCATTGATATAACACCTCCTTGCCGTGAGGATCAATAGCCCAAAATCTTGTCTTGGACTTATCCTCCTCCTTGATCAACAACTAATGATATCCCACTCAAAGATATAAAGTACTGAAGACCCTTGCATGCCCAATCACATAAAAAATCTCCTCCGGTGTAGGCATGGCATACCGATTAGCCCTAGTCTGTTAGTTGATAGGACGGTAATCTCCACACATCCGCCTATCTATGTAGTTGCTATGCATATCCTTCTTGGCTGGCATCATTGTAGCTGATGCATACTCTCCATGTGAGATCTCCACCAAACCAGCCTCAAAAAGGTCTATACTCTGGCTTTGAATTAATGTCCTCTCCATGTCACTATAGCAATAAGGATGTCAAAAAACTGATGTATTGCTAGTCAGCTCGATCTGTATACCAAGTCCCTTTAGAGCACCCAAATCCTTCATACTGAAGGCAAAACAACTCATGTAGCTACTCAAGAACCTCCAAACTCTTTGTCTTTCTTCTCCTGTATGCTTGGGTCCAAGATCTGGCTCCCAAGTATCCTCTGTAATTGTCATAGGAGTGGAAGACATACTGACTAGCTGCTACACTAGGCCCTTGGGAGCAGTAGTGTCATGCTCCCGACCACTGGAGGTTCCAACCTCTATGTGAAAAACTCCTTTCACTCTAGCTGCAAGCTCCACACGTCCTCTAGCTGCATCCTTAGTGGACCAAGGGTGTAATCCAAGTAGCACATGCTCACTTGGATGGACTCCAAGTAGACCATTCTCTCTAATAGCTACTGGTTGTGTCCCAAGAATACCATGTCCACTTGGTCCATTCCTCCCAACATGTGCTTGAATTCTCTCGATAGGCACAGGGCTCACAAGTGTCCGAGTGGTGATGCCTATCAAGTGCATCCTACGCAGCTTTGCCAAACCAAGGCTCACAATCCAGCTCAAACAGTTTAGGTCCATAGCCTGACCTAACACCTTACACCTGGATGCCTCTGAAACTGCTAGAACAACGGTAATACCAATGCCAAAACCCATTACCCGCTCTCTCTCTCTCATTGGCATTGAACTCCACTAATTGCTATAATTCTGATTCCCAAACAAGTCCAAGGCCTCCCTCTCAAAAATCATGAGAGCCTAGGAAACTCATAAGTGTGTGAAAAGTGGCTCTAGGCTATCTAACTAGGTTCACCACTGCCATAGGGGACTATGAGCCGGCTTGTCTCTCACTCATGATGAACCTCTGATGGCTATTATGGTAGCGCACCATGGACTAAGAAGGCAAGGAACCCCAACTCCATCATACTCCTCCAAGGCTAACACTCCAAGACTCAAGACATTGATCACTAGAGAACTCAATGAGAGAGAGAGATAGTTGCAAATGAAAAGGATCATGAGTACCTCTTCACCCCTTGTTTATATACTTGTGAAATAGTTACGTACCAAAGTTATTAATTACCGTAGTAACTCAAGTTACTAGACTAAAAGTCAAGTAAAGTCAAAAAGTAGAAAGGAATATCCATTCAACATGGGCATATTCTCCTAAGCATGTGGTCTTATCTTGACCCAACCACTAAGTCAAGGATTCCTTCACATGGGCTATCCTTGGACTAAAGAAGAATCCAAAACAAAAAGGCTTGTAAGCCCAAGAGTTCTCAACTCTTTCCTCAAAGCCAAACACTTAGGAATAATACCAAGTCAACACACTAAAATCCAAAATAGTGGTGCTCATCTTTTCTCCTTCCTCTAAAGTAAGGTCCACTCTATCTTAGCTATGACTAACTTTAGCTAACCATGACTAATATAGAACCATCCTTTATCTCTATATAAATAACATCTCTTAACTACTTGTACTACCAAGTTAAATATCACAATACCTCACACATGCACAAATGGGTGTTAAATTTACCCCCGGACTAAGTTTTCACTTTGTCCTCAAAGTGAAGGTCTCTCTACCTTCTATGGTACATCTTCAACTTATCATGGTTAATCCTATCAAAGTGTCTTCCTCCCAACTCCTTGAGATCATAGGTGTAATTGCTCCACACCTTCTCCACTATGAAAGGTCCAAAATACTTAGGCAAAAACTTCTTTTGCATTCTCTTGAATCAAATGGAATCAAACAACATTAGCCAATCACCTTCTTTGAAAGTCTCCACCTTCTTCTTGCCTTGCCTCTTGTCAAAGCTCTCCTTTTGTTTCCTTTGGGCTTGCTCCACTCAAACCATAGCAACTGCTCTTGCTTCTTCCAACTCCATGAGTTGATCCTTCCTTGACTTCTCTGCATCACCTCCTTGTGCTTTCTTCAATCTCATATGAATGCTTTGGAAGGTAGGAAGATCAAAGTCAATAGGTAAGATAGACTCAATACCGTACACCAATTGAAATGGAGAATATCTGGTGGAAGTCTTCATGGTTATCCTATACTCCCACAAAACTGCATGAATCCTCTTGTCCCAATGATGTTTAGCCCCCTCCATTTCTACATCTTTGGCCAACATCATGCACAAGGTCTGATTGGTTCTCTCTGCCAAGCCATTGGAATTTGGCTTATAGGATGTAGTTACTCTATGTGTGATAGAGAAATGTCGTAGCATGGCTGTAGTAATGCTTCCTATAAACTCTCCTCCTCTATCAAAAACCAACTCCAAAGGGCATCCAAACCTAGTTATAATGCGTTCATAAAGAAATCTACCCACTTCATCTTCATTCTTTTCCCTCAATGGTCTAGCCTCAACCCACTTGGTAAGGTAATCAGTAACTACCGCAATATACCGATTGTTCCTTGGGGTTCTATTGAGAGGACCTACAAAATTAATTCCCCACTTCTCAAAAGGTCATAGCAATGGAATTGATCTAAGTGGTGGAGTGGATGTAGACTTTCTAGCAAAGCTTGACAAACATGACAAGTTTTGCAATAATCAAGACAATCCTTGAAAATCCCTCTCCAATGGTAACCTGCATCTAGAATCTTGAAAGCAGTCACCTTTCTTGCAAAGTGTCCTCCAAATACTAAACCTTCATGAAACTCCTTTATGAGTAGGATAGACTCTTCCTTACCCACTGCTCTTCGAAGTAGAACATCTGCTCCTTGGTGAAAAAGAATATCCTCCACCATTGTGTAAGGTCCAGATCTTGCTGCAAGGGCCTTCCTCTCCCTAGCATGCATCCCTTCTGGATAGTTACCTTTTGTCACAAAATCCACAATCTCCTTGGACTCCATTGGAACCTCTTGAGTGATTGAGATTGTCATGAGCTCCTCATCCGGGAAGGAATCATCCACTAGCTCATCTCCATCATGATCATAGGCTCAAGATAACAAATCAGCATTTGCATGTTTCTTTCGTGGCCTATCTCCATGGTGTAGTCATACTCAAACAAGAGTATCATCCACCTTGCTAGTCTCCCTTCAACATTAGGCTTGTTGAAGATGTACTTCAAAGCCTTGTGATCCGTGACAATGGTGGCTTTCCCTCCAATCAAGTAGTGTCTAAACTTCTTGAGACCAGAGATCACTGCCAACCCTTCTCTCTCCGTGATAGAGTAGTTCTTCTCTGCTGAAACCATCTACCTACTAGCATAAGGTATTGGATGATCATACCCATCTTGGTTTAATTGACTAAGAGTGCATCCTATAGCTACATTTGAAGCATCAGTGTAGAGGATGAAAGGCTTACTCCAATCAGGTTTAGCAAGAATTGGAGCTACAACAAGGGATTGCTTGAGCTCCTCAAAAGCTTTGAGAGCCTCCTTGTCCTCCAAAATCACCATGTAATCTACACCCTTCTTCATGTAGATGGTCAATGCATAAGCCTTGTTGGAAAATGAGAAGATGAACCTCCTATAGTATCCAACCATCCACAAGAATTGGCGTTACTTTTTCAAGCTTGAAGGGAATGGAAGGTCTGAGATTTTCCTCACCTTCTCAGGATCAACTGCTATTCTATCCTTGGAGATGATGTGCCCCAAAAGTAGACATTCTTCACATCCAAAAATGCACTTCTCTGGGTTGAGTGATGCATTTGCCTCATCCAAGCGTTGCAAGACTTTGATTAGGTGGTCAAAGTGCTCCTCCTTGCTTCCATAGACACAAAAGTCATCAATGAAATCTCTCACAAATTTCCCAATGAAAGGTTCAAATACCTTGTTCATGAACCGTTGGAATGTGGCTGGAGCATTGCAAAGCCCAAAAGGCATGACCTTGAAAGCGTAAGTTCCCCAAGGTGTGGTGAATGTGGTGAGTTGTTGATGCTCTGGTGCAATCTTGATTTGGTTATATCCACTATAACCATCTCCAAAATTGTACCTCTCATGACTTGCAACCTCCTTCAAGATCTCATCAATGAATGGCAATGGGTAGTAGTCCTTCTTGGTAACAACATTGAGCTTCTTGTAATCCACACATACCTGAAGCTTGCCATTCTTTTTCTTCACAATGACAATTGGAGACACCCATTCTGAATTCTCTACCTCAAAGATAAATCTAGCCTCCTTGAGCTTATCAATCTCCTCTTTCACAACCAAAGATATTGGTGGGCTAATGCAATGTTGCTTTTGGCGGATTGGTCTTGCATGTGAATCCACCTCTATCTTGTGCTCCTCCAAGGTGACTTCCTTCAAATCCTTGTAACTAAAAGCAAACACATGGATGAACTTGTGGAAAATCTCCTCAAATCTCACCTTCTCCTCCTTGGTAACATTTGGGCCATACTTGAGGGTAGATAACTTTCTCTCTACCTCCTCAAGTGTCAATGGTGATTTGTCTGGGTCCTTCAAAAACTCTGGCTTAGGTGCAAAATCCATACCACACAAAGGATACACATCTGAATCAGATTCAGATTCATCCTCCTCCATGGAAGTCTCCTTTTCCATGCTTGTGTCCACACCTGAAGCTCCTTCTTCAGTATCTGATTCCCAATAATCAAAAGATGGTGTATCTGAATGTGAAGTGTTGGTGGTGTTAGTCACAAGAATTGTGACTCTATGGTTTGATGGCCCAATCTTCAAGTACCCTTTGTGCCATCAATCAGTTGTGCGTGCTGCTCTCAACCATGGCCTCCCAAGAAGTAAATCATAGCTTGAATCCTTCAAGACTTGGAAAGTCATGAGATTTTGAACTCCCATAACTGAAATTACCACTTTATCCATCACCCCTATGGGTCGAACTTGTTGCTTGTTTGCCATGCTCACCACAAATGTTGAAGGTCTTGAGTGTATCATACCCCAACTTCTTCATCAACCTTTCTGACATGGTATTTACTGCTGATCCTCCATCAACCAATGCATCCTTGATGTTGTGACCATTCATTCGCACATCAATCTTGGAGGCATATTCACAAGCCTTCCATGGTGCTGGCTTGGCATCCACCACCCCCATTGATACTGGAACTTTTGCATTCTTCTTCCTCTTGCTCCTTGTAGAACTCAAACCACCTCTAAGCTCCTTTCTCAAGGTAGGGTTCAAAGCAATCAATTGGCCCACTATGATGTTAACCTTGTGACTACCAACATCCTCCAACACATTGTAGTTCCATTATTGCTTTGAAATCAAGAAATCTTCCATCCCCAACTTCTTCCTTGGAGTCTTTGTTGTTGATGGTGTTGAGGTGGGAGTGCTCCTAGTAGACATAGGAGTATTCTTCCTTGGAGTAAATCCTTGAGTGAATATCCTCTGCAAAACGAGCTCTCTTCTTTTCTTGTGCCAAAAGCTCCAAATTAAGACTCTTGGAGTTTGAGCACTCTCCCTTCTCATACTTGCTCTCCACCACATCTATGGATGCTATCCCCTTACCTTGTTTGGATTAGGAGCAACTTGGGTTTCACTACCATCCTCTTTCCCTCTATCGGCTCCCTCATAACCCCTTCCTCCATGGTAAGTAGAATTTGGCCAATTCCTTTGGATATAGCCTCTTCCTCCACAACCAAAACAATTTCTATCATTGAAATTGTTGGCTGGTTGAACTCCTCTATATTGATAGTTTCCATAACTCCTAGGCCCTCTCCCTACATTCTGATCCACCTCTCTCTTCTCCCATAGTTGCACCACATTGATCTTGAGATCCGCAAGTTGTTATGTGATGGTTTGAAGTGGATCTTTTGGTGGAGGTGCAAGAACTGGAGCAACCAATACTTGTAGTGCAACCCTTGCCACCAAAGTATCAGAAGTTCCACCATACTTGTAGCCTTGAAGAGGATGCACAACCTCCTTCACCACCAAATCACTCTCATTCCCTTCCAAACTCTCCTCCATACGAATTGCAATCTTGATAGCTTCAACCTTGGAAGAAGGTTTCTCATATCTCACCTTGGTTCTAATTTGTGGTCTCAACCCTCTCACAAAATTCTTGGTGAGCATGGCCCCTATGCCAATCATAGTAGTCTCCACATCATCTCCACCCTTCCTCAACACTATGCAAAATCTGGACTCTAACTTTTCCACTCTTTCCACATAGACTCTCACTTTCTCTCCATCTCCTTGCTTGAGAAATGTAACCTCACACATCAATCTCTCATAACTCTCATCAGGAAGAAAGTTCTCAATGAGTGCTGAAGTCAAAGTCTCCCAAGACTCCTCTTCCCTATCTCTCCTCTCTCTCTTTTGGTATTCCGACTCATACCATGTAAGTGCTGCATCCTCGAAGAAATCTGGTAATAATGAGGCCCACTCATTCTTCCTCCTCTCATTGTTTCTTATGCAAGCTCTCTTGAAGTCTCTCACAAAGGCCTCCACATCTTCTCCATCCTTGCCAAAGAAAACCGGAAGTTTCCCCATCTTAACCTCTCACTATCTTTCTCTTCTCTCAAAATTTTATTTTATTTTAGCTTTTTTTTCTCACTCTATAACTAATAGAGTATATACATGACTAACACCATTTGAGAGTAATCCACCCTAGGGAACACAAAAGGTTCAGGTTGCTCCAAGATTTCTATAGCAACATCAAATCCTAGAGTGCATATTAATCGAACCTTCATGGATAGTTTATCCATAAGTTGAAAGATTATCTCCATCACTAATCTTGAGAACTAGCTGATGAAGGTGGTAGTATTTCTGTAGTTGTACTAAGACTCTCTCCAAGATCCTTCACCAAAGTCTCCAAAAGTGATTTTACTCCACTACACTCATGTCCTTTTGGAAGTCCTTCAACTCCACAAACCTCACACAACTCCTTGGTCTTAGATCTTCTCCCTCCTAATCTTGGTGAAGAAGGTCCAACATGCAAACCCAAGTCAAGTAAGCCTCTCCTTTCCCTCAATCTCTTGCTCTCAAAGGTCAATGGACATGAACTTGCCTTATGTCCCTTCTCTCCACACAGAAAGCACTTAGACTCACTCTTTGCTCCAAGTGGTGTAGGTTATTGGTTCCTCTCAACACTCTCTTCAAATTCTATTGTAGACTTTCTTTTCCTCAAATCCACCCCTACAATCACCTCAAACCCTTGGGGAACCTTGCATAATCTCAATTTCCACTCTTGATGACCCTCCATGTTCCCAAGATGAATCTAAACACTCAAACATGCCTTTTGTTGATCTCAAACTCCTCATGCATGAGATCCCCACTTTGCAGAATTGACCCTTCCTCACAATGTCACTCAAATCTCCCAACTAGTATGTTATAGTCCTTTGAAACTTTGCGCACTTGATCACAACTCTAGGGTGTCCCTCCCTGAAAATTTTCAGATCTTTTCATCAAGCCATTTGGCCTAGACACATTTCTATTCAACACACATGTTTCAGATTTGGTCTGAAAACCATCCCCCTCACTTCAAAAACTCATAATTCCTTGTGCAAGAATCAACTTTCTATAATTTTTGTGGCAAAAGGTAGTATACAATGCACTGAATTTTCTTGGAAAGATTCACATCACTTCACCAAAAATTTAAGAAATGGCAGACTCTGTACAATTTTCTAGAGAGCATGCAGTTGCGGGAGCACTTTTCCCTATCAACTTTCAAAAATTATAGCCCAATGCGCATAGTAGCTCTCACAATAATTTCAAGTGTGCTAACTGAAAAATAACCCAAGGTATCATGTGTAGAAATTTCAAGTCCAGTTCTCAAACTTGAGATTTTGCCCAAAATCACCTTAATTCTCAAAATCTGCAATCCACCTCACACAATCTCTCCAATTCCTCTCACTACAGGGTATACAAATGGATCTTGGTTCTTTTACATAAGTTTAACCCTCTCCTCTCCTAATGTTCTCTCCAAGTGAGCTCTCATAGCCTCCTTCTGCCTAATATAGAATTGAACGCGGAACATTATCTTGCCTTTTAGAGAGGTCCTGACAACGGATCCAAAAATGTGAGCCGGCCTGCCTCTCACTCAAGATGAACCTCTGATGGCTATTATGGTAGTGCACCATGGACTAAGAAGGCAAGGAACCCCAACTCCATCATACTCCTCCAAGGCTAACACTCCAAGTTGCTATAATTCTGATTCCCAAACAAGTCCAAGGCCTACCCTCTCAAAAATCATGAGAGCCTAGGAAACTCATAAGTGTGTGAAAAGTGGCTCTAGGCTATCTAACTAGGTTCACCACTGCCATAGGGGACTATGAGCCGGCTTGTCTCTCACTCATGATGAACCTCTGATGGCTATTATGGTAGCGCACTATGGACTAAGAAGGCAAGGAACCCCAACTCCATCATACTCCTCCAAGGCTAACACTCCAAGACTCAAGACATTGATCATTAGAGAACTCAATGAGAGAGAGAGATAGTTGCAAATGAAAAGGATCATGAGTACCTCTTCACCCCTTGTTTATATACTTGTGAAATAGTTACGTACCAAAGTTATTAATTACCGTAGTAACTCAAGTTACTAGACTAAAAGTCAAGTAAAGTCAAAAAGTAGAAAGGAATATCCATTCAACATGGGCATATTCTCCTAAGCATGTGGTTTTATCTTGACCCAACCACTAAGTCAAGGATTCCTTCACATGGGCTATCCTTGGACTAAAGAAGAATCCAAAACAAAAAGGCTTGCGGGCTCAAGAGTTCTCAACTCTTTTCTCAAAGCCAAACACCTAGGAATAATACCAAGTAAACACACTAAAATCCAAAATAGTGGTGCTCATCTTTTCTCCTTCCTCTAAAGTAAGGTTCCCTCTATCTTAGCTATGACTAACTTTAGCTAACCATGACTAATATAGAACCATCCTTTTTCTCTATATAAATAATATCTTTTAAGTACTTGTAATCCCAAGCTAAATATCACAATACCACACACATGCACAAATGGGTGTTATAGGATCTATCAGCCACTACCACCATTTGAGACTAACGGCCCACATCCAAGATGTCATCAACAAGGATGTGGTCTAGTCGTTGAATCCTATCATATGCACACTGTAGATACTTTTTGGGTAAGAGGTTTGTCCACCAAAGAGGAAGACAATGAGCTGGTGATCCCACACTGGCTGCATCTAACAATACAATAGGTCCCATCCAATATAGACTTGATGTGTACTTGCCACCACTCTAGTGTGAGAATCACCTATCAAAGGAACATTCTCCAAAAGGTAAGTTGGAGAAACAGACTAATGAACCTAGAGATGTCATAGTATCCGTAACATCTCCCAAAATACACCAGAACAAGGATCATGAAGACCCATCCTTGGCCAGCACGTGTATGTCCTTGACATGGCCATCCAAAAATCACCAAGTGAATAGGCCCACGTCTCTCCAAATCATGCGCCCTCAATAAGGAAATGTCTATTGGTAGGGTTTTCTAGTAACCGCTGATTGGTGACATGGTCATAACCTCTGGATATCGATAGGCCAAGTGTGCCACATGATGTAGAGAGACTCACCTAGTAGTATCATCTCTCTCCACATACAAGTACCTCTATACTTGTATACTTGCTTGTAGGACCACAACTAGTCTGGTGCTAATCCCATTGAACAACTCCAATAGACATATTCCATCTATTGGATATTGCCAAGAAATGAGTGTAGAGGTGTCAAGGTAATCAACCTTGGAGGCTCATCCTCACACTCATCTCTTGGTGGTACAAAGGCTCCACTCCAAGCCTACTGCACCAACTGATATGCATGTTGTTGCAATGCCTCCTTTGAACTCCACAATTGAACATCTAAGGTGGATAGAACAATCCTACTCGTACTCCAAATCCAAGTGATCTCCTTTGGTACTGGAGTATTGTCTGCATGGGTGTTCCCTTCCAATGAACCACTAGGCCAAGTAACTGCACCACTAAAAGCTAAAACTGATGCTGCAATGGTCCCGGACTGTAGTGAGCCAAGACTGCCACTACTAAAGCATACTGGTAGGTGACATACTCGTCCCTCACCAGATTGCCAACTTGGTCTATAGCAAGATGTCTCCTCCTAGTAGTCAATATTGAAACCCATGGGATACAACACTGCTTCTCCAACTAGCACATCATATGACTCAGCTATTGTCGCAATAGCTTGAGCTCTCACCACCAAGCAATCAAAGACCAGGCTAAACCTGGACAACAAGCTTCCCATGTGTCATTGTATGTGTATTGTATGGATGTATTGTGTGGATGTATTGTGTTAAACCACCACCTAGAGATGTTTGGATCTGAAATGGACACCTCTCCACATCAATCTTCCGTAACTCCAGACCGACTACTACAACCTTCCCCAACATAAAGGGTTGCGCACCAGAGTCTAACAAGACTCTTTGTGGTGTATACACCTTCTCTAAAGGTCCCACCAAGTGGAAAATCCCCCTCTAGTTATCCTATAGGACAACACCAAGTGTGAACCACGCTCTCTCAAAGGCTGGTCTAGCTGGCAACTCCTCTAGTCTAGCCACTACTGCCTGCCATAAACCATTGGTCGTTGAACGGTGTCGTCAGGAAAATAGCCCACGTGTACCCTTGAGGCTTTTGGTGTGATAAATTTTCTTTTTCTCTTTTAGTTCTTGTAAGGAACATGGATTTATGTCAATATGTCTTGGGTGTGGTTTTATGCTACCTTGCCGCAAGAGATATTTCTTATATTATTGTGAAGCCCGGGAATAGTTATGGTATTATTAGCTCAAGGAGTCTTTTAATCTGGCTTGAGCCAAGAAATAATGTGGGGTTACACTAGCTCAGGTTCTGTTTACGTTATGGGAATGAAAGGGGACTTAGAAGAGAAGTGGGGAAAATTTTTGGAAAAAAGTAGACAAGAGTTTTTTGGGAAATGACACGGGGGGAATTTTCAAGAGAAGAGTTGGCAGGAGTTGAGTTCTTCACAGTGAGAATTATCAAAAGTGAGGAAGGGCTCACAGTTTTGGAAAATGAGGAGAGGAGTTTCAAGAGAGAAGTTGCGGGCATTTTCAAGAGAAGATAGTAGGGTTTCCGGAAAGTGATGGAGGATTTTTGAGAGATGAAGGGCTGACAGTTTCAGGAAATGCCACAGGATTTCAAGAGAGAATTTGGCAGAGGATTTTCAAGAGAAGTTGCAGGAACTTTCAAGAGAAGAGAGTACGGTTTTCGGAAAGAAAGTGCCAAAGGAAATGACAAGGGGGGTTTGCAGGAGAAGAGTGGGCAGGAGTTCTTGACAAGGAGAAGAATCGAAAGTGATGAAGGCTGACAGTTTTCGGGAATGCCAGAGGATTTTTGATAGAGAAGTTTGCAGACAATTTTGAGAGAGACAAGGATTTTCGGGAAAATTATCGAGAGAGACAAAGATTTTCGAGAGAAGTTGCAGGAAATTTTGAGAAGAAAGGACAGTAGGGTTTTCAGAAAGTGCCAGAGGATTTTGGAGAGGGAAGTTGACAAGGTTGGGCTGGAAGTCTTCGGGAAATGACAGAGGAGGTTTTCAGGAGAAGAGTGGGCAAGAGTTCTTGACAAGGAGAATAATCGAAAGTGATGAAGGCTGACAGTTTTCGGGAAATGCCTTAGGATTTTCGAGAGGGAAGTTGACAAGGTTGGGCAGGAAGTTTTTGGGAAATGATAGGGGAGGTTTTCAGGAAAAGAGTGGGCAGGAGTTCTTGACAAGGAGAATAATTGAAAGTGATGGAGGCTGACAGTTTTTGGGAAATGCCAGAGGATTTTTGATAGAGAAGTTTGCAGAAATTTTTGAGAGGAGTTGCAGGAAATTTTGAGAAGAAAGGACAGTACAGTTTTCAGAAAGTGCCAGAGGATTTTGGAGAGGGAAGTTGACAAGGTTGGGCAGGAAGTCCTCGGGAAATGACAGGGGAGGTTTTCAGGAGAAGAGTGGGTAGGAGTTCTTGACAAGGAGAATTATTGAAAGTGAGAAGGGCTGACAATTCGGGAAATGCCAGAGGATTTTGAGAAAGAAGTTGGCAAGGTTGGGCAGGAGTTGAGTTCTTCACAGTGAGAAGGGCTGACAGTTTCGGGAAATGACAGGGAAAGTTTTCAAGAGAAGAATTGGCAGGAGTTGAGTTCTTCATAGTGAGAAGGGCTGACAGTTTTGGGAAATGCCAGAGGAGTTTCAAGAGAGAAGTTTGCAAGAACTTTCAAGAGAGATAGAGGGTTTTGGGAAAGGACGGTAGAGAGCTTTTGAGAAAATACCATATGACCTTTGCGAGGAGTGGTTGCAGGATTTTGAGAAGGGGAGGCTGAACAAGGGTTTTCAGTGGATCTTTCAGAGGGTTTTCAGAGGAGAAAGTCTTGCGAGAGTGCACATGCTGACAAGGTATGAAAATTTGAGATAGATGAGGGCTGGACAGAGAGTTTTCGGAAAATGTTAGTAGAGAGCATTTGGGAAAATGCCAGAAGAGCTTTGCAAGGAGTGGTTGCAGGATTTGAGAAGGAGAGGGCTGAACAAGGGTTTTCAGTAGATCTTTGTGAAGGTTTTCAGAGGAGAAAGCATTGATGGGAGTGCTGTGTGGTGCCCACATTTTTTGTTTTTTCAAAATAAAGGAGAAGAAGTGTATAAAGAAGTCGGATTGCGCATTTATGGCCGAAGAAGGCAAAGAAAATTGTCTTCGGGATGAAACCCGAAGTAAAGGGACTTTGGGTCATAAGGCAAAGTACTCGGAAATGCCGTGTCAGCATACAATACAAAGTTATTTGTCTTCGGATCGGGGGGAGCTCAACCCGAGGCAAAGACAATCTAACAACCTTTCGTCGGGGCAAGAAATTCAAGAAGGAGCCATTTCAAAACTGGCGGCTCATACGCGCAAAGGTTGATTGACAGTGACAGGTGCATGCTGGAGGTGTGATTTCTCGGTAGAAACTTGAAGTGACGGAAGACGAAGAAGTGCAACTCTATAAAAATCAAAACTACAATGACAAAATGTTGAGCAATTTTCCTTCGCCGTTGAGAAGTCGTCTTGCAAGCGATTGAGGAAAGGAAAATAGAGTTGGACTCGTGTTAGTGCGCAAGGGAGAAGTCACGAGAGAGAAATTGAGAGACAGTAAGAAAGCAAAAGAGATGGGAAGAGGGAAGAAAAACTCCAAATTTGCAATGAGAAATCATGCAATTCGGAGATTAGATATAGTAGCAAGGATCGAAGTCTTGAGCCGACTTTGGATCACTTTTCTGGCATGGAACTGGAACGTAAGTTTTCCATGATTTATGACAAAAATCATTGAGAGTAAATGTCTCAATGGTCCCGAGGAAGAAGGGAAGAGAGGAAATCCGGCTCGCGGGACAGAGTCGGATTGGAGACTCGTACCCGGGAAGGAGGCGGGTTTGGAGCAGGGAGCCACGTTCTTGGGGAAAGGGGAGATAGCCCAAGAAACGCAGGAGGTGAGAGATGCCTTCTCGTTGAAGAGGACGAAGAATGGGTACAAAGTTGAGAGCTACAAAGACCCTGTGAGGAGAGGAATTGTGAGTGCACTAATGGCCATCCTGAAGCCGGAGAGAACCACTTATGTGATGAAACACCAAGTGGTGTTCTTTCACAAGTTATTTGCAGGAGAACCAATCAATTGAGCAAGGTGTTTTCACGGGAGAACAAGGCAGATGGTGTGGAATCTATGGGACAAGTCGCCTCCCCACTACATCATACCATTTGCAGCACATTTCTACCTCAGGTTGAATTTGCTCAATTGGCGGAGCGTAATAGAATGGTGTCTCATTTCCATCCTGACTTGAGAAGAGAAGTCAACGCGGAGGAGCAGCAATACATTCTCCAAATCCAAAGCACGGACGACTACTACCCAAAGATAGGTAAAAACATGGAGGTTGTTGTAAGTACTCCGACAAAGAAGAGAACTGGGCAAGCAGAAGCCGAAGAAAACAAGAAACCTCGGAAGATGCAGAAAAATAACTTGAGGCGAGGAATGGTGGTGATTGAGTCAGAAGATGAAGACTCAGAAGGCGAAGCCAAGCTCAAGACGGAGGACTCGGAACGTGAGGAGGAACCTGAGCTGACACTGCAGAGTGGAGATACTAGCAGTGACAGTGAAGAGGGTGGAGAAAAGACCTCGGCACCAGCAGCTAAAGAATACGAAGAAGAAGTGCAAGCCGAAGTAGAAGCCAAAGACAATGCGGCGCTGGAAGACGAAGTACTGGTGCTTGAGGAGAAGAAGATCGCAGTACAGCGAGGAGTTTGCTCGAGACATAAGGCGAAGTGTGAAGCGGGGCTGAGTAGAGTGAAGGAAGAGGTAGAAGAAAGCTCGGGCAGTGAGGCCTCAATTCCGATACGAAGACTCCAGAGAAGAAGACGAGTATCGGGAGAACACAAAGAAAGAAGAGAGACCACTCCGCGGGAGGAAGAAGTTGCCAGTAATGGAGTAGATTACCTGCAAAAGGTAGTATGCCCGCTGTTGGTGAAGTTGGAGAAGAAGAAGAAGGAGATGCAGTCTACTTGTCCAGAGGTAAAGACTGTTTTGCAGGTCTTATCAAGATTAGAAGAAGAAAACTCGGAGTTGAAGAAGAGTATAACTCGAGGTGAGGAAGAGAGAGAAGTACTGGGAGCGGAAGCAGTAGAGAGAAGTCAAGTAATCAAAGACCTGAAGAGAGAAGTGAGTTATCGAGAGGATCTTGCAAGGAAGAGTGACATCGCAAGGGAGAGACAGGTAGTGGAGCACGAAATCTTGAAGCAGCAGTTTGCTGATTCAAGAGTAGAGCTTATCCATGCTATGGCGAGGGTAGCATCAAAGGATCAAGAGCTCGATCGAGTGATGGAGAGTATGGAGGAGAAGAAGCAACTCTGGCAAAGAGAGTTGTCTGTGCGGTATAGAGAAGAAGAGAGATTACAAGAATTACTTTGTAATCAAGAAGAGAAAATCGTACAGAAGGAGAAAGAGAAGGAAGCGGTGAAGGCCAAATTTGAAGAAGAGTTGGCGATGTACAGAGAGGAATGGCTTGCGGATCACAAACGAGAACGAAAGATAAGATTGGAGCCATTGAAGGAAATAGTCCTCAGAGTAAACGCAATGTTAAGTACAGAAGCCAGCATTCGGATTGAAGAAACAAGGTTGCACGAGTTGAAGTTGTTAGTGCAAGAGATGAGGCGAAGACAAGCAAAAGACACAGATTTGAATGCCTTGTTGATTAGTCTCAGAACTCGTGTAGACAGGAAGATCTTAGAAGTAGAAGACAATATTTCAATTAGATTAGACTTAGTGAGAATAGAGTTAGAAAAGCTTTGGCAGGATGTTAAGGCAAAACCCAAAGTAGATAACATAGGAATCCAAATGTCTTTGGAGTTGCTCCTAGAGACATTAGAGAAGAGTGGGTCGAAAGATGAAGAGTTAGATAGACTACCCACTAGTGCAATTTCAGATCAGGAAAAAGAATTGTTGGATCTGGTAGAAGATGTAGGAGTTGTGAAACCCGAGGAAAATGTAGTAGGAAGTAAGATTACTTCGGGTTCAGGTTTGAAAGCCGAGGAAGAAGTAGATATCGGATCGGATTAGTAACTGATTTGAGATTTGAAGGGGCAGATATGAAGAGGTGCATTGTCATTTTGAATCTGCAGGTTAGAACAGTTGTTGTAGAAACGGTATAGTTGTTAGAACTGTCAATTGCTTCACTATTTAAGAGTGGCATTTGCAGTCAGATGTTGTTCAGTGCTCATTATTTCTGAGAATAGATAAAGCAAAGTGCTATGAAGCAGTGCTCGTTGCTTGAGCTTGATTCCGAGTATCAACTTTGTGATTGTGTTTGTGAGTGTGTGGAGAAATTCGAAGTGCAAGTCAGTGTGCTTGTTGGATGTTGGATTCCACAACCTTGATCTTCATTCTGTGTCTTTGATCCTGAGTGAAGTGCAATCGAAGCAATGCCTTGACAGATCTGAGAGGAATTGTAGTGTTGGTAGTATTCTACGTTTGTGAGTGTAGTACGAAGTTGATGTGAAGCAATTTTGATCGAGGAAGTTGTGCCTTCAGTGGAAGGGTGGAACACAATTCTGAGGCAAAGTCGTTTTGCAGTGAAGTGCCATTTTCGAGAGAGCTTGAATCATCACAATCAAGATTGTTTGGGAAGATTTGATGGAGTTGTGATTATGGAGTGTTAATTTGTGACAAGACTGCGAGTCAGTGCTTGTTACTCTCTTCTGGGTGTGGTTTCTACCTGAGAGACTAAAGAAGAACTCAAGAAGAACTGAAATTGTTACTTTGCTTTGTATTTGACCAATTCTGACTCGTATCTCTGCGGGAACAAACTTTACTTACCCGATTACCGCAAAAGTGATATTTGCTGGGTTGTCACATGCTGCTGGGAGGTGAAGGAAGAAGTCTGGAGGGTGAGTCGTCTTTACTATTATCGGACAGAGTGCATGTGAAAGCACCAGCTGAAATGATTTTCTATCATAATTTAGTGCACACACTATATGAACTGGAGTTGGTTGGCTTTTCCAAAATTGTGAACCTTGCAGCTGAAATTTTATGAATGACAAATCCTGAGAAAATGGTGTGTTTGATTTGTGACTAGCATCGAGGAAGTTCCATTTTAGGAGCTCTCAATCCGTCTATATGCATGGTTTGATTCAGTAGTCTGGGTGCCGGGTTGAGCCGAATAGAATACTATTTGTTGTTTGTGAAATTCCCAGCCATTCAAAGGGACCGACGGGTCCGAAACCGTAGCAGAATCTGCATGAACTAGCCAGTTCTGTGAAGGCCAAAGACAAACACAAACCCTCAAGAAGCCCAACATCAGGAAACAAAGGAAAACCCAAAATTTTACAGAGCTGAGATTTCCAACACACCAGGAATAGGAAGAGAATGACAGTCTACGAGAAACTGTAAATCAACTACAATAATGGAAAACTAAGCACAAGCAGCCAGGTGCTCGGTGCACTCTCGAAGCCAAACAATTTCCCCGACATAAGTGGCAACCATGCTGGGGAATCTTGAGGCTTGTGCTTAGATGTTACGACTAGTTGGAGTTGGGGAAGGGACAAGGGAAAATTGGACTAATCTAAGTGGACAGTATTGAGCTATGCTGAGGTAGAGATGGGCCCTGAGGCTTCATCTACAGCTATGACAAGGGAACATGAGATCTCATTGATTGTCATGGCAACCATGAGAGCCATGAAGGATCAGGACGAGGAAAGAGATAGGGTGAAGGTGCAGTCTTTGCAAGTCACAAAATGTCTGCGTGCTGTGGTGGACCAGCGGGGCGAATTTGATGGTAAGGATGTGACTAAGTACCTGAAGGTCTACTGGAGAGAGGTTAAGCTTCATGGTCTTGATGAGAAGGTTGCCATTGCAAGGTTCCCTAAGCTCGTGGAGCTCAAAATCAGGAAGGTGGTTGAGAGTTTAGTGGAAGAGACTGCAACATGGGAGGAGTTCTCACAAATGATGAAAGAAGAATTCCTATTGCAAGATGCGGATCGGGTCACCCAAGCCATGTTCTTGGACTGGGTGAACAATAGGAGCAAGAGCTTGGGGCCGCAGGATCTCCTAAGAGAATTTAATAGGAGGCTAGGACAGTTGTCAACTTGTGAGGCTGAAGCAATAAAAATACAGAGGTCTAACCATTTTTTGCGAGTTGTAGATAGTCATTTGCGGAATGAGTTGGAATACGCACTCGATCTGCTCCAACCTAATTAGTTGGGAGCGGTAGAGTGGGGAAAGATTGAAGAGGCGGCTGTCTGGGTGAGCCGCAAGCGGAGGTAGAGAGAGCTGGATGAAGAAGCAATAGCCAAAGCACCTATTCGGAGTAGCATGGTTGGGTCTGGGAGAGAGAAGGTGGAATAGCAAGTGAGCGAGGTGGCTAAGGAAGGAGCCATTGACAAGATATCACAACTAATGGGGAGGTTGAAAGCTCTGACCACCAAGGCCAACCAGCTGCATAGTGGGAGTAGTAATGCAAGAACAATTGGAGAGAAGAGACAGCTCTATGGGTGCATGTGGTGTGATAGTAGAAGTCATGCCAAGAGAGATTGCCAGGAGCTATCAGAAGCGTTGCATAAGCAGCTAGTGAAATTTGTGGGAGAGCCCGGAATGAAGAAGGTTGCCTTCTTTGACATTGGGGAGCCAATACCGGTAAACTGGAACAGAGGAGGCATGAAGGCACTACTGGAGAGACACTTGGGCACACGTGAAGTAGGTATGGCAATTGCTACTTTTGGGCCTAGTGTGTATAGTGCAGTAAGTGAGATGAAACAAAGTACATATCTAGATGAGATGGAAAAGAAGAAGAACAAATATCAAGGAGGAGAAACAAAGAGGTAGGGACAAGATGGACCTCTAGTGGGAGATGCTCAAGTTTCTCAAGTTCACCATGACCCTCAATTTCAAAGATTGCCCAAAAACGAAAGCAAGGTTGGTATAAATTCTTGGTACGCTCATAAGTTTCATGATACAGGGTTTGCTATGAAGGAGTCAGAGGTGGAATGGCCACCAAAAGCAAAGGTAGGGAAAGCTCTTACCATTGACAAGAAGAATGGGCAACATTTTATTGGAGGAATAGAGGCGGATAAATTTGAGAAGAGATTGAAGAAGAAAACTGAAGAACAGGGTGCTGATTTTATCTTGCACTACGGTCTAAGGGGAGAATGGAGGTTTCAAGGGAATCACTTCAGCAGAAACAGGTTGGATGACTCTAACAAGGAATAAACTCCTCAACAAGGGTCTAGCAAGGAGCTAGTTCTTTTAGGAAAAGATGTGATGGAAGGTGTGGAGGAGAATTCTGAAGATCTCCCACCAAAAGGTCCTGACATTGGTAAGGAAGCTGTGGAAGTTGACAAAGATGAGGAAAGGTATGACCAGATTCATAGTGTTGCTTCTCAAGCAGCATTGCTTCACTTTTTACCTTCTGAATTGAGACAAGATCCACTTAAAATGCATCAAATGAGGGCTTTATTTTTCCCTTTGGGTGAAGAAGAAGAAGGATCAGGACTTGATGAAGATGCAAAGGAGGAAGAAGAGTCATGCTCATTGTCATCATCTTCAGATAGTGAGAGTGATGCCAAAAAGGTGCAAAATGAAGAGGAGAAGGTTCCTGCCACAAATCAGGGAACTGAAAGGCTTGCACTCACAAACATGGATTGGGGCCACACCAGAGCATTAGACTTGCCTCGAGTGCTGTGCTCTTTCCAACCAAAAGGAGGGGAAGTCAAGTCTTTGACAATACTCAAGGTACTTACAGCCACAATGACAACAAAATTGATGATGAAGTTGATCCTAAGAAGCTGCAGGAGAATGAGAAAGCTTTGAGACAGAAGTTCAATCTTGACCAACTGAATGAACAAGACTTCAAAGGCTATGTGGCATCAAGTTTTAACTCTGAGCAAGAAGGCAGTAGAGTCAACGAGGATGGGAATAGCAATATTGAGAAGGTTATTGGTAAGGAGAAAGATAAGTTGCAAGCAAAGTATCTTTTCTTGTTGTCTGAGACAAGAGGATTGGACGAGGAAAAGGTGGTGGGCAAGAAATCAGAGAAAGGAAACATGGAGATAAATTTTCACACAGGACTAGATGAGCTTAGTGAGGAACTTATGGAGAAGATGGGGAAGACCAAGAGTGGTCAAATGGTATTGGAAGCCTACCTGCGCAAGAGAAGAGGAAGAAGGAAGAGGCAGCCTTCCAAAAGAAGGAAGAGAAGAAGAGGAAGGCAGAGCTTGAGTTGCTGCTCATGGATGCCGATATGGTGCGAAATGGCCAGACCAAATCAAACCCACAGAAGGACTTGTCGAAGAAGGAAGAACACAAGAAAAGGCAAATTGGTTGATGTACAAGAAGATGTTTTGGGGGAAAAGGAAATGTTGGCTGAAGGGACAAGTACATTCAAGCTATTGGATCAGAAGAGAGTACAGCTTGCCAACAAAAGGAAGTAGTTTTTGTCAACAATTAGTCTACTCATGAAGGATATCAACACTCTCAAAGGGTCAGATTAGGAACTAGTAATACTTGCTGAAGAGAAGATGCATCTTTTGGATAAAACCACTACTTTGACCAATATCGGTGCACTAAAGCAGTTGAGTGAAGGGCACGCGTAGTTGTACAAATTGCAGAAAGAATAGTTGGGGCTAGAAATAGAACAAAGGATGGTGAGCATTGAACTTCAGCTCCAGGAGTCCAAGAACAAATATTGTGCTTTGGGGACCAATTCAAAGGCAGCTGCCAAGATTTTTCAAGAGAAGCAGGGGTCCTTCAAGAACTGCCTGCAAAATTTTCTCAAGAAGCTAAAGGATCTCCAAGTTGCATCACAAAGTAGTAGACTTCTGGTTGTGGGGTTCCATAATGCATGGCATGACTCTGTTGAAGACTTCTGTATCAGAATCCAAGAACCTACCAAAGCAGCAACAGGAGGATATCAGATGTTACTTGTGGGAAACCATAAGCTCTACAACAAAGTGCAAGATTTGAAAGAGAACATGAGAGATACGTTCCAACACAATATTGGAGTTGCAGAAGGAAAAAACAGAAAAGAAGCAACTTGGAAGAAGTACTTGATCATGTTTTGGAGGAAGGTTTGCACTAGACTTCTAGAGGCTTGATGGTGCAGACCGGAGGCTGCACAGGATTGGTGGGGGTGGATGTCGTCGGGAAAATAGCCCACGTGTACCCTTGAGGCTTTTGGTGTGATATATTTTCTTTTTCTCTTTAAGTTGTTGTAAGGAACATGGATTTATGTCAATATATCTCGGGTGTGGTTTTATGCTACCTTGCCGTGGGAGATATTTCCTATATTATTGTGAAGCCCGGGAAAAGTTATGGTATTATTAGCTCAAGGAATCTTTTAATCTGGCTTGAGCCAAGAAATAATGTGGGGTTACACTAGCTCAGGTTCTGTTTACGTTATGGGAATGAAAGAGGACTGAGAAGAGAAGTGGGGAAAATTTTAGGAAGAAAGGAGACAAGAGTTTTTCGGGAAATGATAGGGGGGAATTTTCAAGAGAAGAGTTGGCAGGAGTTGAGTTCTTCACATTGAGAATTATCAAAAGTGAGGAAGGGCTGACAGTTTTGGAAAAATCAGGAGAGGAGTTTCAAGAGAGAAGTTGCGGGCATTTTCAAGAGAAGACAGTAGGGTTTTTGGAAAGTGATGGAGGATTTTCAAGAGAGTGAAGGGCTGACAGTTTTAGGAAATGCCAAAGGATTTCAAGAGAGAAGTTGGCAGAGGATTTTTGAGAGAAGTTGCAGGAACTTTTGAGAGAAGAGAGTAGGGTTTTTGGAAAGAAAGTGCCAAAGGAAATGACAGGGAGGGTTTTCAGGAGAAGAGTGGGCAGGAGTTCTTGACAAGGAGAATAATCGAGAGTGATGAAGGCTGACAGCTTTCAAGAAATGCCAGAGGATTTTTGATAGAGAAGTTTGCAGACAATTCTGAGAGAGACAAGGATTTTCGGGAAAATTTTCAAGAGAGACAAAGATTTTTGAGAGAAGTTGCAGGAAATTTTAAGAAGAAAGGACAGTAGGGTTTTCAAAAAGTGCCTGAGGATTTTGGAGAGGGAAGTTGACAAGGTTGGGCAGGAAGTTTTTGGGAAATGAGAGGGGAGGTTTTCGGGAGAAGAGTGGGCAGGAGTTCTTGACAAGGAGAATAATCGAGAGTGATGAAGGCTGACAGCTTTCGAGAAATGCCAGAGGATTTTTGATAGAGAAGTTTGCAGACAATTTTGAGAGAGACAAGGATTTTCGGGAAAATTTTCAAGAGAGACAAAGATTTTTGAGAGAAGTTGCAGGAAATTTTAAGAAGAAAGGACAGTAGGGTTTTCAAAAAGTGCCTGAGGATTTTGGAGAGGGAAGTTGACAAGGTTGGGCAGGAAGTTTTTGGGAAATGAGAGGGGAGGTTTTCGGGAGAAGAGTGGGCAGGAGTTCTTGACAAGGAGAATAATCGAAAGTGATGAAGGCTGACAGTTTTTGGGAAATGCCAGAGGATTTTTGATAGAGAAGTTTGCAGAAATTTTTTAGAGAGACAAAGATTTTAGAGTTGTAGGAAATTTTGAGAAGAAAGGACAGTACAGTTTTCAGAAAGTGCCAGAGGATTTTGGAGAGGGAAGTTGACAAGGATGGGCAGGAAGTCTTCGGGAAATGACAGGGGAGGTTTTCAGGAGAAGAGTATGTAGGAGTTCTTGACAAGGAGAATTATCGAAAGTGAGAAGGGCTGACAGTTCGGCAAATGCCAGAGGATTTCAAGAAAGAAGTTGGCAAGGTTGGGCAGGAGTTGAGTTCTTCATAGTGAGAAAGGCTGACAGTTTCGGGAAATGACAGGGAAAGTTTTCAAGAGAAGAATTGGCAGGAGTTGAGTTCTTCACAGTGAGAAGGGCTGACATTTTTGGGAAATGCCAGAGGAGTTTCAAGAGAGAAGTTTGCAGGAAATTTCAAGAGAGACAGAGGGTTTCAGGAAAGGACAGTAGAGAGCTTTCGAGAAAATACCATATGAGCTTTGCAAGGAGTGGTTGCAGGATTTTGAGAAGGGGAGGCTGAACAGGGGTTTTCAGTGGATCTTTCAGAGGGTTTTTAGAGGAGAAAGTCTTGTGAGAGTGCACATGCTGACAGGGTATGAAAATTCAAGACGGATGAGGGCTGGACAGAGAGTTTTTGGGAAATGACAGTAGAGAGCATTTGGGAAAATGCCAGAAGAGCTTTGCAAGGAGTGGTTGCAGGATTTTGAGAAGGAGAGGGCTGAACAGGGGTTTTTAGTGGATCTTTGTGAGGGTTTTCAGAGGAGAAAGCATTGATGGGATTGCTGCTGGGAGGTGAAGGAAGAAGTCTGGAGGGTGAGTCGTCTTTACTGTTATCGGACAGAGTGCATGTGAAGGTGCCAGCTGAAATGATTTTCTATCATAATTTAGTGCAGACATTGTATGAACTAGAGTTGGTTGGCTTTCCCAAAATTGTGAACCTTGCAGCTGAAATTTTATGAATGACAAATCCTGAGAAAATGGTGTGTTTGATTTGTGACTAGCATTGAGGAAGTTCCATTTTAGGAGCTCTCAGTCCGTCTATATGCATGGTTTGATTCAGTAGTCTGGGTGCGGGGTTGAGCCGAATAGAATACTATTTTTTGTTTGTGAAATTCCCAGCCATTCATAGGGACCGTCGGGTCCGAAACCGTAGCAGAATCTGCATGAACTAGCCAGTTCTGTGAGGGCCAAAGACAAACACAAACCCTCGAGAAGCCCAACATCAAGAAACAAAGGAAAACCCAAAATTTTACAAAGCTGAGATTTCCAACACACCATGAATAGGAAGAGAATGACAGTCTACAAGAAACTCTAAATCAACTACAATAACGGCAAACTAAGCACAAGCAGCCAGGTGCTCGGTACACTCTCGAGGCCAAACAATTTCACTAACAACGGATCCCATGCTCCTCAACCAAGTCAGCTCCACTATCAACCACCTCTGCTCTAGTAATTGAACCGCATCATCCCTACTCTCACAAAGCATGGCAGCCAATCAAAACACTAGAGTTGGGTCAACTCTTAATGTAAACATGTCATTGGCTAAAAACAAAGGGCATTGCAAAATCAGCTAAGCCGCCCCCAACATTGTGCTCGACTCAGTTTGTGTAATAGCAGGTGGTTGACTAGTAGGTAGTCTATCATGCGCCCCATCACCACCTACCACTCCTGCACTAGGACATCTAGGAGCCATGGATGTCATCTACAATGCCTCAAATAGCATGTAAGATTGGGGAAGTCTGACCTGTCTCCCAACCTCTCCTCTCTGTGGGTCAAATCCACTGATGCTCCTCTAGGCTCTAGAGTACGTATTGCACTCCTAGTCACTATTGCAGATGCATCCACCTGTGCTACTCCGCACATGAAGTCCAAAGCATATCTATCACCAACATATGAGGTGGAAGCCTCAACACCCAAATCCGATCTCCTCTGAGCAATAACCATACTAGCCAATCTTTGCTCCAACTACTCAATCCCAATAGCTTTAATTGTATTAGAAGTAAGGGCAAGTATTGCACCTCTACTAGGTGTTGATCCTCTACCACCACCTCTACTAGCTCATCTTCCATGAACTGGAGCTCCTCTACTACCTGCCATAGCAGCCCTACCACTCCATAACTCCGGGTGTAGGCCAAAGCACAGATCACTAGTGTGACCAAATTTGTGGCAATGCTCACACTACCTCTGTGTTGGCTATGATGCACCAAAGGTATGAGATCGGCTGCCCTGAGTACACTCTCTCCTATGGTGAGGTCCACCACAAGTCCAACAAGCAACACTACCACTCACAGGCTATTGTTGACTTGAAAAGGAAGGTAAGGGTCTAGCTACAATAAGCCCTCCACTCGCTCCATAAGATCTAGACTGTCCACCCTGTCCTCAAAAACCAACTGGGAGTGGTGCACTCTACTGCACTCTAGAAGAAGTAAAAATTGTGGATGAGGTCTCCCTATTAAATCCAGATGTCACCACTCTCTCTTCTACCATGTTGAGCTCAATACGCTTTGCCAAACCAAAGACCACTGCCAAAGTAGGCAAAGTAGCATGTAACAACATGGCATGACAATCTCTACGTCACAACTCTTTGTCTAGTATCCCATACCAAAACTAGAATACCTGGGCCTCAGTAACTCCCTAAGTGAAACTGATCAGCCACTTCATGCAAGTGTATGCCTCACATAGGCTCTCTCCAGCCTTCCGTTGGAACTCCTGCAAGCTCCTCTACTTGTCTGTCCGTACTCCTTGGTAGTTCTACCTCAAACACTGGAAGAACTCCACCATGGGGTTAAACCCTGGTACCACACTACCTCCTATAGCGGTACCTCTACTTGTGGTAGCACTATCTCCAGCTAGTGCACCTCCACTAGCTCCACCAACACTACTTGAGCTAGAACTTGTAGGTACAACCAATCTACTCCTGGCAACCAAGCCTGAAGTAATAGAGACATAGTTTGGAGACCAAAACTATATCCATAACTCAATCTTCTCCAAATAAGCTCTAATGAACTCATGGTAGTTGTCCATCAGCGGACCCTCCAAATGCTGAAAGGTGTAAATAAAGTCAGGTTCCGCATCTGCTATAGATCACACCAACTATCAAACTCTTGGATGAAATCATCCAACTCATTGGTACCCACTATACTAGAGTAACGCCTAGGGTCTTTGGAGGCCCCATAAATCTTGTCTATGTCTCACAACAACGGTACGGACATGCCAAGTGCACATTCAATTGAATCAACTCCTATGTTGAACTCCAACTCAGAGTCAATCTCTTTCCTCACTAGGACCTAAGATATAGGCTGATACCAAGCGCCACTCTGAGTAAACCCACTGTGTATGGTAGGGCTAACTCCATTAGAATCCCCAAAGAACTCCGTTGTGATGAAGTAACCACAAACCGGAACCACCAACTGCAACCGCAATCGCAAGTACTCCACCAAGTGCCAACAGCAACTAGACGCCACCAAGTGCCAATACCCATGGAACACCACCTGCTAATGTATCCCTAATTGAGATAACTACACTAGGGGAAAAGGTGACAAGTGACCTGTAACCTGCCATCACAACACGCACTCTCACGGTCTGCAGGTCATCACTTTGTGCCTAACCACATAGAAACAAAGATAGTCTGACTAGTCATCACTCCAACCTCACTATTGAGAGCATACCAGAGCACCAACACTCTAAATTCAAGGCACCTCACACAAATGTGGTGCACAAACAAGAAGTAGAGAATGGAGGGAGTCCAATCACAAGAAATCTAAACAAAAACCCTTCATCTCATAAAGCAATATAAGATTGACTCTGCCACCATTTGGCATTTGACAGAAGAGAAGTTTGTATTTATGTCCTAAGCTACCAAGATCACCAAGAATGGGATCAAGCTGCCTCTCCTAGCCAAAGCTACAAGTGTATAGATAACAATGGCATAGTCACTAGTACAACAAGTGAGGGTGGACCAGTTGGCTATGGCACTAGTGCGACAACTCGGCAAATATAACTTTTGCAGTAATCAGGTAAGTAAAGTTAGTTCCCACAGATATACAATCCAGAATTGGTCCAATATGAAGTCAAACAGTAACATATAGTTTTTCTTGGGTTCCTCTTTAATCTCTCATGTAATTGACTTGAAAACACACTTACTGTCTGATCCTGCACTTGGCGTTCATTCATTATTACTATTTCTTTTCTAATTCTATCCTATTGAAGTCATAGGTATACTGAATATCTTCTTTCCTTACTCTAGCTATTTTAGATGCTTCAAATATCTGACCCGAAGACTCCTACATCCGATGTCTGACTACCTTGGGTTGAATCATATTTCTCTTGAGGCAAAGTCTTTAGACCCAAAGTCTTGTAAACCTGAAGTCCAAAGTTTTGTAGATCCGAAGACACCAACCCAAAGAACCTCAATCCGAAGTCCTTCAACTACTTTATACATCTACTCTCAAAACTTCAAATGCTTGTAACTTTTGCTATAGACCTCCAAACTTTTCGATTTTGATGAGAATGGAAAGCCCTAAACGAGACGGTTCTAACGAGATATAACATGCATGATTTGGACTTTTTATCATTGAGATATGGCTCTCGCATTAATCCTGACCTACAACTTCTATTCCTCCTTGGGTCGGCCTTCCTTCAACCTCTGATCTAAGTTTTTCCTCCTTTGACACAAAGTAGTCTTATTTGGGTTTGATCCAATCTGAGTACTTCTTCTTCCAATACAAAGTAGACTTCTTTGGGTCAAATCAAAATACAAACTTCTCATCTCATGGGTTATTCTCCATTTGGGTTCAATTCGGTTTCAGTAATGCATTTCTTCTTTAAAACTCGTCCAAATTGAAAATGTGTGTACCACAACCAGTCTAGGAACAGTCGATCTAGGGGTCAAACATTGTTTCACACAATCTTGCAAGATGGGCAGATTTTGCCAAATAATGACCAAGATCTACTCTAAACTAGCTAGCCTCTGCTAGCAAGTTGGCTTGTTTGCCCTTCTAGGCCTTTGTGGCCTCTCATAGCCCACAATCCAATGCCTTGAAAATGCCAAAATTCAGCCAAATGAGGCATTTCTTCTTGCCACTTCAAACCCTCTCCAAATTTGGAAAAACTCTTCCCAAACTTGCAAAACTCCTCTAAATCTAGCCAACCAATGAAATCTGGTGAAACTCCTCCCAAATCTACAAAACTCCTCTAAATCTGGCCAACTAATGAAACTCCTCCTAATCTGGCCAAAATCTGACGTAAACTCAAGCAAAATCCTGATGTAAAATTTGACGTAAACCCTAAAGTTGGCTAACCACCAAATCCTCCGCTAACTCTTCACTCGAGCCAAATTGAAAAAACGGGTTTCTCCAAATCCCAATTTCATGAGGATAGGTTCCCAACTCCACCTTTAATTTCTCTTTTTGAGCCCAACTCGCTACAAATTGGTCTTGTCTTCACCTCTTGAGCTCAAAATCACAACCAATGCTCAAAATTTGCTTCTTCTTTGCTCAAAAATTGGCCAGTGCTTCCACACACTATCTATCTCACTGCCAAATCTGCATCAATTGAACAAGCTTCCGCACACTAGGGAAAACCTGAGCTCTGATTGAGCTACCAATGATTAGTGAGTCTTGGAGATACCACCAACACCCTCAATTCTTGCACCCAATTTCCCCTGACTTCACTTCTTTGATGTAATCAGATTGTTTACAACACTCGAATCAACTCAACCCAGATCAATACTTGATCTGTCACTTTATAAATGCAAACAACTGAGCACTGATTACAATCAAGCCACATCCACTCTAACTAAGAGAATCTACATGACACTCGCTGGCCTCTGTCCACCATAGCCAGGAAATCAAAGGCTCAACATCAAAAAACTAAGCTCTCTAGAGTTGCACTTTGAAAGTATACCCCTGGACTCAAGCTAGTTTTGGAACCCTAACGGTCCCGCTGATAGCACACTCAATGCTGTGAATGGTGGAAAGTGACAGTGGGCTCCACCGTGATGTTAATACCCTGAACACAAAATCAGACCATCGAAAAGTAATCTATGGGAAACTACTAAAATACCTCTAACTGCTATCATTGCAACTCCAATGTTTGAGCAATCTAGATGCATCACTACAAATAGTGTGACAAACCTCATGACAAGGATGTGTTATATCAATGGAGATTCTTACCATTTGGGTTAAAGAATGCTCCTATTGAGTTCTAGAGAGTCATGGATAGGATCCTAGCTAGATTAGCTAGATTTTTCTTGGTGCTATATTGATGACATTTTGGTTTATAACACTTTTATGGAGGAGCATGAGAGACATTTGTTGGAGGTGTTTGAGAGGTTGAGATCTCATGGACTCAAATTACAACTTGGGAAGTGTAGGTTCCTCCATGAGCAGGTTGAGTATTTGGGTCACACTATCTACTCCGGAGGACTTGGTGTTTAGTAGACCAAAGTGGTAAGAGTGTCTTGGCTAGGAGAGTGCATCATCTTTCACTGCCGAAGAATGAGAGAGCAGATCATGGCAAAGAAGGTCACAAATGCTCTAGTGGTGCAAAGTTTTGCAATTCGTAGGTTAGATGTGGTAGCCAGAATTGAGGTCTTGAATAGACTTTGTATTACATTTTTAGCATGGAACTGGAATTTTAGTTTCCCAAGAGTGATGGCAGAGATAGTTGCCAGTAATTGTGAGGAGGGCCCCAAAGTTGAAGAGAAGAGAGGAAATCCGGCTCGATGGACTGAGTCGGATTGGAGGTTAGTGTTGGGGAAGGAAGCAGGAGAACCAACGGGAATCACCTTGTATTGGAAGTGTGATGTTGCAGAAGAGACGGCAGAAATCTAAAACTCTTTCTTTGCTCCGAGAACCACGAATGGCTACAAGGTGGAGTTCTATCGGGATCCGATTAGGAGAAGTATGTGGGGGCAATTATGGCCATGTTCAAGCTAGAATGAACAACTTACATGAACAGGCAGCAAGCGGTCTTCTTCCACCAAATGTTTGCAGGGGTAAAGGTGAATTGGGCAAAGTGTTTTCACTACCAAACGAGGCAGATGGTGATCAATTGGAGGACAAGTTCACCTCCCCATTATTTTGCACCATTTGCAGCACACTTCTACTTTGGGTTGAATTTGCTAACAATGGAGGAGAGTATTGCATGGTGTCCCATTTCCATCATGATTTAAGACCGGAAGTGGATGAAGAAGAGCGACAATATATGACACACCTGCGAGCCAATGATGAACACTTCTTGAAGACGGGACAATGGACAATGGAAGAAGTCACAAGTCCAAAGAAGAAGAAGAAGCACAGTAAACCCAAAGAAGCAAAGTCGCGTCCACCTCAAAGGAAGACTCAAAGACTGGTTGTGTAGAGTAAGAAGATGGTGAGAGAAGCATCATTGGAATCAAAGTCTGAAGAAGAAACAGAGTTGCAAGGAGAGGAATCAGAAGACGATGAACTCACCTTACAAAGTGAGGAGTCTGGAAGTGAGAGTGAGAGGGAACCTGAGGTTCAGCAAGCAGTTGGAGTCAGTGAAGCTTGTCATGCGATGATTGATAGAGTACTTGGAACAACAAGTCATTGCGTAGCCATGGTGGTGGACAAGCAGAGACTAGAGGAAAAGGAGTAGTATCCTACGGGGCCGAGTTCAATCGGTAAAGGAGAAAAGAGTTCAGAAGCAGTGTCTCTAAAGCAACAAAGATCACGACTTTGGTAGAAGGAGCCGATGGAGGAGCTGAAGTATGAAGACGAAGACGGCGATGAAGATAAAGATAACTTTGGTGGGATACTATATCTAACAAAGGTTGTCACACCGTTGCTGGAGCTATTGAAGGAGCATTGGAAAGTAATTCCCCAAGATTGTAGAAAGGTGATGAATGAGTTGTAGGTGGTGAAGCATCTGTTGAGCAAAGTGAAGGGGTTGCAGGAGTAACAAGTCACAAGAAATGAAGAAATTGAAGAACTTCGGAGGGATGAAGTCTTGAAGAAGAAGACTTTCGAGATGTTACAAGAGAGTTGTGAGTCAAGTGGGAAAGAATTGCAGAAGCAAGCAGGGGAATTGAAGGAGCAGGCAATGTGGCTGAGAAAAATGAAGGAGGAAGTGAGTGATGTGCGCATTGAGAGTATTCATTTGAAGGTGACGGCAACAATAATGGAGCAGGAGTTGGACAGCTTGAAGAAGAGTGCAGCTAGGAAGGATCAAGCGTGGCATAGGGAGTTAGCAGTCAGGCATGAAGAAGAAGAACAATTCCAAGAGCTGGTGCGGAGTGCGGAGCTACAAAGTTCACAGTATGCGGAGGAGAAGAAGATGCTTGATGTTGAGTACAAAGACAAGCTGAAGATGTATCGTGAGAGCTGAGAGATGTATGATGTAGAGCTGAGCTGAGCTGAGCTGAGAGATGTATCATGTAGAGCTGAAGGCAGAGCAATCTCGAGTGTATGAGTCAAAATCGGTGGGAGACATAACATGCAAATTGAGAGCTATGCTGTGCATTGATACTAAAGGGAGATTAGAAGAGGCACATTTGCATGAACTCAAGTTGCTTGTACAAGAAACTCGGAAGAGGAGAGTTAAAGATGTAGATATGAATATTTTGCTGATCCAATTGAGGGAGAGAGTAGATAGGAAGATGTTAGAAGTAGAGGACAATGTTAGTCTCAGATTAGATTTAGTCAATTCAGAGTTAGAGAAAATTAGGAATAGTGTGATAGCGGAAAGGAAGTCCGATGTTGCAAAAATTGGAGTTTAGGTATCATCGGACTTGTTATTTGACACATTAGAGAGGAGTGGGTCAGGAGATAAAGAGTTAGATAAGTCACTCCTTAGTGCAATTGTAGTTCCTAGTAAAGAAGTAGCAGAAGTAGTGAAGGAATTAGTAGTTGAAGATACACCCAAAGAAGGAGAAGTGGTAAGAAGATCATTGGGTTTGGAAGCCAATGATGAGGTAGACATTGGATTGGTGTAAGTAACAATTTTGAGATAGGAAGAGGCAAATATAGAGTTGTCAGTTTGGATCTACAGGTAGAAAGAGATGTTAGGAAACGGTGCATAAGTAGGAAGAACTGCCGTTTGCTTCAGTATTTAAGAGGAACATTTGCAGTACTATGTTGTTCAATATTCAAATTTCTGAAGGTAGATAAAGCGAAGTGTTGGTTTTCAGTGCTCGTCGCTTGAGCTTAATTCCGATTATCAATTCTATGTTTGTGTTTGTGAGTGTGTGAGAATTCTGGAGTGCAAGTTAGTGTGTCTGTGGATGTTGGATTCTGCATCCTTGATCTTCATTTTGTGTGTTTGATACTGAGTGAAGTGCATTGGAGCATTGCCTTGACAGATTTGAGAGGAATTGTAGTGTTGGTAGTATTCTGCATTTGTGAGTGCAACACAAAGTTGATGTGAAGCAATTTGATCGAGGAAGTTGTGCCTTCAATGGAGGGGTGGAACACAATTCTGAGGCAAAATCATTCTTTGCAGTGAAGTGCCGTCTTTGGGAGAATCTGAATCATCACAATCAAGAGTTGTTTGGACAGAATTTGCTATGTTGTGATTATGTGTGTGTGTATTCGTGACAAGTTGTCAAGATTGTGAACTTGTTACTCTCTTCAAGGTGTAGTTTCTACCTGAGAGATTAAAGAAGAAATCAAGAAATACTACATTGTGACTTTTGACTTTGTATTTGGACATTTCTAAATCATATCTCTGCGGGAACCAACTTTACTTACTCAATTACCACAAAAATGATATTTGCCGGGTTGTCACAGATGAGCATTTCAGGTTCACATTGATTGGAATATTTTGGGGCTTGGAGCAATGCTCACCTAGCATGATGATGAGGAGAAGGAGTTTGTGGTGGCCTATGCTAGTCACTCCAACAATTCAATGGAGGTGAAGTATAGTTCATATGAGGGAGAGTGCTTGGCAACTGTTGGGCAATAGCACATTTTTTATGTTACCTAGTTGGTTACCCCTTTACTGTCATCACTGGTCATCAACCACTGAAGTGGTTGATGAAGTCCAACAAGGTTTCAGGGAAGCTTGCACAATGGACTTTGATTCTGCAAGAGTATGATTTCACGATTATTCACAAATGTGAAGTGGTGAACCGCGGTCAAGTAGAAACCCATGTCCCAACCAACAAGATTAAACCAGAGCACATTGGCATTGTGAGATAGATGAGGAGATAGTGCCAAGTTGGCATCCATCTACCTTTTTCTATATATTTTCTAAGGCTTTAGTTGTATCTCTCTCAACTTGTATAGGAGGAGCTATTGAGGTCACAAATCTAGAAGGTGGAGATAGTAGTTTAGTTCAATGAGACATTCATGATGATGTCTTAGTGATGGACTATCTTTGCACTATTGTTGTGGGTAGCACAATTGGAGACAAGGGGAAAGACCATGTACTTTAGCAAGCTAGATGGTTTAGATTGGAAGGCAAACACCTTCTTTGTGTATGGGAGCATGGTAGAGTGAGAGTAGTACCACTTCCATCTCAAAGGCCATAATTGGTCCACCATGCTCATGAGGAGAGGGGAAATTTTGGAGTAAAGCATACATATAACTTACTCTAGAGTCATTATTGGTGGTGCGGTATGCAGACCAATGTATAGTAGTTTGTTGCCAGATGTATGTTTTGTGACCAAGTTAGAGCCATGAGCCGGCCTATCTCTCACTTAGGATGAACCTCTAATGGCTATTATGGTAGTGCTCCATGGACTAAGAAGGAAAAGAACCCCAACTTCATCATACTCTTCCAAGGCTAACACTCCAAGACTCAAGACATTGCTCACTAGAGAACTCAATGAGAGAGAGATAGTTACAAATGAAAGGATGATGAGTACCTCCTTACCCCTTGTTTATATACTTGTGAAATAATTATGCACTAAAGTTATTATTTACCATATTAACTCAAGTTATTAGGCTTAAAGTCAAGTAAAGTCAAAAATTATAAAGGAATATCCATCCACATGGGCATATTCCACTAAGCATGTGATCTTATCTTGATCTAACCACTAAGTCAAAGATTCCTTCACATGGGCTATCCTTGAACTATAGAAGAATTCAAAACAAAAAGTTTGACAACTTGGCAAATATCACTTTTGCGATAATCAGGTAAGTAAAGTTTGTTCCCATAGAGATACTAATCAGAAATGTCCAAATACAAAATCAAATGTCACAATGTAGTCCTTGATTTTTTTTTAACTCTTAGGTAGCAACTACACCTAGAAGTGAGTAACAAGCAGTGACTTGCAGTCTCATCACAACAATTTGTCACACATAATCACAACTCCAAATCTTTCCAAACAATCTTGATTGTGATGATTCAGATTCTCCTAAAAATAGCACTTCACTGCAAAATAACTTTGCCTTAGAATTATGTTCCACCTCTCCACTAAAGGCACAACTTCCTCAATCAAAATTGCTTCACATCAACACTGTGCTACACTCACAATTGTAGAATACTACCTACAATAAAATTCCTCTTAGATCTATCAAGGCATTGCTCCAATTGCACTTCACTTAGGATCAAACACACAAAATGAAGGTCAAGGATGCAGAATCCAACATCCACAAGCACACTCACTTGCACTTCAAAACTCTCCACACACTCACAAACATAATCACAATGTTGATACTTGGAATCAAGCTGAAGCAACGAGTACTGAAATCAACACTTTGCTTTATATATCCTCAAAAATACTGAACAACAACCTACTGTGAATGCCACCTTTAAATGATGAAGCACTCAAAAGTTACAAACAAAAATACCATTTCCTAGCAACTCTTCCTACCTATAGATCCAAACTAACAAACCACCTCTTCATATCTTCCTTTTCAAATCTCAAACTGTTACTACTCCGATCCAATATCTACTTCTTCCTTGGCTTCCAATCTTGAAGTAACCTCACATACTACTCTATCCTTGGGTCTATCTGAGTCTACTAAATCCTTCACTATTTCTACTACTTCTTCACTCAGATCTGCAATTACACTAGTAGGTAATCTATCTAACTCCTTATCTTCTGACCCATCTTTCTCTAATATCTCTAATGGTAACTCCAAAGATATTTGTACTCCTACTTCATCGACTTCAGGCTTTGCTCTTACATCTTTCTGAAGTTTATCTTTCTCTAACATAATTAAATCCAATCTAATTGTGATATTGTCTTCCACTTCCAATATCTTCCTATCTACACAAGTTCTGAGACTGATCAACAATGGTTTAAAATCTTTATCCTTCTCATTTCTCCTCCTTGTCTCCTACACCAAAAACCTTAACTTGTGCAATCTTGTTTCTTCAATGCGCTGACTGGCTTCTGTACTCAGCATCACATTCATCTTGATTTACAATCTCCTTCAGTGGCTCAAGCCTCATCTTTCTCTCCCATTCTCAATCCACCTGCCAATCTTCTCTATACATTGCAAATTCTGCCTTGAATTTGGCTTTCATTGTCTCCTTCTCCTTCTCCTTCTCCTTCTGAACAATCTTCTCTTCCAGATTATGAAGTAACTCCCGCAATCTCTCTTCTTCTCAATATTTTTTGGTCAACTCTCTTTGCCAGAGCTGCTTCTTCTCTTCTACGCTCTCCATCACTCTATCAAGCTCTTGCTCCTTCTCTACTACTCTTGCCATAGCATGAATGATTTTTAATCATGAATTAGAAAAATGATGTTTCAAGATTTCATACTCTGCTATTTGTCTTTCTCTCACTATATATTCTGCTCTATTACTCTCTCTTTACTTCCCACTTCCTTCTTTAGATTTTCAATTACTTGATTTTATACTACTGCATCTACTTGTAGTTCTTCCTTCTGCTCCTCTCCTCGAGTGATGATCTTCCTCAACTCCAAGTTCTCTTCTTCTAACCTGGCCAATACCTGCAACACAATCTTTACCTACAAACACTCTGACTGCATTTCTCTCTTCTTCTCCTCCAACTTCATTAACAACATGCATACAACCTCTCGTAGATACTCCATTCCTCCGCTCTGATTTACCTCGACTTGCAGACTTTTCTCCTTCTTCACTTCTTCTTCATTGGACACTCTTCTTCTCAGCCGCAATTGCCTTATTGAGATGGATTCTTCACTCCCCAAACTTCCACTCTCTTCTTCTACTCGGCCTCGCCTCATACGTCACCTTCTTTCTGGAATGGACACCTCTCTAAATGGTCACCCCCTTCTTCTCCTCCTTCTTTGGAACCTCGTCTTCTCATCTTGGGTTACCTTCTTCTGCCATCTCCATCTTTTCTTCTTCCTCCTTTGGTACAGGCTGCATCTCTACTCCATCTTCACTCTTGCTACTCGCTTCACCACTCTGCAATGTGAGTTCAGGGTCTTCTTCCTTCTTCAAGTCTTCTGACTTGTACTCGGCTTCCTCTTCTGATTCTTTGCTTGCACGCAACCACCACGAGGTCCTTCCTCAGGTTTACTTTTCTGATCTTCCAAGGTCTCATTGCCACTACTTCTTCTTCTTCTCCTCTTTGACTCCTCTTCTTCAACTTTTGAGTATTAAATCCCACATGCACGCTTAGCACCGTCTACATGTAGTACTCATCATTGCTTCTGATTTGTAGAATGTACTGCTGCTCCTCCACATCATCATCTCTTCTCAAGTCGGGATGGAAGTGCGACACCATCTTGTGTCTTTCCGCCGAGTTCAGCAAATTCAATCACAAATAGAAGTGGGCTACAAATGGCACAATGTAGTGTGAAAGCAACTTCTCCTGCCAGTTCCACACCATTTGTCTTGTGCGCTGATGGAAGCAGTTTGCCCAATTGATTGGTTCCCCATCAAACATCTTATGGAACAATACTGCTTGATGTTTCATCACATAAGTAGTTTGCTCCAACTTGAAGATAGCCATCATTGCTCCTATGATGCCTCTCCTCAATAGGTCCTTGTAACTCTCAACTTTAAAACCATTCTTTGTGCATTTTGAAGAAAAGGTGTCTTGCAGTTCTTGGGTTTCTTCAACTACTTCTCCTTCTCCAAGAACATGGCTCCTTGCTCCTCACCCGTTGTCGTCGGGAAAATAGCCCATGTGTACCCTTGAGGCTTTGGGGTGATAAATTTACTTTCTCTTTTAGTTGTTGTAAGGAAGATGGATTTATGTCAATATGTCTTGGGTGTAGTTTTATGCTACCTTGCCGCGGGAGATATTTCCTATATTATTGTGAAGCCGGGAAAAGTTATGCTATTATTAGTTCAAGGAGTCTTTTAATCTGGCTTGAGCCAAGAAATGATGTTGGGTTACACTAGCTCAGGTTGTTTTATGTTGTTGGAGTGGAAAGGGTTCTGGACAAGGGAAGATATAGGAGACAATTCTCGAAGAAAAAGAGAGCCAGGATCAGAAAAAGACAATAGAGAGCTTTCTGGAAAACGCCAGAGGAGCTTGGCAAAGGAGGGGGTTGCATGATTTTGAGAAGGGGAGGGCTGAACAGGGGTTTTTTTTTAGGGGATCTGTGTGAGGGTTTTTGGAGGAGAAAGTTTTTCATGAGTGCACATGCTGACAGGGTATGAAAATTCGAGACAGATGAGGGCTGGGAGAGAGCAGCAAGGATTGACGGGAGAGGAAGGACAGTAAGGAAAGGATTGAATGGTAAAGGTGAGAGGGTTTTGAGTCTTGGCAAAGGACAGAAGGTGGGCAGGAAGGAAGTGAATCAAAAGGAATTGGAATGATCGTGAAGGAGTAGTCAGGAAGGCTCTTTAGGGACAGAGTGAAGGAAAAATGAGAGGAGGTTTTTGGATTTTTGGCAGAGAGCAGTAAGGATCAATGGGAAAAGAAAGATAGTAAGGAAAGGATTGAATGGTAAAAGGTGAGACGGTTTTGAGTTTTGGCAGAGGACAAAAGGTGGGCAGGAAGGAAGGGAATCAAAAGGAATTGGAATGATCGTGAAGGAGTAGTTAGGAAGGCTCTTTAGGGACAGAGTGAAGGAAGAATGAGAGGAGGTTTTTGGAATTTGGCAAAGAGTAGTAAGGATCAACGGGAGAAGAAGGACAGTAAGGAAAGGATCAAGAGAGTGAAAACAGGGAAAAGAGAGGTTGAAGGGAGATAGGTGACTATGGATTTGAGGGATCCAAAATGCAGAAAGGAGAAAAGGAATTGGAATGACAAGGGAATAAACAAAAAGGTTTAGAGAGGAGGGAGTGAAGGATCGTGGAGACAAGAAGGAGTGAAGTATCGTGGAGTCAGAAAAAAAAAGGGAAAAAGGAGAATTACAGAAAATACAGAAAGAAGTGAAGGATTGTGGAGACAAGAAAAGGCAAAGAATCAAGAGAAGGCAGGTGTTTCTGAAAAATCGCAGGAAGAGAGAACAGGATTTGGTTTTGAGAATCAAACAGAGGTAATTGGCAGAAAAGAAAGACAGGACCAGAAATCAAAAGAAGGATAGGGAAATGAAAGGAAGGAGATGAAGGAGAGATAGGAGTGATCAAAGGGGTTTTCAAGGAAGGCAGTAAGATTTGAGGTTGGCAGAAGGCAGAAGAGAATACATTTTGAGTTCTCAAAGAAGCAGTAAGTTTGAATTTCAAAGGGAGAAATAGGATTCACGTGAAGATAAGTTGGTTGACAATTGAGAGAACAGTGTGGGATCTTTAGAGAAGTCATTTTGAGTTTGACAAAGTGCAATAAGGTTCAAGTTGGGAGGAAGCAGTAAGTCTTGAGTTCACAGAAAGAGTAGGGTTCACGAGAAGGAGGTTTGGTTGATGATCTAGAGAACAGTGTGGGATTTTAGAGAATGCATTTTTTTTTTTAGTTTTGCAAAGAAGCAATAAGTTTCATTTTCAAAGGGAGAAGTAGGATTCACGTGAAGAGAAGTTGGCTGACAATTGAGAGAACAATGTGGAATTTTAGAGAACTATGTTGAGTTTTCTCAGAGAAGCAAGAATGCAGAATTGTTTGAATTTGGCAAAAGGCAGTAAGGTTCAATGACAAAGGAAGGATCAGGGTTCCGGGAAAGGGAATCTGGCTGAGAAATTGACAGAGCAGTGTTCAGTGAGAAGCTCAAGAGGAGAACTTCCTATTAACAAGACAAAGGACTGTGAAGCATGGAGAGGGTTTAGCCAGGATCGAAAGCAGAAACCAAGAGAAGGATCTTCTAAGAGGACAAGTAGTCTCAAAAGGAGAAGAAGACAAAAAAATCACAGGGGAAAAACAGGGAAGGTATTAGGAAGAACAAAAGTCAGCAGAAAGGTTAGCAGGACAGAGGTGTCCCTAAGGGCTTGGCAGGAATAGAAAAATCTCGAAGGGTTTTGGAGGACAGAAAAATCTCAAAAGGTTGGTTGGACAGAGAATCTGTTACTAGTTGAAGGTTTCATCCGAAACTTACTCGAAGAGTAGAGAGGAAAGGCCAAACTAGCTTGCAAAGGAAAGGTGGACAGGAACAAAAGAAGAGAGAAGTCATGTTCAGCTCAGGATAATACAAGGACTGGATATAGAAACTCAATACGGGATTTGTCAGGAGCTTCTACCAGGCATAGAGTCTTATGGCAAGAGCAGTGCATAGCGTTTGGGAAGCTCTAACATACCGGAATATCGAAGAGAAAGGAGAATCCAGAGGAAGGACCTACTGGACAGTGGAGACTTGGAAAGAATGACAAATTGGAGATGCTACAGAACAGGGAGATGACGAGTTGTAAGGAATAGGAAATAGGACCAGCTCAATTCGTTTTCTTTCTTCATGTGCTTGGCTAGTCAGTGTGCTTTGGTTTGGTCACTGTTTGGTTAGGAGCTGTGTGTCATGGCTCAAAGGATTATAAACTGCAAAACTTGGAATTGAGATGGAAATGAGATTCTTAGTGATTGAGTGTGTGTACTTGATGTGCAAACAGCGGTAGAGAAAATAATAATAATGTTTTTTTTATTATTTTACTTTTTTTACACTCAGTCAGCACATTTAACTAATTGCCGGGATTGAGTCCGGTTGACTGGGTGTAAAAAAAGTATGGGTCAGCACATTTAACTGACAGGTGCATGCAGGAGGTGTGATTTCTCTGTAGAAACTCAAAGTGAAGAAAGACAAAGAAGCGCAACTCTATAAAAATCAAATTTCAATGACAAAATGTCGAGTAATTTTCTTTTGCCGTTGAGAAGTCATCTTGTAGGTGATTGTGGGAAGGGAAATAGAGTTGGAATCGCGTTAGTGTGTAAGGGAGAAGTTGCAAGAGTGAAATCAAGAGATAGTGAGAAGGCAAAAGAGATGAGAGGAGGAAAGAAGAACTCTAAATTCACAGTGAGAAATCATGCAATTCGGAGGTTAGATGTGATCACTAGGATCGAAGTCTTCAGCCAACTTTGGATCACTTTCTTGGCATGGAACTTGAATGTGAGCTTTCCAGGTTTCATGACAAAAATCATCGAGAGCAAGTGTCTTGATGTACCCGAGGAGGAAGGGAAGAGAGGAAATCCGGCTTGCTGGACAGAGTCGGATTGGAGACTCGTACTCGGGAAGGAAGCAGGCTCGGAGTAGGGGGCCACGTTCTTGGGGAAGGGAGAGATAGCTCAAGAGACTCAAGAGGTAAGAGATGCATTCTCGTCAAAGCGAACGAAGAATGGGTACAAAGTTGAGAGCTACACTTGTGAAGAGAGGTATTGTGAGTGTGCTGATGGCCATCTTGAAGCCGGAGAGAACCATATGTGATGAAACACCAAGCAATGTTCTTTCACAAGTTATTTGCAGGAGAACCAATCAATTGGGCGAGGTGTTTCCATGGGAGGACAAGGCAAATGGTGTGGAATCTACGGGATAAATTGCCTCCACACTACATTGTCCCATTTGCAACGCATTTCTACCTCGGGCTAAATTTGCTGAACTCAGCGGAGTGAACTTGGATGGTGTCGCACTTTCATCCTGATTTGAGAAAGGAGGTCGACGTCGAGGAGCAGCAATACATTTTGCAAATCAGGAGCACCGACAACTACTACACAAAGACAAGGAAGAACGTGGAGATCGCAGTAAGTACCCCAAATACAAAGAAGAGAAGTCGGCAAGGCAAAGCCAAAGACACAAAGAAACCTTGGAAGACCAAGAGAGGCAACCCAAGGCAAGGTATGGTGGTGATCGAGTCGGAGGATGAAGACTCGGAAGGTGATGCCAAGCTCAAGACTGAAGACTCGGAACATGAGGAGGAACCTGAGCTAACACTATAGAATGGAGATACAAGTAGCGACAGCAATGAAGGAGGAGAAATGATATCGGCGCCGGCGGCTAAAGAATATGAAGAAGAAGGAGTGCAGGCAGAATTCAAAGCCAAAGACAACACATAGTTGGAAGACGAGGTAATTGTGCCCAAAGAGAAGAAGATTGTAGTGCAGAGAGGAGTTTGCTCAAGACGTAAGGCGAAGTACGAAGCAGGTCTGAGTACAGTGAAGGAAGAAGCACCTAAAAGCTCGGGAAGCAAGGCGTCTATTCCGATACGATGACTATAGAGAAGAAGGCAAGTATTGGGAGAAGAAGAGGTAAAGAAGGAGATCACTCCACAAGTTGAAATAGTTGCCAGTGATGGAGTGGAGTACCTGCAAGAAGTTGTGTGCCCATTGTTAGTAAAGCTAGATTATAGGAAGAAGGAGATGCAGTCGACTTGTCCAGAGGTGAAGATTGTGTTGCAGGTATTAGCAAGACTGGAAGAAGAAAACTTGGAGTTGAAGAAGAGTATAACCCGAGGTGAGGAGGAAAGAGAAGTACTGCAAGCGGAGGCAGTAGTGAGAAGTCAGATAATTGAAGACCTGAAGAGAGAAGTGAATTATCAAGTGGATCTTGTGAAGAAGAGTGACATAGCAAGGGAGAAACAAGTAGCTGAGTACGAGATCTTGAAGCAGCAGTTTGCTGATTCAAGAGTAGAGGTTATCCATGCTATGGCGAGAGTAGCTGCAAAGGATCAGGAGCTCGATAGGGTGATGGAGAGTGTCAAGGAGAAGAAGCAACTCTGGCAGCAAGAGTTGGCGGCACAATATAGAGAAGAAGATAGATTACGAGAGTCACTTTGTAATCAGGAGTAGAGAGTTGTCCAGAAGGAGAAGGAGAAGGAGTCGGTGAAAGCCGAGTTTGAGGCGGAGTTGGTGATGTACCTAGAGGATTGGCTTGCAGATCAGGATCGTGAAAGGAAGACGAGATTGGAGCCTTTGAAGGAGATAGTCCTCAGGAAGAACGCAATGCTAAGTACAAAGGCCAACATTTGGATTGAAGAGACGAGGCTGCACGAGTTGAAGTTGTTGGTGCAAGAGACAAGGAGAAGACAGGCGAAGGATATAGATATGAATGCCTTGTTAATTATTCTCTGAACTTGTGTAGACAGGAAGATCTTAGAGGTAGAAGATAACATTTCAATTAGATTAGATTTAGTGAAAATAGAGATAGAAAAACTTCGGAAAGATGTTAGAGCAAAACCCAAAGTAGATAACATAGGAGTACAAATGTCTTTGGAATTACCGGTGGAGACATTAGAGAAGAGTGGGTCGAGAGATGAAGAGTTAGATAGATTACCCACTAGTGCAATTTTAGATCAGGAAAGAGAATTGCTGGATCTGGTAGAAGAAGTAGAAGATATGAAACTCGAGGACAGCGTAGTAGGAAGTAAATTTACTTCGGGTTCGGGTTTGAAAGCCGATGACAAAGTAGACATCGGATCAGATTAGTAATAATTTTGAGATTTGAAGAGGCAGATATCAAGAGGTGCATTGTCATTTTGGATCTGCAGGTTAGAAGAGTTGTTGTAGAACTGTATAGTTGTTAGAATTGTCAATTGCTTCACTACTTAAGAGTGGCATTCGTAGAGAATTTTTGTTCAGTGCTCATTAATTCAAAGAATAGATAAAGCGAAGTGTTGTGAAGTAGTGCTCGTCGCTTGAACTTGATTCCAAGTATCAACTTTGTGTCCATGTTTGTGAGTGTTTGAAGAAATTTGAAATGCAAGTCATAGTGCTTGTTGGATGTTGGATTCCACAGCCTTGATCTTCATTTTGTGTGTTTGATCCTGAGTGAAGTGCAATTGGAGCAATGCCTTGACAGATCTGAGAGGAATTGTAGTGTTGGTAGTATTCTGCATTTGTGAGTGTAGTGTGAAGTTGATGTGGAGCAATTTTGATTGAGGAAGTTGTGCCAGTGGAGGGGTGGAACACAATTTTGAGGCAAAGTCGTTTTGCAATGAAGTGCCATTTTTGGGAGAGCCTGAATCATCACAATCAAGATTGTTTGGAAAGATTTGTTGGAGTTGTGATTATGGAGTGTTAATTTGTGACAAGACTGCAAATCAGTGCTTGTTACTCTCTTCTGGGTGTGGTTTCTACTTGAGAGACTAAAGAAGAACTGAAGAAGAACCAAAATTGTTACTTTGACTTTGTATTTGGACAATTTTGACTCGTATCTCTACGGGAACAAACTTTACTTACCCAATTACCACAAAAGTGATATTGCCGGGTTGTCACACCTATCACTATCAATTTTCTCCCGCTTAGGGCCAACTATTTTTTGTGTGCGGTAATTTCTTGAATGTCCAACCCAAAGGAAAGTTGTTACACTATCCTCACCTTGAGTTGATTGCCCCCCAGCCAAAGTCTCCTTACTTTAGGTTGACTGCTAATAGGACCACTCCAAGTACTTCATCTTCTAACACAAAGTCACTTTACTTTGGGTTACAACCCAAAGACTCCATTCTTTGCCTTCTAATGCCATACAAGCACAATATGACTTCATCTATACACTTTTTCTTCTAAAATAAAGAAAAAACAAAAATGTGGGTACCATATACTCCCTCCCTCAAACGTGAGCGTCCATGCAAACAAAGACCTTGGGTGTCTTAGAGACCTCCAAGTCTATCGTCCAATACTTTTGAACTCTCGTCCTGTTCACTTGAGTGGCAAATGGTTGCCTCTCCAAGTCTACAAGTTGGATGGACCCGTTGTCATAAAGATGAAGGACTTGATAGGGGCCCATCCATCTTAAATGCAGTTTGCTTGGAAAAAATTTTTGGCAATTGTCGTAAAAAAAAATCAAGTCTCCCTTGCAAATATTCATAGGATTGATGTACTTATCATGCCTTACATTCCTCTATTCTTGTACTTCTTTTGTGGTTTGCATTGCATCATCTCTTTTCTCTTCTAACCACATCAGTTGATGGATCTGAAGATCTTGACTTTCTTCTTTTGCCAACCATTCCTCACATAGAATCCAGTACATTGGTACCTCAAATTCAACTGGTAGGATGGGGTGCAAGCTGTATGTCAAGAAGCATGGAATTTTCTTGGTTGTAATCTTTTCTGTTGTTTGATATGCCTACAATGCGGCTAGTTACTTTGTATCCCAATCATAGGCATAATTGACAGTCACCTTATTAAGAATTTTGCAGAGTAACCCATTTGCCTTCTCCGTTAGGCCATTGGCTTTGGGATTATAAGGAGTTGTCTTCCAATGTTTAATCTGAAAGCAATTGGTTAATGCCTCCATTATAGAGTTCAAAAAATGTGTCCCTCTATCACTGACCAATTCTAGAAGACATCCATATCGGGAGATGATATTTTGAAAGAAAAATTCTACCATTGCGTTTGCATCATCTTTGCAAGTTGCTTCAGCTTCAACCATCTTGGTAGCATAAACAATGCAAACCAAAATGTATTGTTTTCTTGTGATTTGGGTTACCGGTTGTATCAGTCTCACAAAATCAATTCCCCATCTCTCAAATGGGGCCAAATGGAAAATTGGTCTCAAAAGCCACTGGGAAGTAGCCACTGGGAAGTAGCCATCGGCTTCCCCATTCTTTGATAAGCATTGCAGCTTTGGATATGGGCATGTGTGTCTTTATACATCATAGGCCACTAGTACCCCAAGGAAAGAATGAATCTTCTTTACAGTATTCTTTAGGGCATAGTGCCCCCCCCCCCCCTCCCCCCGATGCTTCAGAGTGTAAAGACTCAATTACTCTCCAATCCAGTATGACTCCAAGCATTGCTAAAGTACTTTGTCTTTGCACATCTTGAATAAAATGTTGTGTTTAAGTTGATACAGCCCCATTTTCCCGAGAAAGACTGCCCTCTGCTCCGGGTCCAAGCCATAAGGACATTGGAGAGTATGTAGCTAATGATATTTTGTTGCATACCTTGTACTTCATATATTGCTATTAACTGATAAAACTCTTTGTCAAGGAATTGATCGTTGATCTCCCATTCCTGGTCTTGAGTTTCTAACCTGGTTAAGAAGTCCGCATTAGAATGCAAAGCTCTTTCCTGGCTTGTACAATGTATGTGAATTCTTGTAATAACAATTCCATCTGGCAATTTGCCAAGACAAGTCTTCCCTCTTGACCAAATGTTGCAATGTGTAATGGTCAACATAGAAGACAAACTTGTATCCAAACAAGTAGTGGTGAAACTTCTTGCAAGGATAAACCATTCTGAGTGCTTCCCTTTCAGTTGTCAAATAGTTCTTTTTTGAAACATAAAGTTGTCAGCTGGCGTAATAGATTGGGTAATCCTTCCTCTTGTCGTCCTTATGACTCAAGACTATTGCAATTGGCATGGACAAAGTATCCACGTATACATGAAAAGAGTGTTCCCAATTCAGAGCCCTTATGACTGGTGCTTCAACCAGTTTCTTCATCAATACCTGGAAAACTTCTTCTTGACCTACTTCCCTCAAGTAGTCTTTGGACTTCTTTAGAAGCTTTGTAAGAGGTAGAGCAAGCACCGTGTAGTTTGAAACAAACCGTCTGTAGTATCCGACATGTCCTAAGAAGGCTCTCATATCCCATATGTTTTTTAGAAATTCCAAAGCTGAGATGACTTTTACCTTCTCCACATTGACTTCAATACCTTGGCTTGACACCCGATGTCCCAGGAGAATTCCCTCCGTCATTGCAAAGAAGTATTTCTCCGGATGTAATGACAAACCAACAAAATGACACCTTTCAAAAGTTTGGCAAAGGTAATCTAAATGTACACCTCTTTGCCCAAACACACAAAAATCATCAATGAAGACTTCCACAAATTGATGCAAGAAATCCTTGAAGATTGCATTCATCATCCGCTGGAAAGTAGCGGGAGCATTATACAACCCAAAGGGCATTTGATTGTAAGCAAAAGTGCCACAATTAGTAGTGAATGTGGTTTTATCCTTGCTCCTCTTCTTGAATGGATACTTGATTGTACCCAAAAAATCCATCAAGAAAATTGTAGCAAGGATGACCAACTACTTGATCCAAAATTGTATCGGTAGAAGGCAAGAGATGATGATCCTTCCTTGTGACTGCATTCAGTTTGTGGAATCTTGGCACACTCAAATTGTCCCTATTTTCTTCTTCAAGATTGTTACACCCATTTGTTCATGTGTGTGGTATTGTGATATTTAGCTTGATATTACAAGTACTTGAGAGATATTATTTATTTAGAGATAAAGGATGGTTCTACATTAGTCATGATCAGCTAGAGTTAGTCATAGCTAAGATAGAGGGGAACTTACTTTAGAGGAAGTGGAAAAGATGAGCACCACTATTTTGGATTCTAGTGTGTTGACTTGGTATTATTCTTAGGTGTTTGGCTTTGAGGAAAGAGTTGAGAACTCTTGGGCCTGCAAGCCTTTTTGTTTTGGATTGTTCTGTAGTCCAAGGATAGCCCATGTGAAGGAATTCATGACTTAGTGGTTAGGTCAAGATCACATGCTAGTGGAATATGCCCACGTGAATGGATATTACTTTCTACTTTTTGACTTTACTTGACTTTTGGTCTAGTAACTTGAGTTACTACGGTAATTGGTAACTTTGGTGCATACTTATTTCATAAGTATATAAATAGGGGGTGAGGAGGTACTCATCATCCTTTCATTTGCAAATATCTCTCTTTCATTGAGTTCTCTAATGAGCAATGTCTTGAGCCTTGGAGTGTTAGCCTTGGAGAAGTATGATGGAGTTGGGGTTCCGTGCTTTCTTAGTCCATGGTGCGCTACCATAATAGCCATCAAAGGTTCATCATGAGTGAGAGACAGGTCAGCTCATAGGACAATGACAATGGGCAAGACCCACTCATTGCTTAAGATATGAAGATGATTCTAGCTCCCAAGTACTTATCAATTTCATCCTTCACCAAGAGTGAGTACTTTGGGTTCAAGTGATACTATTTCTGCCGCATCGGAATTGCACCTTCAACTAGATCAATCCGGTGTTCTCAAAATTCACATGGAATACTCGGCATTTGATCAATAGACTAGGCAAATACATCTAGTAATTCTTTCAACTGGGCAGTGTATCCTGCCAACTCCTCTGAAATGACTATCTTCGAAAGTTTTAAAATTTTTTCTCTTGTCAAGACCACATCTTGACAGTTATCAGGGTTGATGACTCCTTCAACATGACTCACTCGGCTCTAAGTCAAACTGCCATCAAACCTCCTTCCTCCAAGTCATGTTCACCCAAGGTGAGGTCATATGGGTCTTTGTCATTGACGTCCATCTTGTAACATTCCAAGTAATTGACTTGGACTTCATCTTTGGAGTCATTTGAAGACAAAGACGATAAGTGTTCAGAATCATCCTCGTCTTTTGACAAAGTTGTCTCCCCAAGATGTGGAACATTTTTCCAACTCACAATCACCAACTTCTAGTCTTCATACAAAATGTCCTTAAACCGCAACTTCTACTGATGCCAATCCACCACAACTTGGGTACTGTACAACTAGGGTCTTCCAATCAATAGGGGGTAACAAGTCTTGGTCATTGGTCACAACATAAAGTAATTCAACTTGAAGGGCACCCCTCCAATGATCATGGTAATGTTTGACAGCATGCCCAATTGCCGTCTCTTGGTTTGGTCTGCAAATTTCAAAACTCGGGGTCTTGGCTCAAACGTATGATACCCCAGCTGATTTGCAGTATCTTTGGTCATGACATTCAACCTAGACCCCAAATCAATGGGTATCAATGTGATCATGCAACCTGCAATCTCCGCATCAACGTTGGGAGGTCCCAAATCTTCTTGTTCAATTTGATAAATAGCAAGCAAGTCTTTTTTAGACATTGCCCTTACTTTCTTGAGGGTGGAATTCAGCTGCTTCTTATATAGATTATTGTCTTCCCATAGTTGCCTGAATGTGACGTTTGCACTTATGGATGCCAAATCCACTACAATATCATACTGTGGTACTCCTCCCAATTTCACCTTCTTTGCCTTCATCTTTGGGTTTGAAGTCTCACCTTGTTCAAATTTGACTTCGGGGCACTTCATGATGGTGATAGGAGTATTAGAGGTCTTGACCTGAAGTTCTTCGTGTAGGCCCATCTTAGCTTGGATCAGATTCTTTACTTTGGATCTGATGTCCACCGGAAAATTGGAGGCTTCATCTTTGTCTCCTCCTCCAAACTCATCTCTCGAGTTCTAAGGACTGCTTCCTTGAGTTCTTTCTGCAAAGCTTTAGCGTTAGCCTTTGTGAAAATCTTTTCCTCCTTGGTAGAAAGGATTGACTTTGGGCATAGTCTCTTTGCCTTTTGTGAGGATGAAGAGGTTGTACTCAGTTCCTTGGGATCACACTTCTTCTTACTTGCATGTGTCTCAACCTTCAAAATTTTGAGGTCCGGCCATTCACCTTTAGAGGCCGGGTCCCTTCTTGAGGTCTCTCCTCCTCAAGTGTTATACAATTTACATTTGTATCCCCTTTTGCTTGAAGCGCAACACACTCAGCGGAGGTCTATACATATTTTACATGCGGCTTTGGGTTTGGTGGATGAGTGCATTGGTTGCCAGTATGACCCAATCCCTTACAATTCTCACATAGGAGAACATACCCAATTTTCCATCTTGGCTTCGGACAGTTTGGAGACCAATGTACTTTAACACCCATTTGTGCATGTGTGTGGTATTGTGATATTTAGCTTGGTATTATAAGTACTTAAGAGATATTATTTATATAGAGATAAAGGATGGTTCTATATTAGTCATGGTTAGCTAAAGTTAGTCATAGCTAAGATAGATGGGACCTTACTTTAGAGGAAGTAGAAAAGATGAGCACCACTATTTTGGATTTTAGTGTGTTGACTTGGTATTATTCCTAGGTGTTTGGCTTTGGGGAAAGAGTTGAGAACTCTTCGGCCCGCAAGCCTTTTTGTTTTGGATTCTTCTTTAGTCCAAGGATAGCCCATGTGAAGGAATCCTTGCTTTAGTGGTTGGGTCAAGATAAGGGGAATATGCCCATGTGAATGGATATCCCTTTCTACTTTTTGACTTTACTTGACTTTTAGTCTAGTAACTTGAGTTACTACGGTAATTAGTAACTTTGGTACGTAACTATTTCACAAGTATATAAACGAGGGGTGAGGAGGTACTCATCATCCTTTCATTTGCAACTATCTCTCTCTCATTGAGTTCTCTAGTGAGCAATGTCTTGAGTCTTGGAGTGTTAGCCTTGGAGGAGTATGATGGAGTTGGGGTTCCTTGCCTTCTTAGTCCATGGTGCGCTACCATAATAGCCATCAGAGGTTCATCCTGAGTGAGAGACAGGCCGGCTCACAGTACCATCAAGCCACAATTGTAACATGCTCCGGGTGCAACATTCTAAGGTCAGTTTTGGTTGCTCATTGAGGGTCTTTGTGGTGGAGCGTTGGAATTATACTCCCTTGGTCCAAACCTTGGACCTTGGTACGATGTGCTTGCCTAAGGTGGTACCTCTTTGGTTCGGTACACCGCCTCCTCTTCCTCTTCTTGGATCCATCCCGGAACCCAATCAATCTACTACACCAAAAATGCATTCCGTGTTTGCATGGCCTATTTTGCCACATGCAGTGCACCATATGTTGGATCTGCCAAATGATGGAGGCTTCCTTCAGTCCTTTGCCCTAATCATCTGGATTTTAAAATCTAAAAACTCTTTTATAAGAGCATACAGCTTGGTATTTGCCTTATGTACACTCTTTGCTAGGGGTATCAATGGCTTCTTGCCTCCACATCTTTGTATCCTTATTGGCTTTGATTCTTCTTTGGATTCCAAAGAAGGACTTCAAGATATGGAGGATTCCTCCAAAGAAGGGGATGTACTTCAAGAAGCTCTTCTTCTAGGCTTCTTTCCTTTCTTCTCCCGGTTTCTTTGATTACCGGTAGAGTGAGAGTGAGCCACCTCATAGCGGGCGACGTGTTTGAGTACCTTATCTAGGGAAGTTACATTCCTCTCCTTGGCAAAGATCCAAATCTCTGGTGAAAGTCCTCCCAAGAACCAAGTAATGGTTTGGGCATCGGAGTAACCCATCACACCCAATTGCTTTGGAACTCGGTTCAAGAGTGCCATGAACCATTCAAAGTAGTCTCTCAACTTCTCCTTCTTGCCTTTGTCAAAATTTTTGAGCGCCGCAAAGACACCCATGTTGTTATCAACCTCTCAAGAATCACTCCAAGAAATTGTTTCCCAAGCCCGCCCAATCTGCCGGTACAAACCCCTTTTGGGTTACATGAGTATACCAACTCCAAGCCTTCTTTTGGAGTAGACTTGGGAAAATTCTTAGGCAATCCACCATGTCATGTTCCTAACTAGCAAAGGAGATGACTTCAAATTCTTTGATGAATTCATTGGGGCTCTTTATCTTCTTCTATCCACTTATACTTTTGATATGTGTGTCGAGGGATAGGTAATGAATTCATTGTTTGACTTGGTGGAATCGGCTATGGTAAAGTTGAACTTGAGGGAGCCAAGGAATTGGCTGGTATGGATGCCATATTGACAGCCCAGGGATTCCAATTAGTCAAGTTCAACGTCGGGTCTTCTTCGACAATTACTTCCTCTCTAATTGTGTCGACTTCAACCCAAGTAGAAGGAAAAGCCTCAACACCTTTGAAGTGTTCTTCAAAATTCCTTTGAGACAATCAAGGAATTGTGTATAGACGGTGTTGACACTCTTCTGCCATTAGTGTTCATGTTGTCTTTTCCCAAACAAATTTCTTGATAAATTTGACTTCCTTTACAGCTTTAGGAAAAGTTGGTGTACTCGGTTGTAATGAATATGTCTGCCTGCTCAAGTCTTTCTTCTTCTTGGTAGAGGGAGCAAGAAATTGCCTTGCCAACCACCTTGAGGTTTCTTTTGATCAAGTTCTTGCAGGGCTTCTTGCACTTTGTGAAGAAGTTGAAGGTCCAACGCCTCCTGTTCGGTTTTGTCAAAAGTGGATTGGATTTTTAGGTGTTCTTCTTCTTCACAATGCAACGTTTTCTTTTGAACTCTCTCTTCCCATTGTTCTCTCAATGCAGACATTCATATTGCTTTGACACCTAGTTTCAAAATTGGCTTTGTATTCTTCCATTTCCAAGATTTGTTTCCCCGGCAATGGTGCCAAAAATGATGTAACAACTTGGCAAATATCACTTTGCGGTAATCATGGAAGTAAAATTCATTCCTACAAAGATACTGATCAGAAATGTCCAAATACAAAGTCAAATGTCACAATGTAGTCCTTGATTTCATCTTTCATCTCTCAAGTAGCAACTACACCTTGAAGAGAGTAACAAGCACTGACTTGCAGTCTCGTCACAATAATTTGTCACACATAATCACAACTCCAAATCTTTCCAAACAATCTTGATTGTGATGATTTAGACTCTCTTGAAAATGGCACTTCACTGAAAAATGACTTCGCCTCAGAATTGTGATCCACCCTTCCACTAAAGGCACAACTTCCTCAATCAAAATTGCTTCACATCAACATTGCATTGCACTCAAAATTGCAAAATACTACCAGCACTACAATTCCTCTCAAATCTATCAAGGCATTGCTCCGATTTCACTTCACTCAGGATCAAACACATAGAATGAAGATCAAGCCTACGGAATCTAACATCCAACATCCAACAAGCACATTGACTTGCACTTCAAAATTCTCCACACACTCACAAACACAATCACAATATTGATACTCAAAATCAAGCTCAAGCAACGAGTACCTAAAATTGGTACTTTGCTTTATTTATTCATACAAATAATGAAAACTGAACAGCAACAAACTATGAATGCCACCTTTAAATAGTGAACCACTTGATAGTTACAATAAAAAATACCGTTTCCTAACAACTCTTCCTACTTGCAGATCGGAACTGACAAACCACCTCTTCATATCTGCCTCTTCAAATCTCAAAACTCTTATTTCTCCAATCCGATGTCTACTTCTTCCTCGACTTCCAATCTCAAAGTAACCTTACATACTACTCTATCCTCGGGTCTATCTAAGTCTACTAAATCCTTCACTATTTCTACTACTTCTTCACTCAGATCTGCAATTACACTAGTAGGTAATCTATCTAACTCCTTATCTTCTGACCCATCTTTCTCTAATATCTCCAATGGTTACTCTGAAGATATCTTTACTCCTACTTCATTGACTTCAGGCTTTTCTCTTACATCTTTTTGAAGTTTATCTATCTCTAACTTAACTAAATCCAATCTAATCGTGATATTGTCTTCCACTTCCAATATCTTCCTATCTACACGAGTTCTGAGACTGATCAACAATGCATTCAAATCTTTATCCTTCACATTTCTCCTCCTCCTCTCCTGCACCAACAACCTTAACTTGTGCAATCTTGTTTCTTCAATCTGCACATTGGCTTTTGTACTCAGCATCGCATTCATCTTGATTACAATCTCCTTCAATGGCTTGAGCCTCGTCTTTCTCTACCACTCTTGATTTGCCTGCCAATCTTCTCTATACATTGCTAGTTCTGCCTCGAATTAGGCTTTCACTGTCTCCTTCTCCTTCTGAAGAATCTTCTCTTCCAGATAACAAAGTAACTCCCGCAATCTCTCTTCTTCTCTATACCTTTTGGTCAACTCTCTTTGCCAAAGCTGCTTCTTCTCTTCTACACTCTCCGTCACTCTATCGAGCTCTTGCTCCTTCTCTACTACTCTTGCCATAGCATGAATGATTTCTAATTGTGAATCAACAAATTGTTGTTTCAAGATTTCATACTTGGCTATCTGTCTTTCTCTCACTATGACATTATGCTCTATTACTCTCTCTTTACTTCCCACTTTCTTCTTTAGATTTTCAATGACTTGATTCTATACTATTGCATCTACTTGTAGTACGTCCTTCTGCTCCTCTCCTTAGGTGATGATCTTCTTCAACTCCGAGTTCTCTTCTTCTAATCTTGCCAATACTTGCAACACAATCTTTACCTTTGGACACTCTGACTGCATTTCTCTCTTCTTCTCCTCTAACTTCATTGACAACGGGCATACAACCTCTCGTAGATACTCCACTCCTCTGCTCTGATTTACCTCAACTTGCAGAGTTTTCTCCTTCTTCACTTTTTCTTCACTGGACACTCTTCTTCACAGCCGCAGTCACCTTATTGGGATGGATTCTTCACCTCCCAAACTTCCACTCTCCACTTCTCTTATCTACTCGGCCCCGACTCATACGTCACCTTCATTCTAGAATGAACACCTCTCTAAATGGTCACCCTCTTCTCCTCCTTCTCTGGAACCTCATCTTCTTGTCTTGGGTTACCTTCTTCTGCCTTCTCCATCTTTTCTTCTTCCTCCTTTGGTACAGGTTGTGTCTCCACTCCATCTTCACTCTCGCTACTTGCTTCACCACTTTGCAACATGAGTTAAGGTTCTTCCTCCTCCTCTAAGTCTTTTGACTTGTACTTGGCTTCCCCTTCTGATTCTTCACTTGACAATGCAATCACCACTAGGTCCTTCCTTGGGTTTACATTTCTGATCTTCCAAGGTCTTCTTGCCGCTCCTACTTCTTCTTCTCCTCTTCAACTCCTCTTCTTTGAATTTGGAGTATTCAACCCCACGTGCACGCTCTACCCCATCTATGTGTAGTACTCATCACTACTTCTGATTTGCAGAATATACTACTACTCCTCCACATCAACATCTGTTCTCAAGTCGGGATGGAGGTGCCGTGTTCAGCAAATTCAATCCCAAATAGAAGTGAGCTGCAAACAACACAATGTAATGTGGAGGCAACTTGTCCCACAAGTTCCATACCATTTGTCTCGTGCAGTGGTGGAAGCAATTTGCCCAATTGATTGGTTCCCCTACAAACATCTTATGGAAGAACACCGCTTGATGTTTCATCACATAAGTAGTTTGCTCCGGCTTGAAGATAGCCATCATTGCTCCGATGATGCCTCTCCTCACTGGGTCCTTGTAACTCTTGACTTTATAACCATTCTTTGTGCATTTTGAAGAAAAGTTGTCTCACACTTCTTTGGTTTCTTTAGCTTCTTCTCCTTTCCCCAAGAACGTGGCTCCTTGCTCCTCACCCGCCTCTCTTCCGAGTACTAACCTCCAATCCAACTCTGTCCGGCGGGCCAGATTTCTTACTTTCTGCCTCAAGTCTATCAAGACATTTACTCTTGATGATCTTGGTCATGAAACCTGGAAAGCTAAGGTTCAAGTTCCATGCCAGAAATGTGATCCAAAGTCTGCTCAAGACTTTGATTCTTGTGATCACATCTTATCTCCAAATTGCATGATTCCCCACTGCAAATTCCAAGTTCTTCTTCCCACCTCCCATTTTACTCTCCTCCACATTGGGTTGGTGACTACTCTTTTGACCGATTCCCAAACTAACTCTCGTGGCTTCCTCTCAATGCACAAGTGCGTCTCTTACTACACTCCCTTTTCTGCAATCTCCTTTAAGACAACTTCTTAATGGCAATGGAAAATTACTTGTCATCTCTTCACCTCTATCCCAAATCTTATAGTGGCAAGCCTTCTTTGTCTTTCTTCACTTTGAGTTTTCTATTGAGAAATCACACCTCATGCATGCTCTTGTCACTATCAATTTTCTCCCACTCAGGGCCAGCCATTGTTTATGTGCAATACCTTTTTGAATGTTCAACCCCAAAGGAAAGTTGTTACACTATCCTCACCTCGAGTTGATTGTCCCCAAGTCAAAGTCTCCTTACTTTGGGTTGACTGTTGACAAGACCACTTTGAGTACTTTGTCTTCTGACAAAAAGTCACTTTACTTTGGATTACAAGCCAAAGACTCCATTCTTCACCTTCTGATGCCATACAACCACAATACTACTTCTTCTAAAATTAAAAAAAAACAAAAATGTGTGTACTACAAAAGGTTTGCCGGCCCAAGAGTTCTCAACTCTTTCTTCAAAGCCAAACACCTACGAATAATACCAAGTCAACACACTAGAATCAAAAATAGTTGTGCTCATCTTTTCCACTTCCTCTAAAGTAAGGTCTCCACTATCTTAGCTATGATTTACTTTAGCTAATCATAACTAATTTAGAACCATCCTTTATCTATATAAACAATATCTCTCAAGTACTTGTAATACCAAGCTAATTATCACAATACCACACACATGCACAAAGGGGTTTTAGGGAGCATCATTTAATGCTCTTATGACATAGTTACACCCATTACCTATCATGGGATTGGGTTACTATTGGAGTTTGGACTTTGCTGGACCTTTACCGGTGACTGTGAGACATCATTGGTATGTTTTAGTGATGGTGGAGCACTTCTCCAAGTGGATTGAGCTAATGGCACTTCTTGACAACTCCAATAAAGGGATGGCTTACTCATTCCGAGATCCAATTCTTAGTCATTTTGGTGCATCCATTGAGGTTTTGATTAGTCAAGGTATATAGTTTTTGGGAAAGTTTCAGGTCTTGTGTGACAAGGCTTTGATTGATCATTGTACTACCTCTCAAGATCACCCTAAGGTAGATGGCTTAGCAAAGAGAGTGGTTCAAACAATGAAGAGAGGATTGCAAAAGTATGGTTTGCAAAGGGGTCACTTGGGAGATTAGGACCTCCAATTACCTTGGTTGGCCATGGGCTATCGGTTCAGCTGGTGTTGGGAGGCTTGTATGGTCTTGAGAATGCACCTGACACCTAGCTACTTGCACTTACACTACCCTATTTGTCAATGACTCAAAAGCTTTCCCGCAGTTTGACGTTGTCTCTACTCTTTGCCTTGATGGTAGTTCCCTTATTTGCTGGAGCAACTTGTCCGCGGTTGCTCCAGGATGTAGACTCTTCTTAAGGGCTTTTTGTGTTGAGTTTTCTTGGTATAACATTGACCTTCACGTATCACCAAGGACTATTCATGTTTTGTTATTATTGAAGTTTGTATTATAGGTAACTAGTTATACGACCAGATTCAAATCAGTGCAATCAAAGTAGTGACTTGACCCATCTGCATAAACTGGACTGGAAGCTCCAAGAATGGAGTCCCATTTCCCTAACACTCTTTACAAAATAAAGTGAGCACAATCACTCACAAAGCCACATAGCGTTCACCACAATCAAGTCTTGTAATTTATAAACCCACTTGGTGGGGAGCCAAACAACTCTAGAACAAACAATGACCACACCTAAAGTTCTCCATTGGCTCAGGCAAGAAAGGAAAAAACCTACTACAACCAAGTTTTAATCCTACAACATAACAATTTAACTCTCTATTTTGCCAAAGCTCCCCTTTGACCTTCCTTCCTTCATTGGTCTATAACATCCATTTGTGCATGTGTGGTATTGTGATATTTACCTTGGTATTACAAGTACTTAAGAGATATTATTTTTATAGAGATAAAGGATGGTTCTGTATTAGTCATGGTTAGTTAAATTTAGTCATAGCTAAGATAGAGGGGACCTTACTTTAGAGGAAGTAGAAAAGATGAGTTGTAATACCCATTTGTGCATGTGTGTGGTATTGTGATATTTAGCTTGGTATTACAAGTACTTAAGAGATATTATTTATATAGAGATAAAGGATGGTTCTATATTAGTCATGGTTAGCTAAAGTTAGTCATAGCTAAGATAGAGGGGACCTTACTTTAGAGGAAGTTGAAAAGATGAGCACCACTATTTTGGATTTTAGTGTGTTGACTTGGTATTATTCCTATGTGTTTGGCTTTGAGGAAAGAGTTGAGAACTCTTGGGCCCACAAGCCTTTTTTTTTGGATTCTTCTTTAGTCCAAGGATAACCCATGTGAAGGGATCCTTGACTTAGTGGTTGGGTCAAGATAAGACCACATGCTTAGGGGAATATGCCCATGTGAATGGATATTCCTTTCTACTTTTTGACTTTACTTGACTTTTAGTCTAGTAACTTGAGTTACTATGGTAATAGGTAACTTTGGTACATAACTATTTCACAAGTATATAAACAAGGGTTGAGGAGGTACTCATCATCCTTTCATTTGCAACTATCTCTCTCTCATTGAGT
>OX419760.1:51350401-51686744 GCA_948567375.1 Lunularia cruciata
GCTGCTTCCAGGAAAGGCCTCTCGAACTCTTCCTGATAGACAGTAGGACCTAGATCCATCAACATTTTGGTGATGTTGCGCATCAAACCTCGATTTATGACCTCACCTGTTCGTTCCCTATGTACAAGGTCAAGAAGCGTATCCAACAGCCGGTCCCTGATCTTAGGAGATCTCACAATGTTATCCCGCCATAGGTTGAGCCCGAGTTCATGGACAGGAGTTTTGTTGGAATTCGTCACATAAGTTCTGTCCATGTACATCAGGATGTCTCGAATCATCTGCAACGACTTGTTGTGTTCCAACCATTTGCTATTGAGCTCCTCGAGGAAAAGGCCTCCCTGAGCAGACTCCACCGATTTGGCAATTTCCCTCAAGTGCTGGGTCATAGTGTTGACGAGTCCAGAATAAAGTTTCTCCCCATACTTATGAAGTACCATGTTGTAGGCATTTCTGAAAACAAGGGCCCAACGTACAACTTGTCTTCAAACTGATCATTTATGAACATTTTTGCTGATTCTTTAAAACTTTAAACTATACTTGATGGGAACTCTAGTTGACTAAACTGGAATAAGGTAACATCATTCCAATAGCAGGAAACGGAGAAGTTGCTTAACCCTAACTCGGGAATGTCCACCAGACCGTGCTGATGCAAGTAGGACAGACAAAGAGCCTAAATTGATGGAATTTGCCGAGGCTGCATTACTACTTTGGCGACCACAAGAGCATACCCTCAGTTTCCCTTCAGCGAACATGAACTGATCGAGCAGGGCAGCATCTGCCAACTCTATGAGCAACGGTAATGCACGAAGCAAGACGAGCACCGAGGGCAATGCACCAGACTCCCAGGACCACGACAATGCATACGATTGCGAGCCCTAATCAACGTACACTATGACAGAAAAGGTAGAAGATAGGCAAGTAACACGGGATGGTTTGAGACAAATGCTCTTATGATGAGAATAATCACAATTGCTAAACACAAGCATTACCCTGTCCTTCCGGTACCGACAGGAAGACAAAGAGCGACACGATGAACGTCACGAAAAAGAATACATGGATAGAAGAAAAGCAGACGTGATGAAATTGACGTGTAAGGTACGCAGCTTAAGGGCACACAATGAGGAATTTAAGGCTGGAAACCAATCGAGTAAGAGAAAGAGCACGGTAGAGCTTTCACAAACCTGTACAGTTCCTCGAAACTCAAGCCGCTAGCATTGTGGTTGTAAATTTCATGTATAGCGTCCTCCAAAATTTTCCAAGTCTTCTCGGCGTACTTGGGATCCATTTCCACCTTGTGCTTGAACGGCTCAATCTTAAAGTTCTTCTTCTTCGGCTGACTCATCTTGACCCACTTATGCCCCGATGGGCGGGTATGGGTACAGTCCCGGGGGCAGGCACGATTACTCGCAGGCAGGTCCAGTCAGAATGCGATCCAACGCCGCGTGGTCAGTCACACCAATTTCAAAGGTTTTCCGCGATGTGGCCGACACCTCTTCTGTACAGACAGATCCGGTTTTCTTGCTCTCCTTCTCCCGGTTTCCTTCTCAACTCCTTCACGGACAAGATTGATTCTCTCGTCAAATAATGTCCCTCCCTTCCCTAAAGCCCTAACCTAAGCCGTGCACCTCCTCCTTCACTTGAATATCCTCCCTTTATATCCCGTCACTACGCTCGTTAACCCTCGCCTTCTCGCTTCTCGCTTCCCTCCCTCCTTTCTTTTCTCCTATTGCTTCCTTCCTAATCGAACTGCTTTCCCTTCCTCGACCAACAATCAGACTTTCCCCTCTCCACCACCCTTCTCCTGTCAATTCAGTACTCGTCTAACCTTTCTTTTGATTCACTCCTCTTCTTCCCTACCATCCCTACCCCGCCTCCTACTGCAATTTCCGGCACCTGATTCGTTCCTGATGCGGTTGAAAATGCAAGAGGTGTGAGCTCAATCAATCCATGCCAAGCGCATACAGCAGCAGCGGACGAGCCCTCTAGCTTTCTCTGGAATCTCCCACTGCCTATCGATATGCTACCAATTAAATCGCATAAATTATTCACAAACCACGGTAAATTATCCGACAGTTTCCTTCTTGGACCCCCGACCTTCCCTTCCCTGGCCCAGTGGCTACTGTCAGCGTCAACCCCGTAACCAAACCCCAACCCAGACGAACGAAACTGAGGTGTCCTTCTCCGGACCTGCAATTTGCACACGGCGGAACACCAAGAGCTTGCTCACTCGCTCCTTTGTGAGGAACGTCGCTCTTTCTTTCTGTCTTAGACTCATCTTCACGGACTAAGTGCACCGTCACACACGGACATGAGCCCCTCATTAAAAGACGCTTCATCTTAATACGATGTATAATCTGGTGGATATCTTCTATATTGTCGGAATCTTTTGAATTTTCGGACTATGGATCATTGAGTGGGTATGGAATACAAATTCGAGTTTGGCATTTTGATACAGATTTCTTTTTATAAATGACATGCTGTTCACTTTCTCATCGCGACGCATAGTCTTCTCATTTGATGTAAATTTGATAGTATTATTTGTTTATCACTCCTTCATTAACTGATCCAATATATACAATTGATCAATTGTGCTTATTTCCTTTTGTACATACTGTATAACATCATATCATGTGCCCAATTTCTTAGAGTCTCAATATGTAGTTTGATAAGTATTCTTATCATTTTAGTTCAAGTATCCTTAAAAGTCGTATGTGCGCTAGTAAATTTAAAGCAATTTTGTGTTAACATTTGTTGACTGTTGTGGTAAGAAGGATGGTTTCCGGGATCTTTCTCATGGATTTCTGGACAAACAAAGTATATCTTATCAAAGTTGGGGTTGGGTACAAAGGCAAAGAATGTATAACTTGAGAACTTGAGAACTTGAGAAAAGCTTCCTCATAGTTGAGTTTTCTAAGCTCACTCAAATTTGAGACTGAAATTGATTTACAAAAGCTAAAGTGAAACTGATCAATAGACACTTGATTTTATAGTCAGATTTTTCAATCATCATGCTTTAATGACCAAATAGTTGGTGAGCCCGGTGCTCTCTATACATGCAAGCCCTTGTTGAATGCAACCTGTCCCCCTAGAATGCAAACTGTCTTTGGCAACATTTCTTTATCTAGGTGGAAATGCAATCAATTTTGTATACAATCTTTGGTCCAAAGGTACATGGATACAAAGGTCGTTGTATGAAGGTACACGGACTTGAGTTCTTTTCCTCGTACTACTCTTTGAGTTTAACTTCTTTGGCATCCTTCCTTCTAAATGCATTTGGCTTTGTACTTATTCCCTTTGTGCCGTGACATATACAAACATTACTTTAAAGGAAACTCAACTAAGAAGTTTTCCTTCCTAAACAAGAATTTATTCTACCATATCTTTATGAACAAGAGTGAAATTAACAAAAAGAACAAATAGTGTAAAACTATGAGCACTACATATCTATGTTAGAAAGCATAAGGATAAAACTTTTTATTTCCTCTAGACTCTTTCCTATGCTTGCTAATCCAAAGTCATGGAATATAAGCAAGTAGCTTTAACATTATGTTCCTTCAATATTCAGTTCTTTGAATCTCAGTTTTTGAACTTTAGATCTAATTCTTTTTGTACATACTATCTTGTGAAGCTTTCATGTGTAAGTTCTCAATCTTTACCATCTTTTGTATATCACTTTTAGCAAGTTTATACCTCTCTTTAGCTTCTAAGGATTGGCTTTTCATTTTGTATGGGTCACTAAGTCATGCAAGAAAGTTGTGATGGATGTTATCATCTTAGAAGTCCTCTATGAGACCTTCCTCCTCTCCCCAACATTCATCCTTGTGCTCTCCTTCCTTGTCACTTTCTCAAGCTACATTCTCCTCCTCTATTTTGATGGTTGTAGCTTTTGTAGATGATACATCATCTTCAATATTGGCATACTTCATTCAAGGAATTCCATCAAAGTGTGCATGACTCTCTTCTTCTAGCTCATGCATATTATTTCTTCCAACCTTTGCATACTTGGGATAGAAAAATGAATTGGGACTACTCCTTGTCATAATAGGGAATGCATAAAGAAATGCTTGAGTGGTTATTGACACCATATTGTTAGCTTTGTAAACTTCCTCCTCGTCCTTGGGTGTAATTCTAGATCCATTTTCCTCCCAAAATCCCATCCCTTTAGAAATATTACCTCATTTCCAATCCCCATACTTACAAATGAAGGTGGAGAAGTATTACCTTTACATACATACATGTTATGGCAATCTATCTTCATATTATTAGGATAATTCTTTTCAAATTTTGTAGATTAATGAGAGGTTAAGAAAGTAGTTTTAACACTGGAACACAAGATTGTGCCATTTATCATTGGTCTAGAGGACAAGAAGATGACACAAGAAAAACACCCAAGCTCCTCCGCATTTATGGATCACAAGGACAATGATCCTCATGGTAGTGATTCTCATGAGCATGATCTTTGTGATTGTGATTGTGATTCTTGTGCATGTGATCTTCATGATCTTGATTGTAGTCCTATGATCATGACTTCTCAAAGTAACAACCTTTGACCAATGTTGGTGAACAAAGAATTCCATACCGATACCATCAGCCTAGTGAAAGATCACCAACATGGAAGACCTTGGAGCCAAAACACCTTGGCACACATCAAGATTGGTATCTGTATGGTTATGCGTCTAAATGAAGTAATCTTTACCTCATTGGAAGTATCTCATTAGGTTTTTAGATTGGCACCAAATCATAGTATTTGGAGATCTATACTAAAAGTTACAAGCATTTGAAGTTTTAGTCACTTTTGACACAAAAAATACTATCAGCCTAGAAGGTACTTTCATAGTTGTACATATCTTTGGAGAGGAAACTCCATTGGATTGGTAACCAATTGTGGTGGTATACTATCATACCATTGGAGTGGGAAAGCATCATAGTTGTAGTACACTTTCATACTTGACTACTTGTATAGACTTTTGGCATGGTAATGCCTGTCTATAATAAGAAATTTTGATAGTGAAAAGTCAATGGGACCATCTTCTCAATGTTAAGCTGGAATGTCAAGAAAAATGTATAGATTGGATGCTACCATGTAGGCCAATGCTCGCACAAATCTACTTTAGGGCTAATTAGCCCTAAAGTAGATTAGGTCTAGACCTCCATCTTTTCATCCAATTTCATGTATGCTTAGTCTATGTGTCTTTGTGTGCATGAAGTAGATCTTGTATTCTAAAGTGGAAGCATTGGGACCTCCAAGATCCTCAAAGCATCATTGTTAGTGATATCTATGTTTTGTGATTGCTTGATCAAGTAGTGGTGAGGAATACAAAGTGAGAACACAAGTATAGGGGTGTGGGAGTACATTAGTGCTTGATTGGGGTGTTATTCTGAAGGCTTAAGGCGGTACATTGAGAGATCATAATGGGCTGGGAGTACCATGAAGTACCACATATAACAAAAAGTCTAGTATGTCATGAATCTGTAATTTTGTTGAGGTGATAGCTTCAAGGAAGGATAAAACATTATCAAAAGAGTTGTAGTACATAGAGCATAAGCAACTACATGGAAAAGACCATCAGGGCCAATTGACCTTTAGTGCAAACTAAATCATCATCTTTAGGAGCAATTTGAACAAGACCTTTTGTGAGAGTGATTTTAATTTCTCTTTTTTTTAGTGAACCATAGTCTGTGACACTACTCTCTTATATGAGTAGTTCTTGCCCAAGAGGTTAAATAGGTAAAATAAACAAATTGTGACATTGTGACATTTTCTCTTCAATTTTAGTCATTTCCAGTCACTCAAGGGAACAAATTGTTCTTATTTTTATACTATTAGTATGTCAATATTGGGTTGTCATACATGTTCTCAAAGAAGATGGCTTGACTATTAGTGAGATAAGTAACTCTCTTTGGCTTGAATAGTTTTAGAATTACCTGTACTACTACTCTTTGGGTTGGGTTCTTACAACTACCTACCCTCTGTTTATTTTTTGGACCACTTATCTACAATGGTTGCCTTAAATTCTCAATAAATGCTTTGTTTGTGAACTTTGCTCGTCAATTTCATGTTTGTATTTGTGAGTGTGTGGAGAATTCCAAAGAGCAAGTCAGTGTGTCTGTGGATGTTGGAATCTACAGCCTTGATCTTCATTCTATGTGTTTGATCCGAGTGAAGTGCATCGGAGCAATGCCTTGACAGATTTGAGAGGAATTGTAGTGTTGTTAGTATTCTGCATTGGTGAGTGCAGCACGAAGTTGATGTGAAGCAATTTTGATCAAGGAAGTTTTGCCTTCATTGGAGGGGTGGAACACAATTCTGAGGCAAAATCGGTCTTCGTAGTGAAGTGTCGTCTTCGGGAGAATCTGAATCATCACAATCAAGAGTTGTTTGGACAAAATTGACTATGTTGTGATTATGTGTGTGTATTCGTGACAAGTTGTCAAGATTGTGAGCTTGTTACTCTCTTCTGGGTGTAATTTCTACCTGAGAGATTAAAGAAGCCATCAAGAAGAACTGCAATTGTGACTTTTGACTTTGTATTTGACCAATTCTGAGTAGTATCTCTACGAGAACAAACTTTACTGACCCGATTACCGCAAAAGTGATATTTTCCGGGTTGTCACAGCAGTCTAGTGCAAGACCTTGTAGCATACCTCCTATTAGCACAATTGGATCAATTACAACCTTCACAAAGGCAAGTTGATCCACCAAGCTCTTCATGTGGTTTACATAATTGTTAATGCACTTTGAGCATTTCTTAGCCATATTGAACCACTATAGCAATTGCAATTTGCTATAGTGGTTCATCAAAAGATTGGCCAAGCATCCAAGCCATCTTGGTCAAAGTGAGGTCTTGAATGTGACCTACCATTGATGATGAAACATACAATGCAATGTAATGGAGTGCTTAAAATGATCTACACGCCCATGTTGCATGTGTTGCTTCCAATGTTGCATCACCAACCATCATGGTTAGTTCTATCTCCTCCTCCATCACAACATTCCATAGTCCTTTATCCATAGAAACATTTGCATGTAAAATTTCCAAATGGTCCAATTAAGCTTGTCGAGCTTCTCTCCAATGATCATATCCATAGATTCTACCATTGCTACAATCATAGATTTGTAGCACTCATACTCACAAGATCAATCAAGAAACTCATTGTAAATCAAGTGGGTTGACAATACGGACCAAAAAAGTAATTCTAATATCAATGGGAAACATGTAACTTGACCTATAGATTCCAACAAACATTATTTCTCAAAAGTGGCCTTGCTCAATATTGTAGTGAAAAGTATGCAATAACTTAGTTGACCCAAAATTTCCACAATGATAGAATGACCGCTTGGAGATTCCTCCACGCCTTTGGTTTAACCATAAATGCCCCAAAAATTTTAGTTTGGCCTTCCAAATTGACCATCAAAGTTCTCAAAAGGTGTAACCAATGGCAAACTAACCTCTAAATGTCAAAAAAATTTAGTCTCTACTAAATTCAATGCTTTTGCACAAGATAAGTTTATGACTTGGTGTGGTACCCACATTCTTTTTTCACAAGTTTTAAAGAAGTGTATAGTTGAAGCCAAATTGAAGCCAAACGGTGAATGGAAGAGAAGAGCCGTGTGTTGGTTCATACTTGAAGAAGGTGAGTTTGGGTCAAAGGAAGAAGAACTTGGATTGGACTTGAAGGGTGGTATACTTGAAAGAAGGACACTTTGCCTTAGAATGATCAACCCAATGCAAAGAAATTATATCAAATTTTCTTGGGGCCAACCAGTCAAGAAGGTACAATCAACAAAATGGCCAATTCATGAGCGGGATAAATTTGAGAGTGACGAGGAATGCATGCAAAAGGCATGAGTGTTAAGTGAAGATTGATTGAAGAATGACCGCACATCGTAACACGATAAGGTTAAGAATTTGTTGAGGAATCTCAAAAATGTCAAGAAGATAGCATGTTCCTCTTAGCAATTGTCCTAAAGGACTTAAAATCACAAGGCCAAGCAAGGGTTTGATTTTTCAAAGACCAAGAGTTAAAAAACACACAATGCAAATAAAGTGCAGTAGGTAGAGTTCTTCACTCACAATGAGGAATCCTATAATTTGGAGGTTGGATGTATTGGCAAGGATCAAAGGCTTGAGTAGACTTTGAATCACATTTTTGGCATGGAACTTGAACTTAGGTTTTCTAGTGTTCATGGCAAAAATCACTTCCAACAATTGTGAGGATGGTCACAAAGTAGAAGGAAAGAGAGGAAACATGGCTCAATGGATAAAGTTGGATTGGGGATTCTTCATGGGAAAGGAAGCTAGAGATGCGGCCGGGAACACCTTCTATTGGAAGTGTGATTCTTTGGAGGAAACTACAAAGTTGAGAAGTTTGTCATGCCATTTGTAGTGTTGCATCTAGATTGCTTGGACATTGGAGTCGTAGTGATAGTAGTTAGAGGTATTTTAGCAGTTTCCCATAGACTACTTTCTAATGGTCAGATTTTGTGTTTGGGGTACTGACTTCATGGTAGGGCCCACTGTCACTTCACCATTTGCACCGTTGAGTGTGTCATCAATGGGACCGTAAGGGTTTTTAGACCTAGCTCAAGTCCAGGGGTATACTTTCAAAGTGCAACTCTAGGCAGCTCACTTCTCTGATGTTGAGCCTTTGAGTTCTTGGCTAGAGTGGCCAGAGAGCTAGCAAGCGTCACTTGGATTTCTCTTAGCTAGAGTGGGTGTGACTTGACTGTAATCAGTGCCTTGTTGTTGACAAGTTGTTGAGGATCAGATCAAGTATTGATTTGAGTTCAATTGATTCAAGTTGTAAATGATCTAATTACATCAGAGAAGTGAGTCAGGGGTAATTGGGTATAGGAACTACGAGTGTTGGTGGTATCTCCAAGCTCAATGGATCATAGTGTCTCAATCAAATACTTCAAATTTCTCTGAGAGCGTGTGTGTGCAAAAGCGCTGGCAAGATTTGGAGCTAGGGAGAAGCAATTTTCAAGCGGTAGTTGTGATTTTGAGCTCATGACCAATTTGTTGCGAGTTGCGCTCAAAAACTGAAATTGAAGGTGGAGTTGGGAGCACATCCTTGTGAATTAGAGATTGGACAAAATCCATTTTCCAATTTGGCTCAAGTGAAGAGTTAGCGGAGGATTTGGTGATCAGTCATTTTTAGGGATTTATGTCAGAATTTACATCAAATTTTGTGTAGGATTTATGTCAAATTTTGGCAAAAAGGACTTTGATCCCATCCTTGGTGATCCTCGTAGCTCATGATGTAGATAGGTACTCCAATTATGTCAAATGCCAAATGGTGGCAGAGTTAGTCTAATGTTGATTTTTGAGATGGAGGGTTTTGTTTAGCATTCTTGTGATTTGACCTCCTCCATTCTTTGCTTTCTATTTGTGCACCTTGTTTGTGTGAGGTGCCCTGAATTTTGAACGTTGGTGCTCTGGTGTGCTCTTGGTAGTGAGGTTGGAGTGATGGCCAGTCAGACTACCTTTGTTTCTCTCCGGTGAGGCAAGAAGTGATGACCTACAGACCATGAGAATGCATGTTGTGATGGCATGTTACAGGTCACCCTTCCCCCTAGTGTAGTTGTCTCAGTTAGAGTTACATTAGTGGGTAGTGTTCCATTTGTTTTGGCACTTGGTGGTGCTTGGTCGGTGTTGGCACTTGGTGGTGCTCGGTTGGTATTGGCACTTGGTGAGGTACTTGTTATTGCAGTTTGCAATTGCGGTTGCGGTTACTTTGTCACGACAGAGTTCTTTGGGGATTCCAAAGGAGATAGCCCTACAAGATATAGTGGGTTTACTTGGAGTGGTGCTCAATATCAGCATGTATCTCAAGTCCGAGTGAGGGAGGAGATTGACTCTAAGTTGGAGTTTGACACAAGAGCTTATTGAATTGAGAGTGCACTTGGCATGTTTGCACCATTGTTGTGGGACATGGATGAGATTTATGGGGCCTCCAAAGGCCCTAGGCGTTACTCTGGTACAATGGGTACTATTGAGTTGGATGACTTCATCTAGGAGTTTGATAGTTGGTATGATCTATAGCAGATGCGGAACCCTACTTTGTTTACACCCTTCATGGCATGGAAGAGGTTGTTTCAACATTTGGAAGGTCTGCCGATGGACAACTACCATGAGTTTAGGAGAACTCATTTGGAGGAGATTGAGTTATGGAGACAATATTGGTCTCTGAACTATATCTCCATCACTTCAAACTTGGTTGCCAGTGGAAGATTGAGTATACCTACGAGTTCTAGCTCGAGTAGTGTTGGTGGAGCTAGTGGAGGTACCACAGCAGGAGGTGGTACGGTACCGGGGTTTAACTCTATGGAAGAGTTCTTCCAATGTTTGAGGCATAACTACCAAGGAGTGCGGATTGACAAGCTGAAGAGCTTGCAAGAGTTCCATCGGAAGGCTAGAGAGAGCCTATGCAAGGCATACACTTGCATGAGGCAGATGATCAGTTTCACTCAAGGAGTTATTGAGGCCCAAGCAATCCAATTTTGGTATGGGATACTGGACAAGGAGTTGCAACGTAGAGTTCGTGATGCTATGTTGTTACATGCTACTTTGCCTACTTTGGCAATGGTCTTTGGTTTGGCTGAGCATATTGAGCTCAACATGATGGAGGAGAGAGCGGTGACATCTGGATTTGGTAGGGAGACCTCATCCATAGTTGTTACTTCTTCTAGAGTGCAATAGAGTGCAACATGCCCAATTGGTTTTTGAGGACAAGGTGGACAGCCCAGATCCTATGTAGCGAGTGGAGGGCCTAGTGGAGCTAGACCTTTACTTTCATTTTTGGTTCAACAATAGCCAGTGAGTAGTGGTGATGTTGGTTGGACTTGTGGTGGACCTCACTAGAGGAGATAGTGTATTCAAGGTTGTGGACCTGATACCTCTGGTGCATCACAGCCAGCACAAAAGCAATGTGAGCATTGCCACAGATTTTATCACTAGCATTGTCACAGATTTGGTCACACTAGTGACCGGTGCTTTGACCTACACCAGGAGTTACGGAGTGGTAGGGTTGCTATGGCAGGTAGTCGAGGAGCTCCAATTCATGGAGGACAAGGTAGTAGAGGATCTATACCTAGTAAAGGTGCGGTATTTGCCCTTACTTTTGATACAATTATGGCTACTTGGATTGAGCAGTTGGAGCAGAGATTGGCTAGTATGGCCATTGCTCAGAGGAGATCAAATCTAGGTGTTGAGACTTCCACCTCATATGTTGGTGATAGAGATGCCTTGGACTTCATGTGTAGAGTAGCACAGGTAGATGCATCATAGCAATGACTAGGAGTGCAATACGTGCTCCAAAGACTAGAGGAGCATCAGTGGAGTTGGAGGTATAGAGAGGAGAGGTTGGAAGATAGGTCAGACTTCCCCAATCTTTCACACTATTTGAGGCATTGCAGATGATATCCATGGCTAATAGATGTCCCAATGTAGGTGTAGTAGGTGGTGATGGCATGCATGATGGACTACCTACTAGTCAACCACCTGCTACTACACAGATTGAGTTGAGCTCACAAGCATGATTGGGGGTGGCTCAACTGATTACGTGGTACCCTTTGTTTTCAGCCAGTGACATGTTTACATTTGGAGTTGATCAGGCCCCAATGTTTCGGTTGGCTGCCATGCTTTATGAGAGTAGGGATGATGTGGTTCCTACTACTAGAGTAGAGGTGGTTGATAGTGGAGCTGACTTGATTGAGGAGCATGGGATCCGATCAGCAACCAGTGCTTTATGGCAAGCAGTAGCGGCTAAACTGGAAGAGTTGCTAGCTAGACCAGCCTTTGAGAGAGCATGGTTCACACCTAATGTTGTCCTATTGGATAACCAGAGGGGGATTTTCTTCTTGGTGGGACCTTCAAAGAAGGTTTATACACCACAAAGAGTCTTGTTAGACTTTGGTGTGCAGCCTCTTATGTTGGAGAAGGCTGCAGTAGTCGGTCTAGAGTTACGGAAGACCGATGTGGAGAGGTGTCCATTTCAGATCCAAACATCTCTAGGTGGTGGTTTGACATAGTACATCACACATGGGGAGCTTGTTGTCTAGGTTTAGCCTGGTCATTTGATTGATAACTCGGTGGTGAGAGCTCAAGCTATTGCAACAATAGATGAGTCATATGATGTGCTAGTTGGGGAGCAATGTTATACTCCATGGGTTTTAGTATTGACTATTTGGAAGAGACAGCCTCCTATAGACCAAGTTGGTAGTATGGTGAGGGATGGTTATGTTGCCTACTAGTACACTTCAATAATGGCAGTCTTGGCTCACTACAGTCCGGGACCATGGTAGCATCAGTTTCAGCTTTCAGTGGTGCAATTACTTGGCCTGGTGACTTGTTGGAGGGGAATGCCCATGTAGAGGATACTCTAGTACCAAAGGAGATCACTTGGATTTGGAGTACAAGTAGGATTATTCTATTATGGAGTTTAGAGGAGGCATTGCAACAACATGCAGATCAGTTGGTGCAACATGATTGGAGTGGAGCCTTTGTATGATCAGGAGATGAGTGTGAGGATGAGCCTCCAGAGTCAATTACTTTGACACCTCTAGATACCACACTCATCCTGGTGTGTTTTGGGAAATGTTAAAGATACTAAGACATCTCCAGGTTCATTAGTCTATTTCTCTAGCTTACATTTTGGAGAATGTTCCTTTGATGGGTGATTCTTGCACCAAAGTGGCGGTGAGTACACATCAGGTCCATTCTTGGATAGGACCTGTTGTATTGTTAGATGCAGCTAGATTGGGATCACATGCACATTGTCTTTGTCTTTGGTAGACAAACTTCTTACCCAGAGAGGTTCTATAGCGTGTATACGATGGGATTTAGTGACTAGACCACATCCTTGTTGATGACATCTTGGATGTTGGGCGTTAGTCTCAGATGGTTGTAGTGGCTGATAGGTCACCTATGATAGTGGTGAACCTAGTTAGATAGCCCAAAGCCTCTTTTCCTACACTTATGAGTTTCTCAAACTCTCATGCTTTTTGTGAAGGAGGACCTAGATTGGTTTAGGACTCACAATTACAGCAATTAGTGGAGACCAACGCCGATGAGAGAGAGCGGGTGATGGGTTTTTGCATTGGTATTACCATTATTCTAGCAGTATCAAAGGCATCCAAGCGTCAAGTGTTAGGTCAGGCTATGGACTTGAACTATTTCACCTAGATTGTGAGCCTTGGCTTGGCAAAGCAGCATAGGATGTGCTTGATAGGCATCACCACTCTGACACTTGTGAGCTATGTGCCTATCGAGACAATTTAGGCACATGTTGGGGGTGATGGACTAAGTGGACAGGGTATTCTTGGGATGCAGCCAATGGCTACTAGGGAAAGTGGTCTACTTGGAGTCCATCTAAGTGAGCGTGGGCTACATAGATTACACTCTTGGTCTACTTGGGATGCTGCCAGAGGACATGTGGAGCTTGCAGCCAGAGTGGAGGGAGTTTTTTACATTGAGGTTGGAACCTCTAATGCTTGGGTGTAATACCAAGGGTTAGCCATATGATCTAGATGTGAAATTTGGTTTGGTAACTTCTAGAATGATGTTATACATGATGGTAAAAATAGATCAGATAGAAGTATCACCAAAAGAGTACTTCTACTAATATGGCAGAAACCAAAATAGACTTGAGAACCTTAGAACCAATAGCTAGACATATGATTTAAAGGTGAGAATTGGTTTGGTAACATTTGGAAAGATTTTACATATGATGGAATAAATAGATCAGAAAGAGGTATCACCAAAAGGAGACTTCTACTAATAGAGTAAGAACCGAAATATGCCTGAAATCTTTGAAGGCAATTTTGGAGGCCTAAACGGATGAATTAGGCCTCAAAAATGTGCAGATTCCCCCCCCCCCCCAAATGAAGGAAAGGCTGGCCTTCCCTCCCCCCTACTTTGTCTTGTCGAGAGCTTTCCAATGGTACCTTACGTGATTCTGAGATTCCTATAGGAAGATTCCCTAAAAGATTCCCTCCGGTCAAAGCTTGTTTGAGCAACCAGATAGGACCTAGACCAAACAGGTCACCCATCCGTAAGTAATCCAAGGGTGGAGCTTGCTGACATGTCACCTATCTGTGTCCCTAATCCTATGGTGGAGCTTCCTTGGAGGAGATCCTCTTTGTCTATATAATAAAGAGAAGGTGCTCCCTTGGGGCATCGAATGTTTGAGTGTGCAATCTGTGTTTTCTCTCTTCTCTTGTCCTCGGAGTATTACATTGGGAGAATGACACTACTGCTCCCAAGAGCCTAGTGTAGCAGCCAGTCAGTACGTCTTCCACTCCTATGATAGTTACAAAGGATACCTGGGAGATCCAAATCTTGGATCCAAGCTTATTGGAGAGGAAAGACAAAGGGTTTGGGGGTTCTTGAGGAGCTACACAAGTTGCTTTGCCTTCAATATGAAGGATTTGGGTGCTCTGAAAGGACTTGGTATACAAATTGAGCTGACTAGAGATACACTAGTTTTTTGACGTCCTTATCCCTATAGTGATATGGAGAGGACATTGATTCAGAGGCAGAGTAGAGACCTTTTTGAGGCTGGTTTGGTAGAGATCTCACATGGAAGGTATGCATCAACAACAATGATGCCAACCAAGAAGGATATGCATGGCAACTACACAAATAGATAGATATGTGGAGATTACCATCCTATCAACCAATAGACTAGGGCTAATAGGTATGCCAAGCCTACACTGGAGGAGACTTTTGGTGCAATTGGGCATGCAAAGGTCTTTAGTACTTTGGATCTTTGAGTGGGATATTATCAGTTGCCAATCATGGAGGAGGATAAGTCCGAGACAACATTTTGGGCTATTGATCCTCACAATAAGGATGTGTTATATCAATGGAAGTTCTTACCATTGGGGTTAAGGAATGCTCCCGCTGAGTTCCAAAGGGTTATGGATAGGATCCTAGCTGGATTAGATTTTGCTTGGTGCTATATTGATGACATTTTGGTCTATAGCACTACTATGGAGGAGCATGAGAGACAATTGTTGGAGGTGTTTGAGAGGTTGAGATCTCATGGACTCAAATTACATCTTGGGAAGTGTATGTTCTTCCATGAGCAGGTTGAGTATTTGGGTCACACTATCTATCTTGGAGGACTTGGTCTTCAATAGACCAACGTGGAGGCTATTGCACATATTCCTTGGCCTACAGATGTGAGTAGAGTGCAAGCATCCCTTGAGTTAGCAACTTCTATTGCCGCTATGTTAGAGTATTAGTGCCATTGCCAAGGCCTTGACAAAGCTAACCAAGCTTACATAGGAGTGGTGTTGGGGAGATAAGTAGGAGAGAACTTTTGTAGAGCTCAAGGAGAGGTTGACATCTTCTCCTATTTTCAAGAGACCAATCAAAAGATGACCATTTTAGGTTCATATTGATTGGAGTATGTTGGAGCTTGGAGCAATGCTCACCCAGCATGATGATGAGGGAAAGGAGTTGTGGTGGCCTATGCTAGTCATTCCAACAATTTAGCAGGGGCAAAGTATAGTTCATATAAGGGAGAATGCTAGTCTCTCCAACAATTCAGCGGAGGCAAAATATAGTTCATATGAGGGAAGTGCTTGGCAGCAATTTGGGCAATAGCACATTTTTTATGTTACCTATTTGGTAACCCCTTCACTCTCATCACTGATCATCAGGCGCTGAAGTGGTTGATGGAGTCCGACAAGCTTTCAAGGAAGCTTGCACAATGGGCTCTGATTTTACAAGAGTATTATTTCATGGTTGTTCATAGACCTGGACCGGTGAACCATGATGCAGATGGGTTGAGTAGAAACCCGTGTCCCAACCAGCAAGATCAAATTGGAGCACGTTGGCATGGTGAGATAGATGAGGAGATGGTGTCAGGTTGGCATGCATCCGCCTTTCTTTGTATATTTTTTGAGACTTTGGTGGTATCTCTCTTAATGCATACAAGAGGAGTTATTGAGGTCACTAATCTAGAGAGTGAAGATATTAGTACAATTCAGCGAGACATTCATGGTGACATCTTAGTGATGGACTATCTTTGCACTAGTGTTGTGGGTGGCACAATTGGGGTCAAGGAGAGAGATCATGTCCTTCAGCAAGCCAGACAATTCAGATTGGAGGGCAGACACCTTTTGTGTGTATGGGAGGATGGTAGAGTGCGAGTAAGACCACTTCCATTAGAGACCACAATTGGTCCGTCATGCTCATGAGGAGCTAGGAAATTTTGGAGTAAAGCGGACATATAGCTTACTCTAGAGTCATTATTAGTGGCACGGTATGTAGACCAAGGTACAGCAGTTTGTTGCTAGATGTGTGGTTTGTGACCAAGTTAAAGCATCATTTGATGCTCCTATGCCATAGTTACACCCATTACCTATCATGGGATTGGGTTATTGTTGGAGTTTGGACTTCACTGGACCTTTATCACTGATTGTGTGACATCATTGTTATGTTTTAGTGATGGTGGAGCACTTCTCCAAGTAGATTGAGTTGGTGGCAGTTCCTGAAAAGTCTAGTGAAGGGACAACTTACTCATTCTTGCATCTAGTTCTTAGTCATTTTGGTGCACCAACTGAGGTTTTGACTGATTAGGGTACGGAGTTCTTGGGGGAGTTTCAGGTCTTGTGTGACAAGGCTTTAATTGATCATCATACTACATCCCAAGATTACCCTGAAGCAGATGGCTAAGTGGAGAGAGTGGTTCAGACAGTGAAGAGAGGATAGTAAAAGTATGGTTTGCAAATAGGCCACTTGGGAGATTGGGATCTCCAATTACCTTGGTTGGCCATGGGCTATCGGTTTGCCAGCAAGCCTCCTTAGCACCCTTCTCTCCTTACTTTCTACTCTATGGATGAGATCCAAATTTAGTTGTAGCCATTTGTTGAGATGCTATTGTAGTTTTGGCCTTGGATGATCCAAATATATGGATGAGCGCATGTTCTCAGCGAGTAGAGATCTTTTAGAGAGTGATGCCAATGTTCTTTGAGAACTTGGCGATTGCTCTACATAAAAATACCTTATGCTATACTACCATTTGAGGAGGAGGTTATAGACCTTCAATCTATTGATTTCATCCAAGAGACTATGTATATCTACAATAAACAACACCAATGACACTTGATGTTTCAACAAGCCATACTATCTTGAGAGTGCATGAGGTTTTGCCATCTGGAGTCCTTATGTTGGAAGGATGTGATGTTTCATTTAGAAGGATCATGTGTGCAATTTTACGCCATGCCATCTCCCAAACATTAATGGTACTATGGACCCAAGCTTGGCACTTGTACGTGCAGGCTTGAGGTGTATGTTATGTGGCTCTTCTGGTGGAGCTACTACTATGTTAGTATGTGATAGCTATTCAAGAGGATGGCATATGGCATGTATGACTCCTCCTCTCACGGTGGTTTCTCAAGGATAGTGATTATGTCCTAGATGTACTTGATCTATAGCTAGTTCATTTTTTATATGGTATAGATTGCAGACTGGTGACTAACGATGGAGCTCCATAGCATCCGGCCTTCTGATCTTTGCCCATCACAGGGTATACCATATACTTGGAGTAGATGGCTATCTAGAGTTAGAGGGACCTAACCGCCGGGGGGTGATTGTGGCACTTTAAAGTCTATGTATGACTTATGTGTGAGTTATGCTTCTATAGTATATGATGTTGACAGCAATGTATGTTGTGTAGCAATGTATATTGTGTAGCAATGTATATATGCATGATAGTTGTCATGCCATTTGTAGTGTCGCATCTAGATTGCTCTGACATTGGAATTGCAATGATAGTAGTTAGAGGCATTTTAGCAGTTTCCCATAGACTACTTTCTGACGGTTAGATTTTGTGTTTGGGGTACTAACTTCACAATGGACCCCATCATCACTTTGCACCATTCACACCGTTGAGTGTGCCGTCAATGGGACCATTAGGGTTTTAGACCTAGCTCAAGTCTAGGGGCATACTTTCAAAGTGCAGCTCCAGAGAGCTCACTTCTATGATGTTGAGCCTTCAAGTTCCTAGCTAGAGTGGACAAAAAGCCGACAAGCATCACCTAGATTCTCTTAGCTAGAGTGGGTGTTACTTGACTATAATCAATGCCTCGTTGTTGGCAAGTTGTTGAGAATAAGATCAAGTATTGACCTGAGTTCAATTGATTCAAGTTGTAAACAATCTGATTATTGTGGCACTTTAGAGTCTATGTATGACTTATGTGTGAGTTGTGCTTCTATAGTGTATGATGTTGAAATCAATGTATGTTGTATAGCAATGTATATACGCACAACAAGTTCCTTCAATGCATCGTTCACGAATAATGGATACAAGGTGGATAAATATTGAGACCCAATGAGGTGAAGTATCTTAAGGCTTTGGTAGCAATTTTTAAACCCAATCAAACCACATACGTGACAAAGCAATAGGCAATATTCTTCCACCAAATGTTTGTGGGAGAAAAGGTGAACTGGCCTAAGTGCTTTCACCAACAAACAAAGTAGATGATTGTGAATTGGAGGATGAATATGCTGCCATACTACTTCATGCCGTTTGCAGCACATTTCTATTTGGGTTTGAACTTGCTTACTTTAGAGGAGAAATAGAGAATGGTGTCTCACTTTCATCTAGATTTGCATCAAGATGCGGATGCAAACAAGCAATATTTCATAAGAAAGATCAAAGGAAGCAATGAACACTTTGCCATGATAGGCAAGAAGGTAGTGACATGACCATTCTAAAGATAAAGAAGTTGAGTAGACCCAAGGAGGTGGTATAACTTGTTAAACCACAAAAGACTAGAAGATTGAACCAAAGGCACAAGACAGCGGTGGTGGACCTATCATCAAGAGTAGAGTCAAAAGGAGGAGCCTTTACAGGTCAAAGGACTCAAAGGAAGAAGAAGAAGAGCTCAATCTGCAAAGTTGGGAGTCAAGCAATGAGAGTAGTGGAGAACCTAAAGTTAAGCTATTAGTGGAAGAAGTAGTTGAGGAAAAGGATCTAGAGTTCCATGCAGTGATTGATCAAATAGAAGGAGGAGATGCCTCATATTTGGATTTTCTGGAGGTGGAGATGGCCAAAGATTGAGATGAAGAGCAGTGACAACCCGTCAAATATCACTTTTGCGGTAATCGGGTAAGTAACGTTTGTTCCCGCAGAGATACGAGTCATAAAGGTCAAATACAAAGCAAAGTAACGATTTAGTTCTTCTTGATTGTGTCTTTAATCTCTCAGGTAGAAAACACACCCAGAAGAGAGTAACAAGCATTGACTCGCAGTCTTGTCACAAATTAACACTCCATAATCACAAATCCTTCAATTCTTTCCAAACAATCTTGATTGTGATGATTCAGGCTCTCCCAAAAACAACACTTCATTGCAAAACGCCTTCGCCTCAGAATTGTGTTCCACCCCTCCACTGAAGGCACAACTTCCTCGATCAAAATTGCTTCACATCAACTTTGCATTGCACTCACAAAAGCAGAATACTACCAACACTACAATTTCTCTCAGATCTGTCAAGGCATTGCTTCGATTGCACTTCACTCAGGATCAAACACACAGAATGAAGATCAAGGCTATGGAATCCAACATCCAACAAGCACTTTGACTTGCACTTTGAATTTCTCCAAACACTCCCAAACACAATTGCAAAGTTGATACTCGGAATCAAGCTCAAGCGACGGGCACTGCTTCACAGCACTTCGCTTTATCTATTCTCAGAAATAATGAGCACTGAACAACAATTTCCTATGAATGCCACTCTTAAATAGTGAGCAATCGATAGTTCTAACAACTATACCGTTCTACAACTGTTCTAACCTGCAAATCCAAAATGACAATGCACCTCTTCATATTTGTCTCTTCAAATCTCAAATTGGTTTCTACTCCGATCCAATGTCTACTTCTTCCTCGGCTTTCAAACCTGAACCCAAAGTAATCTTACTTCCTACTACATTTTCCTCGGGTTTCACATCTCCTACTTCTTTGACCAGATCCAGCAATTCTCTTTCCTGATCTGAAATTGCACTAGTGGGTAATCTATCTAACTCTTCATCTTTTGACCCATTCTTCTCTAAAGTCTCTGAGGGCAACTCCAAAGACATTTGGATTCCTATGTTATCTACTTCGGGTTTTGCCTTAACATCTTGCCAAAGTTTTTCTAACTCTATTCTCACTAGGTCTAATCTAATTGCAATATTGTCTTCTACTTCTAAGATCTTCTTGTCTACACGAGTTTTGAGACTAATCAACAAGGCATTCAAATCTGTATCTTTCACTTTTCTTTGCCTTGTCTCCTGCACCAACAACTTCAACTCGTGCAACCTTGTTTCTTCAATCCGAACGCTGGCTTCTGTACTTAACATTGCGTTCACTCTGAGGACTATCTCCTTCAATGGCTCCAATCTTGTCTTTCGTTCTTGTTCCCGATCTGCAAGCCATTCCTCTCTGTACATCGCCAACTCTTCTTCGAACTCGGCCTTCACCGCTTCCTTCTCTTTCTCCTTCTGTACGATTTTCTCTTCTTGATTACGAAGTAACTCTCGTAATCTCTCTTCTTCTCTATATCGCACAGACAACTCTCTTTGCCAAAGTTGCTTCTTCTCCTCCATACTCTCCATCACTCGATCGAGCTCTTGTTCCTTTGATGCTACCCTCGCCATAGCATGGATAAGCTCTACTCTTGAATCAGCAAACTGCTGCTTCAAGATTTCAAATTCAGCTACATGTCTCTCCCTTGCGATGTCACTCTTCCTCGCAAGATCCTCTCGATAGCTCACTTCTCTCTTCATGTCTTTGATTACCTAACTTCTCTCTACTGCTTCCGCTTGCAATACTTCTCTCTCCTTCTCACCTCGGGTTATACTCTTCTTCAACTCCAAGTTTTCTTCTTCTAATCTCGCTACCACCTGCAATACAGTCTTTACCTCTGGACAAGTCGACTGCATCTCCTTCTTCTTCTTCTCCAACTTCACTAACAGCGGGCATACTACCTCTTGCAGGTACTCTACTCCCTCACTGCCAACTTCTTCCTCCCATGGAGTAATTTCTTGTTTCTCCTCATGTTCTCCTGATACGCGCCTTCTTCGCTGAAGTCTTCGTATCGGAATTGATGCCTCACTACTTGTGCTATCTTCTGCCGCTTCCTTCACTTTACTCGGCCCCGCCTCTTACTTCATCTTACATCTCGAGCAAACTCCTCGCTGTACTGCAATCTTCTTCTCCTTGAGCACCGGTACTTCGTCTTCCAGCGCTGCATTGTCTTTGGCTTCTACTTCGGCTTGCACTTCTTCTTTGTATTCTTCAGCCGCTGGTGCCAAGGTCATTTCTCCACCGTCTTCACTGTCATTGCTAGTATCTCCTCTCTGCAGTGTCAGCTCAGGTTCCTCCTCACATTCTGAGTCCTCCGTCTTGAGCTTAGCTTCGCCTTCTGAGTCTTCATCTTCCGACTCAATCACCACCATCCCTCGCATCGGGTTATGTTTCTGCATCTTCTGAGGTTTCTTGTTTTCTTCGGCTTTTGCGTGCCGAGTTCTCTTCTTTGTCGGGGTACTTACCACAACCTCCATGTTTTTTCCTGTCTTTGCATAGTAGTCGTCCGTGCTCCGGATTTGGAGAATGTATTGCTGCTCCTCCGCGTCGACTTCTCTTCTCAAGTCAGGATGGAAATGAGACACCATTCTATTGCGCTCCGCCAAATTGAGCAAATTCAACCCGAGGTAGAAATGTGCTGCAAATGGCACGATGTAGTGTGGAGGCAACTTATCCCGCAGATTCCACACCATCTGCCTCGTTCTCTTATGAAAACACCTTGCCCAATTGATCGGTTCTCCTGCAAATAACTTGTGGAAGAACACCGCTTGGTGTTTCATCACATAAGTGGTTCTCTTCGGCTTTAGGATGGCCATTAGTGCACTCACAATTCCTCTCCTCACAGGGTCTTTGTAGCTCTCAACTTTGTACCCATTCTTTGTTCTCTTTGACGAGAAGGCATCTCTCACCTCCTGCATTTCTTGGGCTATCTCTCCTTTCTCCAAGAACGTGGCTCCCTGCTCCGAACCCGCCTCCTTCCCGAGTACGAGTCTCCAATCCGACTCTGTCCAGCGAGCCGGATTTCCTCTCTTCCCTTCTTCCTCAAGACCATCAAGACACTTACTCTCGATGATTTCTGTCATGAATCCTAGAAAACTTACGTTCCAATTCCATGCCAGAAAGGTGATCCAAAGTTGGATCAAGACTTTGATCCTCGCTACTACATCTAATCTCCAAATTGCATGATTTCTCATTGCGAATTCAGAGTTTTTCTTCCCTCCTCCCATCTCTTCTTCTTTCTTATTGTCTCTCAATTTCTCTCTTGTGACTTCTCCCTTGCGCACTAACCCGAGTACAACTTTATTTCCCTTTCCCCGATCACCTGCAAGACGACTCCTCAACGGCAAAGGAAAATTGCTCGACATTTCGTCGTTGCAGTTTTGATTTTTATAGAGTTGCACTTCTTTGTCTTCCGTCGCTTTGAGTTTCTACCGAGAAATCACACCTCCTACATGCACCTGTCACTGTCAATCAACCTTTGCGAGTATGAGCCGCCAGTTTTGAAACGGCCCCTTCTTGAATTTCTCGCCCCGAGGAAAGGTTGTTAGACTGTCTTTGCCTCGGGTTGAGCTCCCCCTGATCCAAAGACAATTTACTTCGTATGGTATGGTGACATGGCATTTCCGAGGACTTTGCCTTATGACCCGAAGTCACTTTACTTTGGGTTTCATCCCAAAGACAATTTTCTTTGCCTTCTTCGGCCATACAGGCGCAATCCGACCTCTCTATACACTTCTTCTCCTTTATTTTGAAAAAAAACAAAAAATGTGGGCACCACATACCCCCTCCCTCAAATGTGAGCGTCCCCGCGAACATAGACCTTGGGTGTCTTAGAAACTTCTGAGTCTATGGTCCAATATCTCCGAACTCTCCACCCGTTTACTCGAGTGGCAAAAGGATTACCTTCCAAATCAACGAGTTGCATGGATCCATTTTCGTAAAGATGAAGAACTCGATAGGGACCCATCCATCTCAAATGCAACTTGCCTGGAAAAAATATTTGGTGATTGTCATATAACAAAACCAAATCCCCTTCTCATACAGTCACAGGCTTGATTCTCTGATCGTGTCTGACTTTCCTCTGTGCTTGTACTTCTTTCGTGGTTTGCATTGCATCATCTCTTTTCTCTTCTAACCACATCAGTTGATGAATCCAAAGATCCTGACTTTCCTCTTCCGACATCCGTTCTTCACACAGAACTTGATATGTCGGAACTTCAAATTCAACTGGTAGTATGGGATGCAAGCCATATGTCAAGAACTATGAGGTTTGTTTGGTTGTAATCTTCTCTGTCGTTTGATATGCCCACAACGCGGCTGGTAATTTTGTATCCCAATCATAGGCATAATTGACAGTCACCTTATTCAAAATTTTACAAAGTAACCCATTCGCTTTTTCCGTTAAGCCATTTGCTTTTGGGTTATAAGGAGTTATCTTCCGATGTTTAATCTGAAAATACTTGGTTAACGCCTCCATTACAGAGTTCAAAAAATGTGTTCCTCGGTCACTGACCAATTCCAAAGGACACTCATATCGGGGGATGATGTTTCGAAAGAAAAATTCCGCCACAATTTCAGCATCATCTCTGCGAGTTGCTTCCGCTTCAACCATCTTGGTAGCATAGTCAGTGCAAACCAAAATGTAGCGCTTTCTTGTGACTCGGGTCATTGGTTGAATGGGACCCACAAAATCAATCCCCCATTTCTCAAATGGAGCCAAAGGCAAAATTGGTCTCAAAGGCCATTGAGAAGTAGTCGTCGGCTTCCTCGTTCTTTGATACGCATCACAGCTTTGGATATGAGCATGTACATCTTTGTACATTGTAGGCCACCAATACCCTACCAAAAGAATTTTCTTTACAGTATTCTTCAGAGCATAGTGTCCTCCCGATGCCTCGGAGTGTAAAGATTCAATTACTCCTCCTACTTCGTATGACTCCAAGCATCGCCGAAGTACTTCATCTTCGCCCATCTTAAATAAAATGTTGTGTTTAAGCTGGTACGGCTCCATTTTCCTGAGAAAGACTTGCCCGCTGTTCCGGATCCATCCTCTCATGACAATGGAGAGTATTCAGATAATTATATTCATCTGCATACCTCGTACTTCTCATTGCTGATAAGTGATACAACTCTTTGTCAAGGAACCGATCGTCAATTTCCCACTCCTGGTCTTGAGTTTCTAACCTGGACAGGAAGTCCGCATTCAAATGCGAAGCTCCCTTCCTCACTTGTACAGTATACGTGAATTCTTGTAATAACAAGATCCATCTTGCAATTTGTCCTGATAAATCTGCCTTCTTGACCAGATGTTGCAATGCATAATGGTCAACATAGAAGACAAACTCATACCCCAACAAATAATGACGAAATTTCTTGCCGGCATACACCATTCCGAGTGCTTCTCTTTCAGTCATCAAATAGTTCTTTTCAGAAACTGAAAGTTGTCGGCTGGCATAATACACCGGGTAGTCCTTCTTCTTCTTGTCCTTCTGACTTAAGACAACCCCGATGGCCATGGACAAAGTGTCCACATACACATGAAAAGGGACGTCCCAATTTGGGGCCCTCATGACTGGTGCTTCAACCAGTTTCTTCTTCAACACCTGGAAAGCTTCTTCTTGATGTGCTTCCCATATATAGTCTTCGGATTTCTTCAGAAGCTTTGTAAGTGGTGCAGCAAGCACTGCATAGTTTGACACAAAGTGTTTGTAATATCCGACATGTCCCAAGAAGGCTCTCAGCTCCCGGATGTTCTTTGGGGATTCCAAAGCTGCGATTATCTTAACCTTCTCAACATCGACTTCAATACCTCGGCTTGACACCCGATGCCCCAGAAGAATTCCCTCCTTCATTGCGAAGGAGCATTTCTCCGGGTGTAATGACAAGCCGGCAAAACGACACCTTTCAAACGTTTGGCGAAGGTAATCTAGATGTACATCTCTTTGCCCAAACACACAAAAGTCATCAATAAAAACTTCCACAAATTTGCGCAGGAAATCCTTGAAGATTGAATTCATCATTTGCTGGAAAGTAGCGGGAGCATTACACAACCCAAAGGGCATTTGATTGTAAGCAAAAGTGCCCCAATCGGTCGTGAATGTAATTTTATCCTTGTCTTCTTCTCAAATGGATACTTGATTGTACCTTGAAAATCCATCGAGAAAACTATAACAAGGATGCCCAACTACTTGATCTAAAATTGTATCGGTAAAAGGCAAGGGATGATGATCTTTCCTTGTAACTGCGTTCAATTTTTGGAAGTCTTGGCACACTTGGATCTTCCATGTTTTCTTCTTTGGGACAATGACAATGGGGGAGACCCATTCACTGCTTAAGACAAGGAAGATGATTCCGGCCCCTAAGTACTTGTCGATTTCATCTTTCACCAAAAGCGAGTACTTTGGGTTCATGCGGTATTGTCGCTGCCAAACCGGAACTACACCTTCAACCAAATCAATCCGGTGTTCTCCAAATTCTCATGGAATACCCGGCATTTGATCAATCGACCAGGCGAATACATCCTAGAACTCTATAAACAGGGCAGTGTATCCTGCCAACTCCTCCAAAGTAAATGTCTTCGAGATCTTTAAAATTTTTCCTTCAGTTAGTAACACCTCTTGACAGTCATCAGGGTTGATGACTCCTTCAACGTGGCTTACTCGGCTTAACCCAAGGTGAGCAGCCATCAAACCTCCTTCCTCCAAGTCAGGTTCACCCAAGGTGAGGTCATATGGATCTTCGTCGTCAACCTCTACCTTGTAGCATTCCAAGTAATTAACTTGGACTTCTTCTTCGGATTCGTCTGAAGACGAAGACGATGAGTCTTCGGATTCGTCTTCCTCTTCTAACAAACTTGTTTCCCTAAGATGGGGAACCTTCATCCAACTCACAATCACCAGCTTCTGATCTTCGGACAAAATGTCCTTGAATCTTAACTTCTGCTGATGCCAATCCACTACAACTTGGGCACTATACAACCAGGGTCTGCAGATCAACAGAGGGTAACCAATTTTTGTCACTGGCCGCAACATGATGTAATTCAACTTGAAGGGTACCCCTCCAATGGTCGTGGTAATGTTTGACAGCATGCCCAAGGGCCGTCTCCTGGTTTGGTCTGCAAACTTCAAAACTCGGGGTGTTGGTTCAAACGTATGATACCCGAGTCGATTCGCCGTATCTTCGGCATGACATTCACACCGGACCCAGAGTCAATGGGTATCGATGTGATCATGCACCCTGCAATCTCCACGTCTACCTTCTTTGACATTGACCTCACCTTCTTGAGGGCCGAATTAAGATGTCTCTTGTACAGCTTGTTATCTTCCCACAATTGCTTAAATGTAACATTCGCATTTGTGGTGGCCAGATCGGCTACAATATCATATTGGGGAACTCCTCCCAATTTGACCGTCTTCGTCTTCGGCTTTGGGTCCGAGGACCCTCCATGTTCCCTCTTGACTTCGGGACGCTTCAAAATGGTGACGAGCTTGCTGATGGCCTTAACCCGAGCTTCCTTGGGTTGGCCCACCTTGGCTTGGATCAGACCCTTTAGTTTGGATCGGATGTCCGCCGGAAAAATTGGAGACTTCGTCTTCGTCTCTTCTTCCAAACTCAGTTCCTGAGTCCTGAGTAATGCCTCCCTTAATTCTTTCTGCAAGGCTTTAGCTTTAGCTTTTGCAAGGATCTTTTCCTCCTTGGCCGAAAGAATGGCTTTTGGGCGCTGTCTCTTCACCTTTCGGGAAGATGATGAGGTCGTACTCAGTTCTTTGGGATCACGCTTCTTCTTGCTGGAGCATGTCTCAACTTTCAAAACTTCAAGGTCCGGCCACTCTCCTTCTGAGGCCGGACTACCTTCTTGAGGTCTTTCTTCCTCAAGAGTAATGCAATTTACATTCGTATCCCCCTTCGGCTGAAGTGTTGCACGCTCAACGGGGGTCTGTACATATTTTACAAGAGGCTTCGGGTTTGGCGGGTGAGGGCATTGGTTGCCCGTATGCCCCGATCCTTTACAATTTCCACACAGGGGAACGTACACAATTTGACTTCTTGGCTCAGGACAATTTGGAGACCAATGTCCCATTGAGCCACAATTATAACAGGCTCCGAGCGCAACATTCTGAGGGTGATTTTGGTTGCTCATTGGTGGTCTTTGTGAAGGAGCATTGGGGTTATACTCCCTGGGTCCAAACCTTGGACCTTGATACGATGTGCTCGGTTGAGGTTGTACCTCCTGAGTTTGGTACACCGCCTCTTCGTCCTCGTCTTGGTTCCATCCCGGAACCCAATCAATCTGCTGCATCGGGAATGCATTACGAGTATTGCATTCTGTGTTGGCGTGGCCGGATTTTCCACATGCGGTGCACCACACATTAGATTGTCCAAATGCTGGGGCCTTTCTTCGGTCCTTAGCCCCAATCACCTAGATCTTGAAATCCAAAAACTCCTTGATGAGGGCATCCAGCTTCGTATCCGCCTTATGTACACTCTTGGCTGGAGGAGTCACAAGTTTCTTGCCTCCACGTCTTCTGACTCGTCTTGGCTTTGATTCTTCTTTGGATTCCAAAGAAGAGCTTGAAGACGTAGAGGATTTGTCCGAAGAAGGGGAGGTGCTGCGTGAAGCTCTCCTTCTGGGCTTCTTGCCCTTCTTCTCCCAATTTCTCCGGTTACCGGCAGAGTGAGAGTGAGCCGCTTCATAACGAGCGACATGTTTGAGTACTTTGTCCAGGGAAGTTACGTTCCTCTCCCTGGCAAAGATTTGTATCTCTCGTGAAAGGCCCCCGAGGAACCAGGTAATGGCTTGGGCATCAGAGTATCCCACCACCCCCGATTGCTTGGGAACTCGGTTCAATAGTGCCATGAACCGCTCAGAGTAGTCCCTCAACTTCTCCTTCTTCCCTTGGTCCAAATCGTTGAGTGCTGCAAAGACACTCGTATCGTAATCAACCCCCCGGAATCGTTCCAGGAAGTTGTTTCTCAAGTCCGCCCAGTCCGATGGTACAAACCCCTTTTGAGTCACATGGGTATACCAGCTCCGAGCTTTCTTGCGAAGCAGACTTGGGAAAATTCTCAGTCGATCCGCCGAGTCATGCTCCTTGTTAGCAAAGGAGATGACTTTGAATTCTTCAATGAATTCATCAAGGTCTTCATCTTGTTCTATCCCCTTATACTTTTGATAGGCATGTCGGGTGACAAGGAGCAAAGTCATCGTTTGATGCACTGGGATTGGCTGAGGTAATGTGGAACTTGACGGAATGGAAGGATTGGCTGGTATTGACGCCGTATTGTCAGCCCAAAGATTCCAATTTGTCAAATTCAAGGTAGGGTCTTCTTCAACAATTTCTGCTATGAGGGTGTCGACTTCAACCCGAGTGGAAGATTCAGGATCAACACCTTCAATGGGTTCTTCAAAATTCCTTCGGGACAACCGAGGAATTGTTCGTAGAAGATATTGACACTCATCTTTAGTAAGTGTTCGTGCTATCTTTTCTCGAACAAAGGTCTTCAAGGAAACAACTTCCTTTACAGCTCTAGGGGAAGTTGGTGTATTGGGCCACAATGCATATGTTTGCCCACTCGATTCTTTCTTCTTCTTGGAAGAAGAGGGAGATGCAAAGTAGCCTTGCCAACCGCCTTCACGTTTCTTGTGGTCAAGTTCTTGCAGAGCTTCTTGCACTTCGTGAAGGAGTTGAATTTCCAACGCCTCTCGTTCAGTTTTGTCAATGATGGATGGGACGTTCAGACGTTCATCTTCTTCACGCTGAAGTGCTCGTCTTTGAGCTCTCTCTTCCCATTGTTCTTCAATGCAGACATTCATATTGCGTTGATACCCAGTTTCCAATTTGGCTTCGTATTCTTCCACTTCTGAGATTTGTATCCCCGGCAGCGGTGCCAAAAAATCATGTGACAACCCGGCAAATATCACTTTTGTAGTAATCGGGTAAGTAAAGTTTGTTCCCGCAGAGATACGAGTCAGAATTGGTCAAATACAAAGCAAAGTAACAATTTAGTTCTTCTTGATTGCGTCTTTAATCTCTCAGGTAGAAAACACACCCAGAAGAGAGTAACAAGCACTGACTCGCAGTCTTGTCACAAATTAACACTCCATAATCACAAATCCTTCAATTCTTTCCAAACAATCTTGATTGTGATGATTCAGGCTCTCCCAAAAATAGCACTTCATTGCAAAACGACTTCGCCTCAGAATTGTGTTCCACCCCTCCACTGAAGGCACAACTTCCTTGATCAAAATTGCTTCACATCAACTTCGCACTCCACTCACAAAAGCAGAATACTACCAACACTACAATTCCTCTCAAATCTGTCAAGGCATTGCTTTGATTGCACTTCACTCAGGATCAAACACACAAAATGAAGATCAAGGCTATGGAATCCAACATCCAACAAGCACTCTGACTTGCACTTTGAATTTCTCCAAACACTCCCAAACACAATTGCAAAGTTGATACTTGGAATCAAGCTCAAGCAACGAGCACTGCTTCACAGCACTTTGCTTTATCTATTCTCAGAAATAATGAGCACTGAACAACAATTTCCTATGAATGCCACTCTTAAATAGTGAGCAATCAATAGTTCTAACAACTATACCGTTCTACAACAACTGTTCTAACCTACAGATCCGAAATGACAATGCACCTCTTCATATCTGTCTCTTCAAATCTCAAATCGGTTTTTACTCCGATCCGATGTCTACTTCTTCCTCGGCTTTCAAACCTGAACCCGAAGTAATCTTACTTCCTACTACATTTTCCTTGGGTTTCACATCTCCTACTTCTTTGACCAGATCCAGCAATTCTCTTTCCTGATCTGAAATTGCACTAGTGGGTAATCTATCTAACTCTTCATCTTTTGACCCATTCTTCTCTAAAGTCTCTGAGGGCAACTCCAAAGACATTTGGATTCCTATGTTATCTACTTTGGGTTTTGCCTTAACATCTTGCCGAAGTTTTTCTAACTCTATTCTCACTAGGTCTAATCTAATTGCAATATTGTCTTCTACTTCTAAGATCTTCTTGTCTACACGAGTTTTGAGACTAATCAACAAGGCATTCAAATCTGTATCTTTCACTTGTCTTTGCCTTGTCTCTTGCACCAACAACTTCAACTCGTGCAACCTTGTTTCTTCAATCCAAACGCTGGCTTCTATACTTAACATTGCGTTCACTTTGAGGACTATCTCCTTCAATGGCTCCAATCTTGTCTTTCGTTCTTGTTCCCGATCTGCAAGCCATTCCTCTCTGTACATCGCCAACTCTTCTTCGAACTCGGCCTTCACCGCTTCCTTCTCTTTCTCCTTCTGTATGATTTTCTCTTCCTGATTACAAAGTTACTCTCGTAATCTCTCTTCTTCTTTATACCGCACAGACAACTCTCTTTGCCAAAGTTGCTTCTTCTCCTCCATACTCTCCATCACTCGATCGAGCTCTTGTTCCTTTGATGCTACCCTCGCCATAGCATGGATAAGCTCTACTCTTGAATCAGCAAACTGCTGCTTCAAGATTTCAAATTCAGCTACATGTCTCTCCCTTGCAATGTCACTCTTCCTTGCAAGATCCTCTCGATAGCTCACTTCTCTCTTCAGGTCTTCAATTACCTAACTTCTCTCTACTGCTTCCGCTTGCAGTACTTCTCTCTCCTTCTCACCTCGGGCTATACTCTTCTTCAACTCCAAGTTTTCTTCTTCTAATCTCGCTACCACCTGCAATACAATCTTTACCTCTGGACAAGTCGACTGCATCTCCTTCTTCTTCTTCTCCAACTTCACTAACAGCGGGCATACTACCTCTCGCAGGTACTCTACTCCCTCACTGGCAACTTCTTCCTCCCACGGAGTAATTTCTTGTTTCTCCTCATGTTCTCCTGATACACGCCTTCTTCGCTGAAGTCTTTGTATCGGAATTGATGCCTCACTACTCGTGCTATCTTCTGCCGCTTCCTTCACTTTACTCGGCCCCGCCTCATACTTCGCCTTACGTCTCGAGCAAACTTCTCGCTGTACTGCAATCTTCTTCTCCTCGAGCACCGGTACTTCGTCTTCCAGCGCCGCATTGTCTTCGGCTTCTACTTCGGCTTGCACTTCTTCTTCGTATTCTTCAGCCGCTGGTGCTGAGGTCATTTCTCCACCGTCTTCACTGTCACTGCTAGTATCTTCGCTCTGCAGTGTCAGCTCAGGTTCTTCCTCATGTTCCGAGTCCTCCGTCTTGAGCTCGGCTTCGCCTTCTGAGTCTTCATCTTCCAACTCAATCACCACCATCCCTCGCCTCGGGTTATGTTTCTGCATCTTCCGAGGTTTCTTGTTTTCTTTGGCTTCTAAGTGCCAAGTTCTCTTCTTTGTTGAGGTACTTACCATGACCTCCACGTTTTTTTCTATCTTTGCATAGTAGTCGTCCGTGCTCCGGATTTGGAGAATGTATTGCTGCTCCTCCGCGTCGACTTCTCTTCTCAAGTCAGGATGGAAATGAGACACCATTCTATTGCGCTCCGCCAAATTGAGCAAATTCAACCCGAGGTATAAATGTGCTGCAAATGGCACGATGTAGTGTGGAGGCGACTTATCCCACAGATTCCACACCATCTGCCTCGTTCTCCCGTGAAAACACCTTGCCCAATTGATCGGTTCTCCTGCAAATAACTTGTAGAAGAACACCGCTTGGTGTTTCATCACATAAGTGGTTCTCTCCGGCTTTAGGATGGCCATTAGTGCACTCACAATTCCTCTCCTCATAGGGTCTTTGTAGCTCTCAACTTTGTACCCATTCTTTGTTCTCTTCGACGAGAAGGCATCTCTCACCTCCTACGTTTCTTGGGCTATCTCTCCTTTCCCCAAGAACGTGGCTCCTTGCTCCAAACCCGCCTCCTTCTTGAGTACGAGTCTCCAATCCGACTCTGTCCAGCGAGCCGGATTTCCTCTCTTCCCTTCTTCCTCAAGACCATTGAGACACTTACTCTCGATGATTTCTGTCATGAATCCTGGAAAACTTACATTCCAGTTCCATGCCAGAAAGGTGATCCAAGGTTGGCTCAAGACTTCGATCCTCGCTACTACATCTAATCTCCAAATTGCATGATTTCTCACTGCGAATTCAGAGTTTTTCTTCCCTCCTCCCATCTCTTTTGCTTTCTTATTGTCTCTCGATTTCTCTCTCGTGACTTCTCCCTTGTGCACTAACCCGAGTACAACTTTATTTCCCTTTCCCCGATCACTTGCAAGACGACTCCTCAATGGCGAAGGAAAATTGCTCAACATTTCGTCGTTGCAATTTCAATTTTTATAGAGTTGCACTTCTTCGTCTTCCGTTGCTTCGAGTTTCTACCAAGAAATCACACCTCCTGCATGCATCTGTCACTGTCAATCAACCTTTGCGTGTATGAGCCGCCAGTTTTGAAACGGCCCCTTCTTGAATTTCTCGCCCCGACGAAAGGTTGTTAGACTGTTTTTGCCTTGGGTTGAGCTCTCCCCGATCCGAAGACAATTTACTTCGTATGGTATGCTGACAGGGCATTTCCGAGGACTTCGCCTTATGACCCGAAGTCACTTTACTTTGGGTTTCATCCCAAAGACAATTTTCTTTGCCTTCTTCGGCCATACAGGCGCAATCTGACCTCTCTATACACTTCTTCTCCTTTATTTTGAAAAAAAACAAAAAATGTGGGCACCATAAGAGCCAAGGGTGGTGTTCCAAAGAGGAGCAAGATCCATGAGAAGTTTGTAATCTGCAACTATAGGGACAAGTTGAGCCAATAAGGATAAAGAAATATCAGAGGATATCAAGTTAAAGGTAAGAAAATTGAGACCTTGGGGTAAAGCACCCATGGATGACTTTCCTATTGAAGCCAAGTACAAAGAGAACAAAGACAAGGTGGAAGAGTTCAGCGGAGTAGATTAACTATCAAAGATTGTTTGTCCTTTGTTATTGCAATTGAAGAAGGAGGAGGAGGACTTGAAGAAAGACCATCCGGAAGTGAAGAATGAGTTGCAAGTGGTGAAGTATCTAAGCAAAGAAGTTCAGGTGTTAAAGAAGAAGTTAATCCAAGGAGAAGAGGAAGCTGAAGAATTTTGGGTTGATGTTGTACTTAGGAAGAAGAACTTAGATAACTTGGAAGAGAGTTTTGCAAAGCATGAGACAGATCTTGAATGTCAAGCTGAAGAATTGAAGGATCAGAAGGAAGCATTTGAGAGGTTGAAGAGAGAATTCAATGAAGTGCAATGTGACATAATTTATTATAAGGCTATTGTAGTGGTAAGAGAGCAAGAACTAGAGAAATTAAGATCAAATGCAATGGAGAATGATTGGGCCTAGCAATGTGAGTTAAAAAGTAAAAGGTATGAAGAGGAAAGGTTGCAAGACATGCTCAAAAGTGTGGAGGCTCAATTCATTCAATATATTGAAGAGAGTGAAGTGTTGAAGGTGGAGCAGCAAGAAGAATTGAAGATGTACCAAGAAGAGTTGGAAGTAGAAAGGAAGAAAAGGTGTCCATTCCAAAGAATACATCAAAATCAGTTGGAGAGATTGTTGAAAGATTAAAGGCGATGCTAAGTCCTGAAGCCAAAGTAAATTTAGAGGAATCAAGACTGCAGGAGTTAAAGTTGTTGGTGCAAGAGACTAGGAAGAGGAAGGCAAAGAACATAGATATGAATAATTTGTTGATTTCTCTTTTAATGATAGAGTAGATAGAAAGATCATTGAAGTAGGAGACAATCTTTGTCTTAGATTAGACTTAATTAGATCATGAATTGATGGAATTTGTGATAGCATGAGGAAATCCAATGTGAAAAAGTGGAAGTAGGAGTGTAGGTGTGATACCCACATTTTTTTTTGTTCTATTTTGAAGACGTGTACAGACAAAGTTGTATTGAACCCAAATTGCATTCAAAATGAGAATTGTGTCTTCAAGTAGCAACCCAAAGTAAAGAGACTTTGTGTCAAAACCAAAGTACTTGGATTAGACTTGGCTAGAGAAACCCAAAGTAAGGAAACTTTGCCCCGAGGTGATCAAACCAATGCAAAGACGGCGTAAAAATTTTCCTTTGGATTTCTTGAGCAAGAAAGGATAGGTAAGAAAAATGGCTAAGGTGAAAATGACTAAATCTTGACCTGATCAGGATGAACTCATGCAGAAGGTGTGAGTTTCAATGAAGACTGACAAAAGAATGACCAATCAGCAAAGCACTATAAAATCAAAACTTTGTTAGGGGTGTTCAAAATGTCACACAAGTATCCTGAGCCGTTGAGGAGCAAACCCAAAGGAGTGCTTGTCATGAAGCCAATTGAGAGTTTAATGTTTAATAGTTTTGAGGAAGCTAGGATCTTGAGACCAAGAGAGGGTAGAAATATTTTTTAGCTACCTTGTGTTAGAGATCATATAATGCCAAGGAAGGGTGAGAAGAAGACTCCATTGCTTGCAGTAAGAAACTCGGTGATTAGAAGTTTAGACATGATTGCCAAGATTGAAGTCTTGAATAGACTTTGTATCACATTTCTGGCTTTGGAATTGAAACCTGAGTTTTCCAAGGTTCATGGCAGAAGTAGCTGCAAGTGATTGTGAGGAAGGGCCTGAGAATGAGGGAAAAAGAGGAAATCCACCTCCATGGATAGAGTTGGATTGGAGATTGGTATTGGGAAGAGAGGCTAGTGAGGAAATTGGAGCAACATTTCTTGGGAAAGGAGAGCCTACGGAGGAGACAAATAAAATTTGCAATTCCTTCATTGCATCGTGTACAAAGAACGAGTATAAAGTTGATACCTAACAGGACCCGGTCACGCAAAGCATCATTGGGGCAATGATGGCACTCTTCAAGCAAGATCACATGACATATATAATGAAGCATCAGGTCATATTTTTCCATCAGATGTTTGCAAGAGCGCCAATGAATTGGGCAAAGTGCTTTCACCAATAAATGCAATAGATGGTGTGGTGTTGGAGAGATCAAGATGCTCCTCACTATTTGATGCCATTTGTTGCCTATTTCTTGAATTTGATGAAGGAGACTGAGCAAAGGAAGATAGTGTTGCATTTTCATCTAGACTTACAAAAGATTGCAAATGATGAGGAATAGCAGTATATCCGATACATCCAAAGTAGCAATGAACACTATGTGAGAATGTGGCAGCACATGAGAGTAGCAATAAACATCCCAAAGACAAGGAAGCAAAGTTGTCCTTAGATGAGCCTATTGCCAATTCAAAAGAGGACAAGGAAGGTGAACCCAAGGCAAAATGTTGTGGTAATTGATGAGTCATCAAGAGCAGAAGAATTGGAAGGCAAAGCCAAGTACAAGACAAAAGACTCAAAAAAGAAGAAGAACCACAATTGACATTGCAAAGCAAAGACTTGAGCAGCGGAAGTGAAGATGAGGCAAAATTTCAGCAATGAGGAGAAGAAGATGCTAATAATGAAGAGAAAGAGCTCCATGCGGCAATTGGTTGTATGGAAGGAAGAGGAAACCTATGTCAAGGATTGCCCAATGTGGAGATGGAAGAGACTCTAGAGGTCAAGCCAAAGTTAGAGTTTCAAGAGGGTAGAAGATCGAGGAGGAGTGTTCCTACTACGGGAGCAAAAGCAAGTAATGTAAGCCTAGCTGTAGAGAAGGAGGAAAGCTCAGATGAAGTGCCTTTGAGAGTGAGAAGGTTAAGACTTTGGAGTAGAGCTCTAGTAGAAGAAGTAAGGAGAGAAGACTCTGAGGGTTCAAGGAACTTTGATGGGGTAGAATATTTGTCGTAGGTAGTTTGTCCATTGTTGTTGCACTTAAAGAAGAAGAGAGAAGAGTTGAAGAGAGATCACTTAGAAGTTAAAGATGAATTTGCAATCTATGAGTGAGGAAAGTTTAGAGTTAAGAAGGAGGTTAATTCATGGAGAGCAAGAATTAGCAAAACTTAGGACTGAAGTAGAGCTCAAGAGGAAGGAGATTGAAAGCCTAACAAGGGACTTTGTGAAGAGAAGCAAAGCCATGGCAAAGCAAGAGGAAGAAAAAAGGGAGCATGTGGAGAAGTCTGAGATTTTGAGGGTGGAAGTGCATGACATGCAAGTAGAAGTCATTCATTTGAAGGCAATGTCAGCAATAATGGGGCAAGAGTTGGAGAGTTCAAAGACAAGGATGGCAGAGAAAGATAGAGCTTGGCAAAGGAAGCTATGCGGAATGGGGATGAAGAGCAATTGTGTAGTTTAGTCAAAAGAATGGAAGAGCAACTTGGTCAGAGAATGAAGGAGAAGGAAGCTTTGAAGGCTGAGTTAGAAGACAAAGTAAAGATATATCATGTGGAATTGTTAGCAAAGACAAAGAAGCTACAAACACTAAGATAGAAGACAATCAAAGAAGTAATGGTGAGGGTTAAAGTGATGCTTGGAATGATGTCTAAGTGTCAATTAGAGGAACCAAAATTGCACAAGTTGAAGTTGTTGGTGTAAGAGACGAGAGAAGCTGCAAACACTAAGATAGAAGACAATCAAAGAAGTAATGGTGAGGGTTAAGGTGATGCTTGGACTGATGTCTAAGTGTCAATTAGAGGAACCAAAATTGCACGAGTTGAAGTTGTTGGTGTAAGAGACGAGGAAGAAGAAAGCAAAGGATATTGAGTTGAATAAATTATTCATTTGCTTGAGAGATAGAGTAGATAAGAAGATGTTAGAGGTGGGAGACAATGTCTATCTCAGATTAGATGTTGTTAGATCAGATTTAGATCAACTTCATAGTGAGATGAAGTTAAGTACAATGTCCAAAGTTATAGATGTAGGAGTACAAGTGTCTTTGGATTTGTTATCTGAGACATTTGAAACAGGTGGGTCAAAAGATAAAGAAGTAGATAGATTACCCATGTCTTTAATTGTAGTTCAGCATAAAGAGGTAGGAGTACTAGTAGAAGATTTAGTGATAATAGATAGACCCAAAGATAGAGAAGTGCATGAAATTACTTCTGGTTTGGAAGCCGACGTCAAGGTTAACATCAAATTGGAGTAGTAATAGTTTTAAGATATGAAGAGGCAAATATGAAGAGGTGCATTTTCATTTTGGATATGTAGGTTGGGAAAGTTGTTGTAGAATGGTATAATTGTTAGTAATTATTGATTGCTCTATTATTTGAAGGGGGCATTTTTAGTGTTATGTTGTTCAGTATTTGTAACTTTGGAGATAGATAAAGCAAAGTGATGTTTCTCAATGCTCATTGCTTAAGCTTAATTTTGAGTATCAATCTTGTGTTTTTGTTTGTGAGTGTATGGAAAATTATGAGTTGCAAGTCATTGTGCTTGTTAAAATGTTAGATTCCGCAACCTTGATCTTCATTTAGTGTGTTTGATCCTAAATTGCAATTGAAGTGTTGAAGTGCAATTGAAGCAATGCCTTGACAAATTTGAAAGGAATTGTAGTGTTGGTAGTATTCTACATTTGTGAGTGTAATAAAGGATTGATGCAAAGCAATTTTGATTGAGGAAGTTGTGCCTTTAGTGGAGGGATGGAACACAATTTTGGGGCGAAGTGTTTTGTAGTGAAGTAGCCATCTTCAAGAGAATGTGAATCATCACAATCAAGATTTTTTTGGACGGAATTTGATGGAGTTGTGATTATGGAGTGTTCATTTGTGACAAGATTGTGAATTAGTGCTTGTACTCTCTTTTGGGTGTAGTTTCTACTTGAGAGATTAAAGATGAACTCCAGAAGAACTACATTGTTACTATTTGCTTCATATTTGACCATTTTTTACTAGTATCTCTGTGGGAACAAACTTTAATTACTTGATTACCACAAAAGTGATACTTGTTTGGTTGTCGCAATAGGTGACTTTGGGTAATTTACCTAAATCATCTAAAGAAGTTAGGATAGAGAAGGAGAATTTAGTTAAGAAGACTATGACTTCAATTTTAGTTCAAATTGAAGATGCAATAGAGTTGGTAGTAGTAGATGAATCCAAAGTGCATGAGGCAATTGAAGGTAATTTGGGTGTAGAAATTACATTAGAAGTAGACATCGGATTAGAAGTAATAGATTAAGATTTGAAGAGGTATATCTGAAGAAGTGAAGTGAAACTTTGGACCTGCAGATTCATAAAGTGGCAACTAAAGCAATCTAGGTAGTTTAGATAACTATTGAGTGCTCTACTTATTTAAAGGAGGCATTTGCAATTTATTATTGTTCAATATTCATATTTTTGAAGTTTAGTAAAGCAAAGTTGTGATTATAGGTGTTTATAATTTGTGAGTTGAGTGTTTGTTACTCTCTTGTGGGTGTGGTTTCTACCCAAGAGACTAGAGATGCAACCAACAAGAATTGCTTTGTAACATTTTACTTTATATATATTGGTCAGAAATGTAACCATTTTTGACCAATATCTTTGTAGGAACAATTATTACTTACTTATTACCGCAACAATGATACTTGCTAGGTTTGGTGCATCAAATCTGGGCATCTTGACTAGGGTTTGACTTCCAAAATTGCAATTTTAAATCAAAATAGCACAATTGATGACTTCTATTGCATAAAAAAAATCTCTAAATTCTCTAATTTCTTTCACCTATCTTTCTCCAAGTGCACACATCCTAACAAGCCTCCCACCAACTCTAATACCATGTCAAAGAATGTAAGGAATGGACAAACACTCAAAGACCATTCATAATGGATCATGAGAGGATTGAGAGAGCGCACAAGGAAGATAAGCAAGAATGAATAGAGAGAGTGTACTCTCCTTATGTATATAATATATATATGTATCCTAAATCCTAATACAACTATATAATGAGAACTAGGTAACTAATTAAGTCACTATGAGCTTGGGTAGTACAAATAGTAACCCTTGACTATTGATATTGGTAATAACTCAAGATACCGATGGGCCAAGTGTGTCACATGATGTAGAAAAACTCACTTAGTAGTCTCATCTCTCCACATACAAGTACCTTTGAAACCATATACTTGCATGTAGTATCAAAGCTAGTCCAATGCAAATCCTACCAAATAGCTCCAATAGGCTCTCCCTCTACTAGATACTACCAAGCAATAAGTGTAGTATCCAAAGGTGACAAGGTAATAGACTCAAGAATCTCCTCTTCACATTGGTCTTTTGTTGCTACAAAGGCTCCACTCCAAGCCGGTTGTATCAACTGATCTGCATGTTGTTGTAATGCCTCCTTGGAAATCCACAATGGAACATCTTATGTGAATGGAACAACCCCACTTGTACTCCAAATTTGAGTGATCTCCTTTGGTATTGGAGTATCCTCTATATGGTCATTCCCCTCCAATAAGTCACTAAGCTAAAGTAATGGAACCATTGAAAGCTTAAATTGATGTCATGGTCCTTGATTATAATGAGCCAAGACAACCACTACTAAAATGCACCAATAGAAAACATACACATCCCTTACCTGATTTCCAACCTGGCCTATAGGAAGCTATCTCCTCCCAATAGTCAATATTTAAAACCCATGAGGTATAACATTGCTCTACTAACTAGTACATCATATGACTTTGCTATTGTCAAAATGGCTTGAGCTCTCATCACATAGTTATTAGTTAGATGACTAGGAAAAATCTGGACAATGAGCTCCCCACATGTGATGTACTATGTAGAACCACCCCTAGAGATGTCTAGATCTGAAATGGACACCTCTCTATATTGGTCTTCTATAGACCAAGACCAACAACTATAGCTTTCTCCAACATAAGAGGCTGCGCACAAGAGTCTAATAAGACCCTTTATGGTATATAGACCTTCTCAAAAGGTCCCACCAAATAGAAAATCCCACTTTAGTTGTCCAATAAGACAACCCAAAGTGTGAACCAAGCTTGCTCAAATATAGGTCTAGTTGGTAACTCTTCCAACCTAACAGTTACTACATGCCATAAACCACTAGTAGCTAAATAGATCCCATGCTCCTTAACCAATTCAGCTCTAACATCAACCACCTTTGCTCTGGAAGCAAGAACAACATCATCCCTCCTCTCACAAAGAATGGTAGCCAACCAGAACACCAGAGTCAGGTCAACTCCCAATGTAAAAATATCATTGGCTAAGAATAAAGGGATGTATAATTAATGAACCACTCCCAACATCATACTAGACTCAATCTTTGGAGCAATAAGTGACTAACTAGTATCTAGTCCATCATGCACTCTATCACTACTTACCACACCTACACTAGGACATCTAGGACCCATGGATGTTGTTTGTAGTGCCTTAAAGAGTGTGAAAGACTAAGGAAGTATGACCTATCTACCTCTTCTCATTGTATGTCTAACTCCATTTATTGCTTCTCTAACGTCTAGAGGATCTACCACACTCCTAGTCATTGTGGCAGATGCATCTCCATGTGTTGCTCCACACAAGTCTAGGACATCTCTATCACAAACATAAGAGGTGGAAAGTTTACCACCTAAATTTGATCTCCTCTAAGTTATGGTCATGCTACCCAATCTCTGCTCCAACTACTCAATCCAAGTAGCCATGGTTGTATAAAAAACAAAGGTAGGTACTATATTACTAATAGCTAGACATGTTATCTAAAAGTGAAAATTGGCTTGGTAACATTTGGAAGGATGTTATATATGATAAACTAAGTAGATCAAATAGATAGAGATGTCACCAAAAGAGTATTTATACTAATAAAGCAAGAGCTAGAAATAGCCTCGAAAATTTAAAGCTAATTTTGGAGGCCTAAATAGATGAGTTAGGCCTCAAAAAAATTTATCTCATTGAGAACTTTCTAATGGTACCTCACCTATACAATATTTGAGATTCTTATAGGAAGATTCTCTAAATATACCCTCTAGTCAAAGCTTGTTTGACCAACCAAATAGGACTAGAACCAACATATCACCCATGCATGCAACTAATCTAAGGGTAGAGCTTGCTAACATGTCACCAATCTATGTATATGATCCAAGGGTGGAGCTTCCTTGAAAGAATCCTCTTTACTATATAATAAAGATAAGGTGTTCCTTTGGAACATTGGGCTTTGAGTGTGAAACCTTGTGTTTCTACTTCTAGGTTTCCTCTTGGGATTTCTCTTGTCCTTGGAACCTTACATTGGCATTAGAGCAGGTGTTTCAATCCAAGAGAGTGGATCACCCCTCTTGGAGGAACATGGGCTACTGAGATTGAGTAATTTCAATGAGCAAAATCATAGTGAAATCAATAGATTAAGAGTATTTGGAAGAGAAGATGGGATGGAAACTTTTAGAGGACAATTTCCTACACCTTGCTTTTCGTTCTTTAATCCATTCCACATCAAGATTATTTATATCTATTAAGAGTAAGTGAGAGTATATCTCATTTACCATTTTAGAGAGGAGTTCATGGATATAGTGATGAATTCATCAAACCTAGTGATTCTACTTGTAGTGATCTACAATAGAGAGTGGTATTTGACCATTTACATTCTATTGTGATGGATTTGAATGTGCCAAATCCTCTCCCTTTCAACACTCAAGTAGAAATTTTTTATGTGGTTAGACCAAAAGTGATTTTTAGGAATTTTGTAGTCCTCTATTTTGGTGAGGAATATTATCAACAAATGCTAGCCTTTGAAGTTCCAATGGTAGTCTCAATAGTTAGTGCCTCCTCCCAAATGATCATATTAATTATCTATTGAAGTAGGATGTAGCATTTGAGCATTGTCGCGTGTAGGAATCATGGAACCATAGTAACAAGATTTGATGCAAGGAATGCAAGGGATGTTGAACAAGTTTTAGGAGATCAAGATGACCATAAGAGCATTGCAAAGTCAAGTATGTACCTTCAAGAACACTCAAGCAATGCAAGCAGGGAAATTGTCTCAAAACCTAACACCAATGGCTGAAGTACTTGGAGAGTCACTCATGCCAATGCAACCAACCTCAGTCAAAAATGAAGCCACAATGAAGCCACATTGTTACTATGGATGAAGAAGACATGCAATATCAAGCCTTACAAGGGGCAATGTTCCATTGGAGTAATGGAGAACTAGATTTCAAGAATGAATTGATACTTTTGATTATTCACAGTGGAGATCATTGCTCATTGCATATTTGTGTTTGCATGTGGGTATTTGACTAATAAAGCCCTCATATGGTATGATGCTTGGGAACAAGAAATTTTGGCAAAAGGAAGAGAAGTCATTTAGACGGCAATGTAAAAAGAGTTGTTAAAGAACTCCCAATTTTTGGATTCCGTGCAGATGGCCCAAACCTGACTATGGGACTTGAACTAGAAGAACAATATACAAGAGCACATGGGATCATTTCATGATCTACAAGTTGTAATAACTAACATGAGTCCAATAGAAGCTTTGGACAATTTCCAACAAGGATTAAAAGAGCAAATTTGCCAAGAAGTAATGGTACAAAATCCTTGCACTATTTTTGAAGCCATTACTTTCACTCAAAGAATAGGGATTACACTTGGAAGAGGTGAAGGAGTAGTCCTAACTCAATATTATTGGGCTAAAACACATCACTTTGGTGGACCGATTCCTAAGGAATTGGTCAACATTTAGTTTTGAGACTGAGGAGCACAATCCCTCCAAGGACAAGGAGGATGAGAGGAAGAAAGGAGAGATGGAGTCCCACAAGGAGAAGAGACTTGAGAAAACAACATTTTTATTACAATTGTAGCCAAGTTGGGCACATAGCTATCAATTGCCATGCTTTTCTCCTTAGAGGCCTTTGGCTTTCATACAAGCAATCTTTGAACAACATGGAGAGATGAATTGAAGAGGAGGATGCAAAAAACACATTGGAAAATAAAGATCACCAATAAATGTACCTTTTGTGGCCTTACTAGCTTGATAGAGAAGAAAAAAGCAAGGAGAGGAAGAGTACAAGTGTGCAAAGATCAAGGAAGAAAAACTCACCATTGATTGTTGTGAATAGAGTTCTAAAAGGCAATCAAGTGAGAGTATTGATAGACTATACAGAAACAAAGAATTTATTATCTTACTTTGTTGCAAGAAGATTGGAGATGAATTTAGAGAAGGATGAGAATCCAAAAGTAGAGCTACCTAATGGGCAGATAGAGAGGATTGAGTTGTTACCTAGAAAGGTAGTGTTCTCTATAGGAGAATATCAAGAAGTAATTGAGTGGCAAGTGATACGATTAGCTCATTATGATCTAATCTTAAGCATGTCATGGGTGGAGCATTACAACCCTATGGTCAAATAGAGGAAGAAAGTAGTGAGAACTCACCAATGGAAGATCATTGGGGTTAAATAAAGATCACACAAGCAAGAATTGTCTCTCTATGTCATGGGGACAACATCTATTCAATAAGCGGCAGCTCGGACCGCTGATTTATCGAAAAAGCTATCGCGCTCCATCTGGTTGATAATGAGATCCAAGATTGTATCCGGTCTACAGACTGAATAACTTTTACATGGATATAACCTAAAACAAATAGATGTTTCATGGGTCTGATAAGAGAAGTCCACAGTGCATAACAATGGATAAATTTTTAAGAAGTTGAAAGATGTGGTCAATGAATTTCAATATGTCTTATCAAATGATCTACCTTCAAGATTACCACCAAAAAGGAGAGTAGATCATAAAACTGAGATACTTTTGAGGAAGACACCTCCTTATAAGGCCCATATTATCTATCACCTCATGAGTTTGAGGAGTGTAATGCTTAAATCAAGCCTATGCTGCAAAAAGGGTTTATCCAACCCAATGTATCACCATATGTGGCTCTTGTCTTGTTTGTGAAGAAGAAAGATGGTACAATGCACATGTGCATTGATTATCAAGACCTAAATCAACAAATGGTGACCTATTTGATGATTCCTTGCATAGATGACCTATTTGATAAACATAATGGGGCAAACACTTTGCCAAACTTTATCTATAGAGCAGTTATAACCAAATTTGGAGTGCGGAGGAAGACATACAAAAAACTACTTTTTGATCGAGGTATAGCCACTTTGAGTACTTGGTGATATTTTTTGGCCTCACCAATGCCCTAGCCACTTTCATGAGTTTGATGAATGCCATGTTTCATCCATACTTAGATAAATCTGTTATCATCTTCCTAGATGACATCTTAGTCTACAATAAGATGATGATAGAACACAAGCAACATTTGCAAGAAGTCTTCCAAATTCTATGACAAAATCAGTTGTGTGCCAAAATCTCAAAGTGTGAGTTTGGCAAGTTGGAAGTAGACTACTTGGGTCATAGAGTAAGTGCAAAAGGTATCTAAGTGTTAATAGATAAAATAGAGGTCATTCAAAAATGGAGTGCTTTAGAACATCAAACTCAACTCAAGAGCTCTTTGAGATTGATGGGGTTTTGTCATCAGTTTGTCAAAGACTTCTCCAAGGTTGCACAACCTCTAGCATCACTGTTAGGCAAGGAGAAGAAGTGGTTTTGAGGAGCCATACAAGAATTGGCCTTTCAAGAATTGAAAGACCTTCTTTGAGCTTGATGAAGATCCATCTGATGGCTACCAAGGTTGACCTACCAACACTTTTGTTTCTAGAATCCAATAAGGTGTGGAGAACACCTTATTGGGAGTGAAGCTTGACCATGTCTAGCCGGCATGTTGGATTTGAATGATGTGGGGTTCATCTTGTGGATTGATTTGAAGAGCTCCAATTCACTCCTTGATGTGACGTCCATAGGAGGCACTTTGTAACCAGACATTGGTTCTCAACGGGAGTTGGCGCTGCGGTTCTCTGTGGTGCTGCTTCATGTGGAGCTTGTGTCCATACACAAAGGTTGCAAAGGCTCAAGCCCACGCGGTGTGTGTTGGAGTGCTAGCTTTAGCCTGGGTCGGGAGTTTCCCATCTGATAGGAGGTCCTCATGTGTTTGCCAAAGTCCGGTGCTCCACCGTCATCTGTCGTGATGACGCGCTCACTGAACACTAGATCATTAAGTAGGGCATATCAAGCCCAAACTTGATTCTGGAATGGCTGAGGGTGCGTCATGACCGGCGGACACAATGCAACATTGGATCCGAAGACGTAAAGGAATCTCCACGGCAAACGGTCAAAGTCAGGTCTTGTAGGAGTGACAACAATATCCATGCTTGCATGTGGGTCAGCAAGGGAACAAGATGCCGCTAGCAGCGCTCCTCCCTTGGTGCTCCATCTTGGAATCCTCCGTCCGTGTCCACAGGTGGCGCTTTCCATGAGAAAGGTGCGTCTCAGAATGTCAACATCTTGAAAGCTTTAGAAATCTTCTCAAAAAAGGACAAGACGGGGAAGGAGGCTCAAAGTCCTCTCTCTCGCACCCGCGGCTGTCATGCGGGTGCAAGCCCAAAATATTTCTATAGTGGAAGGGCATGATTCATGTTTGGGGCTCACGTTCCCCATGCGAGTGATGATAGATGACATTTGACTCCTTGACCCGGCCGAGTGGCCAAGTAAACCAAGCAGATTTCTCCTACTGTGGGTTGTGAACTTGGGTCGGCCTTTGGGCCACTCCCAGGCAGCCCCGCGGGGCTCAAGACTAAGATCTTGACGTGTCATGGGTGTAAGCAAAGTGCATTGTAAGTAGCATTGGCCTCTTTCTTGGAGTCGGCCCAACCAAGCACTCCTCGGACATGACGGAGATGTTTTTGTGATGAGAGGTAGTGCTACATTCCAAAGGGTATTGATCGGAGGAAAGCGCTGGCTTTGGGAAACAAGACTCCGCACAAATTGCAGATTGCCCAAATCAATAAAAGTAGTATGCAAATGCACACCGCCGGCACATGGAGTTCAGTGTTGGGGATCAAGTTTGGTTGTCAACAACCAACCTCATATTAGTTAGCCCTCATAGCTTAGACCTCGTTTTATTGGGTTTTTTCCCATTCTTTGTTGAATCGGAGTAATGGCCTATCACTTCAAGCTACTGCCACACATGAAGATCCATCCAGTATCCAATTTCCTTACTATGCAAATATGCCTCCCAATTGCCTCACTTTCCTTCCATACAAGACATTTGACCTTGTCTAGCACTCATTGATGGCACGGAGGAATATGAAGTTGAATACATTCTCTAAAAATATATCCGTGATACTCACCATCCAAATGTGGAATATCTTGTATAATGGAAAGGGTACCCATTATATGAGACAACATGGGAGCTAGCAGCCTACTTGACCCATGCACTGGTGTTAGTGAAATCTTTTGAGCAGCAATTTTGCAATGAGGACGTTGTGTCTTAAAAGGGAGGAGGTTTGTAGTACCAATAGCTAGACATATTATCTAGAGGTGAAAATTGGCTTAGTGACATTTGGAAGGATGTTATATATGATGGAGTAAGTAGATTAGATAGACGTATCACCAAAAGAGTACTTCTACTAATAGAGCAAAAGAGTCAAAAATAGCCTAAAACCTTTAGAACAAACTTTAGAGGCCTAATAGATGAAATAGGATGTATGCCTTGCATAGGGTCTTTCCAACCTTCCATTGGAACTCCTACAAGCTCTTTAGCTTGTCAGTCCGTACATCTTGGTAGTTTTGCATCAAACACTTGAAGAACTCTACCATGGTGCATGGTATTGTTGGAGGAGGTAGTATAGTACCAAAATAATCTAGTACTACACTATCCTTTATAACAATACCTTTGCTTGTAGTAGCACCATCTCCAACTAGTGCACTTCTATTGGATACACCACTATTACTAAAGCTAGAACTCAAGGTATTATTGATCTATCCCTAAAAATCAAGCTTGAAGTGATGGAGATGTAATTTGGAAACCAATACTATCTCCATAGCTCAATCTCCTCCAAGACCATAATGTCATCCTTTGGTAGACCCTCCAAGTAGTAGAACAACCTCTTCCATGTCATGAAGAGTGTGAACAAAATTGGGTTCCGCATCTACTACATATCACACCAACTATCAAACTCCTAGATAAAGTCATCCAACTCAATGTTACACATTGTACTAGAGTAGCACTTGAGGCCTTTGGAATCCCCATAAATCCTGTCCATGTCCATAACTACGGTGCAAACACACCAAATACACAGTCAATTGAATCAACTCTCATGTCAAAAACTAGAATCAATCTCCACCCTCACTAGGATATGAGCTACAAATTGATATTGAGTACCATTCTATTTAAACGCATTTTGTACTACAACAAAATCTCCTCTAAAATCTCCAAAGAACTCCATCATGACAATGTATCCCAAACCATAATTGTAACCACCAAGTGCCACCACCAAGAACCACCCACTTATGTAACTCTAACTATGACAAGTACAATAGGGAGAAGGGCAACCTATAACCTACTATCATAACATGCATTCTCACGGTTTGTATGCCATCATTCCTATCTCACGAGAGAGAAATATAAGTTGTCTAACTAGACATCACTCTAACCTCACTAATAAGAACACACTAGAGAAAAAACGTTCTAATTATTAGGCTACCTCACACAAACATGGTGCACAAATATGAAGCATAGAATGAAGAGGGTCCAATCACAAAAAATCAAAATAACCCTCCATCTCACAAATCAAAATCAAGCTAGCTTTGCAATCATTTCACATTTGATATATTGAAGTGTATATCTACTCTAACATTACAAAGATCACCAAGGATAGGATTGAATTGCATCTCCTAGCCAAATCTACATAAGTATGTATATCAATCTAACAATCACTATGACAACAAATGAGCATGGATCAACTAGCTAGTGCACCAATCTAGGAACCAAAGATCTAGGATTCAAATACCAAAAACTCAAATAAATTGGCTAGTCTCATGCAAGCAAGTTGGTTTCTTGGCACTTCTAAGTCTTTGTAACCTCTCTAGCCTACATCCTTATGTCAGATCAGGCCTTTCTTCTTGCAAATTCAAACCTTCTCCAAATTTTGCTAACCTCAACCAATTTCTTCTTGTCAATTTAAACATACTTCAAATTTGGCTAATGTCTACCAACTTAAGCACTAGCTAGGGCAATTTGGGCAAATTAAAGCACCTCAAACTCTAGACAAATTATGCCAACTTGAACTCCTAACCTTGACAACCAAATTTACATTATAGTTGGTTGATTGCCAAATCTTCCACCAAATATCAACTCGGGCCAAATTAAGAAGATGAGGACCTCCAAATCTCCAAATTTGGCTAACCTCCACCAACTTGAGCACTAGCTATAGCAATTCAGGTAGACTCAAACAACCTCTAACTTTGGACAACTTCTACCAACTTGACCTCCAAATGAAATCTTCTTCTTGCCAATTTAAACCCTCTCTAAATTTAGCTAACATCCACCAACTTGAGCATTATCTAGGGCAATTTGGGTAGACTCAAGCAACCTCCAACTCTAGATAATTTCTACTAAATTGACCTTCAAATCTAGACAACTAGACCTCCACTACAATTGGTTGATCACCTAATCTTTGACTAGGTGTCAACTAGGGCAAAATTGAGAAGATGAGGACCGCCAAATCTCCAAATTTGGCTAACCACCACCAACTTGATCTTTGAATCTAGACAACCAAACCTCCACTACAATTAGCTACTCACCAAATCCTCAACCAAACATCACCTTGGGCTAAATTAGGAAGATGTGGACCTCCTAATCCTTAACTAGAGGGATGGATTCTCAAATCCACCTCCAATGTTGCATTTTGAACTCCTTTTGTACCAAATCAACTCAAATTTCACCTCCTTGGCCTCAAATAAAATACCCATTATCTCAAATTGACTCAACTATGAGAAATTTGTGCAGTGCATCCGCACACCATCTGCTTCATTATCAATTTGTAATAAATTGAGCATGGCTTTTGCACCTAATCCACATAATTGAAAGAGAACTTGAGTAGTCACAATTGTAGATACTAGCAATCCCACCATGCTTGGAGATACCACAAATGCAGTCAATTTTTGCACTTGATTTCTCCCTTACTCCCACTTCTTTGATGTAATTAGTTTAGGCCCAACTCAAATCACACTTAACTTGGATCAAAAATAAATCCTCAACTCAATAATTTGCCAACAACAAGCACCAATATATTCAATCCACACCTACTCTAGCTAAGAGACTCCAAGTGATGCTCACCAACCTCTGCACCATAGCCAAGACCTCAAAGGCTCAACATCAGAGAAGTAAGATCTCTAGAGCTGCACTTCAAAGATATACTCCTCCGCCCAATCTAGATCTCTAGCCCTAGGGGTGCTATTGATGGCTCATTAATAGTGCAAACAGTGCAAGTGATCATGGGTCTCATAGTGTGATCAATAGTCCACCGCCGCTAAGTAGTCTTTGAGCAACTACTAATATAACTGTAACTACCAAAATTATCACTCCAACATCTAAGCAAACTAGCTTTAGTGTTGAAAATGTCATGATATCCTTGAGTTTGACCATTAATTCACTTAAAAAATGCCATTTGGCTTTTAAAACTCTTATACATTGTTGTTGAGGACTTTAGTACACACCATGCATTTGTTGAAAATTTGTTTGTCTTGAGATTATGCTTGCTTTAAAAAATGCACAAGATGGCTCATTGAGACATACCCAAAATTGCCAAGGAGATAGTGATTATGGTCAAAAGAAAGCAAGCTCTTCATTGGTTCATGTCCACCCAAAGGAAAAAAAAAATTTAACCATGGTTGTCATCAACATGAACCTAACATCCTTGCAAATCCCAAACTCCATGAGCTAACAACTATCATTCTTAAAACTTGTGAGTTTGAATGGAGAGCTATAACAATCTAGACTTGAGCAAAAAAAAATTTCAAATCCTCTACCTCCAACAAAGTGTACTATATTCCTCTTATTGTTGCATATGACTTGATTGTTTATTGATTACAAACCTTTTTGACTATACAACTATATAATCTCCCATCAATTATTGGTTTGCTTGCAAAAGGGGAAACAATCCATCAACTAATCCCATGCACCCAAGAAATCCTTTAGCAAAAGTAGTCATGAAATCCTACTTTGCTCCTCTTTGTCAAGCCATCATACTTCTTTCCCAAGATTTAATAAAATGGCAATCATTACTCTAGAATTTAATTGTCTATCTCACACTAGTACCTATATATTCAAACCATGGTCACGCATGCACCACTTCCATTATGGTCAAATCTATGCATAGCCAATGCTACTTGGATCCAGATTGGAGTTTGATCTCTCATGTAAGATGTTCTAAATACTAGATGAACTTTAATAACATACACCAAGGCATGGAATGAAACTAAATCCATATGTGTGGGTTGTCTAAATGCTCTTGGATCTAGATCTTTGAAATATTCTATGAAAAATTTTGAATTGAGACTAGAAAATACTCTTGGTTCCAAATACATTTGCATATTTACAAACTCCTACCTCCTTAATAACTAATCAATCAAGTCATAACCATCTTCAATCCAATTGGCTTAACTCCATTCTTCAACTCAACTATCATCTTCTTGACCGGATACACATCTATTTTCTTGTTGAGGTGTGAATGATCACTAGTGCATGGCATTTCCTCACTACTCTAATCTCCCAAAAATAGTTTGTTTTAATAAGAGGAAGAGAGAATGTCTAGAATGCTCATCCCACTTCCATCCTTTGAGTAGAGTGTTGCATAATTCAAGTGTAATTTGATAGTAATTTAATTAATGTGATAATAAATATTTACAGAATGCACATATCCTGTAAAATTTTATAAAAATAAATATAAATTTCCCAAAAAAAATTACAAAAATCCATGCTCTACCCATAAAACTGTTTTGGACCTCCTTGAAAATTACATGTAAAATCTCTTATAGAAGTCTATAGGTACCCATAAACTTGGTATTAAAACACTCCATTGATCCAATGTATTTCTCTATTAAAATTCCTAAAGTAGTATGATAATCTTTACAAAAATAATTTCTTACATGCAATCTATAATTATTTTTGATATATTAAAAATTTTATTATAATAATAAATAATTGTATTTTAAATGGAATATTTTATGTACTTTCTAATGATGGAAATAGGTCTATGAATATTAATATTAAAGGTCCAAACATTTGGTAGTCAACCAACATTAATTAGCTCTTTGATGCCTATTAGTTCAATCCACATTCTCTTTGAATCTGGTCAAGCAATGATATGGACTTCAGATTTTATTCAATTGGCAAAGCTTGTTGAGAGTAAAGAAGGTTAACAATCAAAGGGTCTTTAGACTATCTAAGGCTAAAGTAGATACAACAAACAAGGCTAATTAGAGTCAAATTTAAGTAAATCTTTTATTATTTAAGTAGACTAGTATAAAAAAATTTAACATTGTTCAAAAGCTTTGATAATACTACTTCATATTCAATAGATCCATTGATAATAGTTATATATTTATAATGATAGTAAAGAAGTGTTACCAATTGGATCCATCCAAATAAAGATAACATCATTATTAACTCCACATAAGCAAATTATTCTAAAATTAACATTAATTACTATAGTATATAATTATAATTTTAAATTTTATTATAATATAGTTAGTCTAATCTAATCTTATTCAAGCTTGAATTAACGTTTAATGGTTGATAAAGTAGTGAAAGTATCTTAATTATATTTAATATTAATTTTTTGATAAAGGTTTGGTGTCCAAATTTTATAATTATTCTATTTATAAGGATAAGAGTTTAAATCCAGATATAGAAAAAAAACGTCTAACTTAATTGGTCTTCACATGAATTAAAGTCAAATTTTATATCAAATAATTTTATATTATAATTTTATTGAATTGAAATTACACATACAAGATTATCCTAAGATTGAAAACTGAATTAAAATTTTGAAATAAAATGAATATAGTAATAATTTCCAAATGTCTAGTATTAAAAGAGGAGATCTATAGTCATCAATGTTAACAATCAAATAGATAATTTTATGTTCATCTTATAGAGTATGTAAAATTTTAAGAGAAGGAATTCATAATATCCTTTCTAATATTTCTAATATGTATTTCACATCTAAAACACTTAGTTTAGATATTTTATCACTTATAAATCTAACATAAGATAGTTTGCTTTATAACTTAATAAATATATTGATCACATGCCTTATGATTTTAAACATGTATACGCATATTTATTTTGAAAATATATCTATTTTTAGGTAATTTAAATTTAATGATATGAATATATGTAGTTATTTATTCATGAAAGGTTAACAACCATAATAAAAGATAAACTATACTTGATAGTATTGTAACCTAAAAATATTATTAAAATTCTAGAAAAACTTAATTAAATAAATAACATCAAAGGTTGTAAGTATTATAGCCATTAAAAAAATTATGAAATAAAGACAAACAAGAAAAATAATCTACATGTTACTCTCCTGCTTTGCATTAAATTGCAAGCATAGAAGTAAATCATCATGCTTTACATATATATATGGATGACATTGGAGACAGAATCTTGTACCATTTGAGCTAATTAATTAAATTAAACCTTGAGAAATCAATAGGAATAACAACTAGTAGATAAAAGTCATAATCTTCTGCCTAGAAAGGAAAGGAAGTTCAAAAGCAAGTTCATATAGATTATAAAATGACCATAATGTAGTATTTAGACTTTGGTTGACTTATATTATAAAAAGTAGAATAATAAAATTCACACATAATAAAATTCAATAAAAGATCTAATTCTATCTAATAAGAGAGAAAGTAATAAAGTGATGAAACTCATAAAAAAATTACTTCTTTGGATAAAATGAGCTATCATTTGTGTGCGTTACTTAATATATCTCCGAGTATCAATATATAGGTCACCTAAATTACTGCTTTTATTTGTTACATAATAAATATATATGCTTTCATAATCTCTAAACTAGCTAAAGTTTAATAAAAAATATGGAAATGGCTTAGTAAAAGGATAATAGTAAGCAAACTTAATGGTTGTTTTAGCTTATTAACAAGTTATCTTCTTATCTTATATATTCTACTTATATTTTAATTAATTTTTCTCATAACATAAGTTCATAAGATAGCTCCACTTTACCTTAGGAACTAAAGATAAGTACGTACTTAATTTAGAAGGGTAATTAGATATCAAGGTTACCCTACATTAACACCATCCTCTTTTACAGTTTTTTAAAACATCCATTTTACCTTAACTAGAACTTCTTTTGTTACTCGATGCTTCATATACAAAGACCAATTTATTATAGAACCTCAAAACTCAATCTCTTGAGTTTTGAGTTTGCTTCTTACTTTCATATTTACATATAATTAAAGATCCTTGAAGCTACTTTGGCAACGAGTTTAGGTTTGCAATTTATTATTCTTGAAATTCTCATCCTAAAGTCAATTCAGACCCTTCAATATCATCTACATATGTTTATTATTATCTGTCGTAAACTAAAGGGTATTGTACAGGCAAAGATACAGGTCCTTAGTTGTTATTCCTCTTTGGTTCTTGCATACTTTCTGCCATTTCACTAACTTTCCCTTTCTAGATTTCGTATATACTCTTGCTGGAAAGAGTACCTGATTGCCCTTGGTCTTTAATTCCCTTTTAAGTCAATGAAATTTCAGACACGGAAGGGTACGCTTCTCTTGTCCATTAAAACAAATTTAACTCATATTCGTTCACAAAATCCGGCTATGAAACTCATTCTTCCCTTTGAAGTAAAAATATATTTACGTTTTATGAATCTAGCTTGCGCTCTAAATTCTAGTGATAATCTTTTCGTTTTATAAACCTCTGAAGCACACTTGAAAGAAGATACTAATATTAGTTCAAGAAGATAATAGTAGTAACTGATACCCATAATAGACATATATATATAATAATTTATAATCATAAATATATTTTACAACCATGCATAATTTTATATATAGAAGTCTAGATTATATATTAGATCACTAAGGAATAATTATTTGCTTTTAAGTGATTTCTTTTTAAAATATTTTATTTCATCATCTTATAAATTACATATCTAACTTTTATATATATATATATATATATATATATATATATATATATATATATATATATATATATGTATATATATATATGTATATAGAGGAAGATACATAAGCTTAGTTATTTTGAAACACGAATATTTTAAGAGATAAACCTATTTAAACCTACATAAAATAAAATAAAAACAAATTTATATAATAATAAGCTAATTTTTTCAAAATATAGACAGAATAACCTTGATAGATAAATCAATTAGATAATTATCTTTGAAGTGTGATTGATTAACAGTAATCAGTGGCTAATAATTCTTCTATTCATAAAAGTATTTGTACGTCAATTATAAATTTTTTTATGTATGAAATATTCATTTTAACAAAATCATAGTGATGGATTTATCATAAAATTTAACATGAGTTATAAAATTGGAAATACACCTACCTAATTCGATAGAAGTATAGAATCAATAAAAAAAAATTATTGGAAATATCTCATAATACACAATAACAAAAAGTTATCCTAAATTACTCTAATAATATAATCGTCATTTAAATATCATAATAATAGAATTATGATTACCTCAGGATATAATCTTGATCAGACGCATTCTTTACGTACTACTTACAACGAATAAATTGGCCCACTTGCCTGAACACACTTGCTGCGTTTCTTGAAATCAGTACCGTTATAGTAACAACTGCACTTCTTACCAGAGATGACAGAGCGTGGGTTCGAGGATAGGCCTCATTGGGTTATAAAAGCGAAAGAAGAAATCGTATTTCTGCAGTCCATCAATCATCACCCCGCTGCCGGGACGTGCTGAGCGATCAATGAAGAAGACGTCTCCGCCAAATGTACACGCTCGTGCGCAGATGGGCGACGTTAAGGGATTGCGGAATTTGGTTCAAGACAATCCGGGTCTCATCAACCTACGGAATCCCATAGTAAGTATATGATTATACTCCTTTTAACTAATTACATTGCCCTGATCAGTTTATGATTCTTTCCATAGAGACAGAATTATGTTTTGCGACAGGAGTTAAGTTCAAGTAAGATGGGTGTAAAGAAGAATCTGTCGTAGAGAAGAAACTCACGTTATCTAATTATAAGTTCTTGTTCTAGCCATCGCAATCCGGATTGACGGGTTACAGATGTAGAGACTTTGCCAGGTCATTGTCCTTTCTGTTGGTATTTGTATCGAAGTTGCAGAATATGTTGTAGAAAGAGGAACAGAAGTCAACATCTTAGTTCGTTCCTGCCGTGTGCAGGTCTTGTTTATCATCATCGTTTCCCTCTTTATCTCATCGTCCAGAAGTTCGCTTGAATGGGCTCTCGCACACCGCATTATACACGAACAGCCTTTAAGCTTACTTACAAATGTAAGCTTGGTCGCACCTCTGAACTGCCATTATCCTGTCTAGCCGGTGCCTCTAAACGATCGAGAATGAAATGGCGAGCTTGAGAAGGGGAGTGAGATGACATGGAAACATGATGCGAACCATGGCAGCCGCCATCACCCTTCCAACTCGTATATTCAAGCATGCTCTATATCTACGTGGTCAACGACACCGGCTAGACTGGCTGGAAAGGGTCGCATAAAGTTGAGCTTTGGCATGGAACTGAAGCTTGTCCGCGTTGAAGCGGTGTGCTAGAGGCCTTTCAAGTACATAACAATATGTACCAACTAATGTACAGTATTTCGCCTTGGAGGTCCTCGAGATGTCGCGTTCTTCGACGAGCTTGTAGAACTCTCGTTCTCCCCTTGGATGTTCCGTTCTCGACCCATGTCGTGGTCGGAGATGCTTAACTTCACGTACCATCGGTGTCATCCTGCTGCATCTTCCCTTCGTCCCTTATTGCAAGCAACTTGCGTGCTGTACACACACTGATAGACGGTCTGCACAAATCTTTGTTGTTCTTAGCTCTTCTTGCAAGGTTATGCTATGGATTTGTACATCCAAATGGAGGTCGATGTCGGATCCAGTTTTGATATGCAGGACAACAACCCTAGCCATTATTCTCTATATTCTATTTTCAACTGTATTCTACCCTCTCAACTGACTCTCTTCGAGCACAGTTTACGCAGTTCACATGTAACATGCACAGAGAAGTTTTCGGAGGATGTGTAAAACAAAAATTGTGTTTCGTGTAATACAGATGAACTTCATTAATGACATTTCTCTACGTAGTATTTTCCAGGTGAACATCCGATGGTGAAGGAAGTCCTGTGAATCTTGAGGACTAGTACTAAAGTAAAGATTGTGTACCGTGTTGGAAACATCATCTGAGAAAGGTCCTCATGATGAATTTCGTCTCCTCTTTGTGTTCCGCTACTGGCAGATGGCGCAGACTCCTCTACATATAGCTGTTGCAAACAATAAACTTGAAGCCGTGAGGTTTCTCTTGCAGTGGCCGGGTCCCGAAAGACCTGATATCGAAGCCTCAAATGTGGTATGCTAACCTGCGTAGGGAAACGCCACCATTCTTCATGACAGCTAATCCTTCTTGAACGCATCCAAACTTGACTTTAAATAGGGTAGTTTTGAAGCTCTGTAACTTTACGGATTTGCTCGGGCCTTCTCATGTAATATTACCTTTTACAGTTTGGAGAAACCCCACTTCATCTAGGCGCGAAAAATGGTTGTCCGGAGGTCGTGAAACTGCTGCTGGACCATAAGGCTTGCAAGGAAGCGAGGGACAATGTAGGACAAACCTTATTCTGCGATCTAATGAAGCGAAGTGCAATACATATTCTGGACAGGCTTGTGTGAACACCTGAATGTTGAATTGTTTACAATTTCTGCTGCGCACTAATGTTTATGATACAGTGCCCAAGGAGGATATTCACGTTACTCTGCTTGTCAACTCTTATTCCTGACAGCTAAACCCACGTACTGAAGAAGTTGCTTTCTCTGGTTAGTGCAGAATGGTATGACTCCATTGCATCTTGCAGTTTGGCTGTCTGTTCGAACACAGAACCTTGCAACAGTGGAGGTCCTTCTGGAGTATCATTCAGATGTCAATGCGAAAGACAACGTGAGCATTTCTGGTGATTTTAGTGGATCGGGGCCCGATTCTTGTAGCTTAGAGCCATGCAATGCAGTAAAAGAAACAGAAAGACGGTACCTGTGTTATCTTACACCTGCGGCTCCTTCATCCCTTCAGAAGGTTTTTACGACGTGCGGCAACTAACTCATACGACTGTGTGATCATGTAGATAGTGACAGGTTTTGTGGTCATGTAGGTGGTAAGTATCAATCCTGTGTCTGGTGGCAAAAGATTGGCTGCCTAAAGGAAATCCAAGCCTGGAGACCAAGGGTACTAACAGTTGTAATTCTCGATTGTCTCTAATTTGGCAGGCTGCAAAGGTCCCTCTAGATTATCTCTCCGAAACTCATAAGAGTGAAAGCCTTCGCAGTCTGCTGTCAACTTGCAAAAGCATGGTTTATAATCATAGAGTAGAAAATCTCTTTGAGGAGTCGAAAAAGAGATGGGACGATCTGGAGTTGGAGTTGAGAAACATCGTAGGTTTGGAAGATCTGAAGTTTCATATACGGAAATGGGCGAAAGGCATGCTCCTTGATGAAAAGCGTCGTATCTTTGGACTGAAAGTTTCTCCCCGCAAACCGCCCCATATGCTCTTTCTCGGGAATCCTGGCACAGGTGTTACATTGTCTACTTGCTTCCAGTCCATACTACCCTACTAAATGTGATGAATGGAAATTAATGTGTTCAGTTTTTATTAGTTTATGGACAAATGAAATGAAGCTGTCTTAATGCTTCTGTAGGAACTGAATTGCAAAGTAGCCTCATCTCTTATTCTACTACTGGAAAAGAGAGCATGAACATCAATAGGCAGTTTAGGAAACTTTTTAGGAACCAGGAAATTTTTTAACTGAGCTTGCATGCCTCCAGGAAAAACCATGGTGGCGCGTATATTATCAAAACTTCTGAAAATGGTGGGCATTCTGGCGGAAGATAAAGTAGTCGAGGTGCAACGTACAGACCTTGTGGGAGAGTTTGTGGGTCACACAGGACCCAAGACGAGGAGGAAGGTACAGTGTGAGAATTCGTTTCTTATTTATATAAGAAACGATGTGTCAAGAATCAAACTACGAGTGTAGATTGCTTAAAAGTGAATATGACATCTGCATTTACTCCACGTATTAAAATGCAATAAGTAATGCACGTGTCATGCAGATCAAGGAGGCAGAAGGGGGTGTGCTTTTCGTCGACGAGGCGTACAGACTTATTCCCGTACAACGAGCAGATGACAAAGATTATGGTCTGGAGGCTCTGGAAGAGATTATGGCGGTCATGGATAGTGGTAGGATTGTTGTGATATTTGCAGGTTATACGGAACCTATGAAGCGAGTTTTGTACTGCAATGAGGGTTTCAGAAGACGAGTCACTAGACATTTCTATTTTCACGACCTCAACACACATGAGATTGCAGAAATTGTCCATCTAAAGATAAAAATTGCACGAGATGATAATCTGTTACACGGATTCACTCTGCACAGTGCATGTACGATTGATGCCATCGCTGCTCTTTTGAATCGGGAAACGACTCCGCAGCAGAGGAAGCAACTGAATGGAGCATTGGCCATCCCATTACTTGAGAATGCCAGAGAACACTTGGATCACAGACTTGACCTGGATTGCTCAGACAGTCAGAAGTTAGTCACATTGACTTTGGAAGATCTCGCCGCAGGTCTTGCACTCATTCCAGGAAAGAATGAGTTTGTAACGAACTTCGAGGTTTCTTGCTGACTGGTGGAGGCATTACCTCCGCTTGCAGTCAAGATTGATTTCTTATACCACATGACCAACCATTCAAATTGTCCTACTCTGCAGATCTGAATCCAGTCAAATCAATTGAGTCAAACCATGTCTTGATGGCGATGGAATTGCCAAGATGACGAATGCTAACCTGAAAATCTTTTTTACTTCGCAGTGTGACTCCTTAAGAAGGTGTAATACTGTCAGCTTGGTACAAATCGCTGAGATGACGAATGCGAGATAGGCTTGTAAACAGTGATAACATTCACGTCCTTTCTCTAGTACCGTGACGGGCTCTGCAAGCACAGGTAGTAGCTCGTGCCTACACGTCCAAAGTTGTCACTTAGATTTTTCCGAAATATCTCCATCGACTTAAATAGCTGAAACCTGTCCTACGACTTCCTCATGATTAGAGCTAGATTTCTATCCTACGTGCTGATGGAAAGAATAGTACGCTAAGGAATAAAAGTTGAACATAGATAGTATAATAGCAGAAACTCCCCAACCCTTCACCGTTCACGACAAATACTTGTTATTTAAGAAAATTCAGAATACATGTGTTCAAAGCGGTTAACTTTTGTGCCTCTCGAACGACGAAGGAAGAAGTAACTCTCATCCCATAACCTGAAAATCTTTTTTACTTCGCAGTATGACTTCTTAAGAAGGTGTGTAATACTGTCAGCTTGGTACAAATCGTTGGCCACTAACGCACCTCTAGGTACCTACAATAGTGCAGAGTTCCACCACCAATTTTGGTACAGAACGTAATAAAAGAATAAAACTACAGTAGCTGGACAACTTCAGTCTGCGTGGTTCTATTAAAGAATGTCGAATTTGTATTTCCACTCATATGAAAACTAAAGAGCATGTCCAACTACTTTGTTAGGTATATCCACTCTTCCTAGTATCATGTTACATGATTCCGGTCTTCTCGACAGTACATTACAAAAGGTGTTCTAAATTTGACAATCCAGGGTAAGGCTTCAAAATTTATTTCTAGCACACAATTAGGTTTCTGTTGCTCTCGAGCGAACACATGTGTCCCCGACTCCAATCCACCATTGGTGTTGTTTGTTGATCTATCCTTCGTGCCGAAAACGAAAAAAGAATTCGGATGGATGTGCGCTGATCTACAATTTGGTTGCTGAATGCGTGTGTTGAAAACTGATATCCCTCAAGTCAAATCGACTGATTGCAGAAGTTTTCTCTCCCGTAGCTGGAACTGGAGCTGAGGTTTCTTACTGTAATTTGGTCGTGTCATTGGCACTTTGCAATTCGTAACTCGAACAGCGATGAAAGCTCAAGATTATCTGTTACTGCGTCCCTGCGCAGAAGTAATGCGCATCGTCGCATTTCTCTTCCTGCGAAGAGCCTGATATAGGCGACGAAGTCGAAGAGCCAACAAGATATCGAGCAGCATGCCGGCGGCGCATGTGACCGCCATGATGGTGAAAAGAAGGTTGAAGCAATGGGCGCCCATGCATGTTTTGGCCGTGTCATCAGCACCAAATGAGAAGATTCTGTTCAGAATCGAGACGGTGTTTTGACTGTCATTCTCCTTAGCCGCTTCCCTGTCGTAGAGGAAACCAGCCAGGAGCCCCGAGAAGAGGAAAGATCCCAGAGGAATGTTCAAGACGAGGATGTTGTACATGAGACCGAAGTTACCGAGACCGAACATTTCTGAGGCAGTTGGGACGGTGATGGTAATGTGCACCCCGTAAGTTGCACCGACGATTATGGATCCAACGTACAATGATCCTGGTGCTCCCACTCCCATGTACAGGTATCCAAATATCATGAAGAGTTTGGATAGAGCCATCCAGATTGGTCTCGGAAGGGCGGATTGTCTGCAACAGAAAGTTGATCGGTCAGATCAGAAACGTCGAGAGCTAGCATGAACAATGTATGCAGAGTGCCTTTTGCACTAGTGTATTTCAGCTGACAGATGAAAATCCGAATGAGGTCGACGAACGCAACGGCAAATCGTTACCATAAGAACGCAATTCATGCAACAAATCGAGATCATGATGTGGGGGACTTCAAGGACGAGGTCTGGTACTGTACCTATTTCTACTAAAGGAATGAATATATAATGGAAAGTGAGAGGAGACACTGACCTCACGAAATGCTCAGAGATTGCTCCTGCTGCAACTCGTCCATAGAAGCCGAAAATGCTGGTGAAGGTGACAAAGATGGCAACGTCTTCTGTGCCCAAGGACTGCCCAATCTGACCAAAATTGTTCATGACTGTGATTCCCGTGCCGATACCGCACAAGAATGTGGTAAACAAGACCCAAAAGTCCAGTGTCAAAAGTGCCTCCCAAGCCGTATGCTCGTCACCCAATTTCAGTACCCTCCTCTCTTCTTCATTTTGTACTGCATCTCCATCAATCACGGAAGCTGCCCCAGTAGTGGCGGTCTCACTCACTGAACAGGCACCTCCAGGGCTTGCTGCTACTGGAGGTTCTGCATTAGCTTCAGGATCATTGGGCAGAGCTGAATCCTTCAGCAATGGCTCCTGGTTCTCCTCTACAGGCTTCGTCCTCGGCTTTCGAGCGCCGGTGTTTACTGCTGGTGCACACCTCTCCAAGATCAAGAGCCTGACAGGGACTACAAGAGGCAGCATCAAGAAGATAACGAGCCCGAGGGCGAATAGTTTGTTAAGCACCGGGTAATTGTCGATAACTTCAGCTCCAATGGAGTAGGCAAGCAAATACAGTGAGAGGGCTGCGGCAATCACGTTGACAATGTTGAAGCCGGTCTGCTCCTCCTTGTCTTCCTTAGAGCTGGTGGACGAGGGAACTTCCCTCATGAAGAACATGGCAAACGCATTTACTCCAGCGGGCAAGAGGGCGAGCAGCAGCAGAAACGCAGAGCTGTTTCCTGTGAATAGACTCGTGCAAAGAACGGTAAAAATCGCTGTGCTGAGCCCGATGTATCCCTTCATTAACCCCGAAATTGTCCCGCGATTGCCCGCGAAGTTGCGTAAACATGTCACCAAACATGCTGTGTTCATCCATGTTGTGCTGTTCCCCCCCAAACACATAGCGATGGCCATCTGCACATATTTTGCATCCTCCCATTAGGTTCGTGCTTCTCAAAAGCTACTGTCCTTCACAAACTCCATCAACTCAATGTATCGTGATTTAATCCAGTGACAAGATGTGAGTACTCAACACAAAAGAAGATCGATTCATCCCGATCAAAACGTTGACTTCTCTCAGCTTAGACAATATCTTGGAAAGCTTTTTTGAAGTAAAGTCGGTTTAAAGTTGTTAGTCGTTAATGACAACAACACTAAGTAACATTTCAAACTCCGTCACAATTTTCAATACCTTACGACACACGATGAAACAAAATACTCGAGTGAGTGCAGCACTTGAAGTGTCGACCGATTGGACGTGAGAGAGAAAGGGATACGGACCTGCCACATGGGAGGGGGACCGATTTTTTGACTGACGACGAGCCATTGAGTACCATACCCGAGAACACCCACCACTGAGCCGATGAAAAGGATTGCCCATGGAGGAAGAAGGTCGGCACAAAACCCAGCGACCAAACCAAAACTCTTCCCTACATCCTTCGCCACACTGAGAGTGTTCAGTTGGACCTGGTCGTAATTCATCACCGACTTGAGATCCGCAGAGTAATTAGCGAACGTGTAATTGTTTCCCGATATAGATTGGACCCATATCGCTGTCACAAAGCCCATCCATTTCCATACAATTTTCGAATTCTGTGATCCCGTTCCGAAGGCATCTCTAAGCCCCATGATTTTCTCAAACTGCAATTCAAATCTCTGAACTAAGAGATTCAACGCTCTCGCTCTTCACTCCCGTTCCTGGCGCTAACAGGTGCTCGACACAACCTCCTTCAAAGTCGTATCCAGCTCAAATGTCCAGTTCAAAGACAAAGTCTCCGCGTCTTCTGCTCCACAGAAAACGCAAGCAAAAGTGCTTCAGAACTCTGAAACCTATACGAAGAATTGACGACCGACATGTACTCAGCCGTTTTCACCAACAGACAAAATTCTCAGACTTGCTGGAATGGTTATTCCAGATCTGTACCCAATTCAGTCACCTGGTTGCTGCTGTCTCCGCGAACGAGTGACACGACTCGCAGTTGCTGCGTCCTCTTTTCCACAATCGTAAATCGCCCTCTTATAGCACGCCACGCCGGAAGCTCCTGGTTTATCTCAATCCCCCTCCCTGAAATCTCCCACCATATATTCACCTTCACTGCTCACCTCCTCGAGCACTATTCACCTCCTATCTACCTGCTTAGATGCAGTAGGGACAAGAGGTCTACACAACGTTGTGCAGCCGGTCTCAACTACCAAAAAGCGACCGTTCTCAACTGTTCAGGTTGGGTGAACGCAGCAAGGCGTGCGTCTTGTCTTCTCGTCCCATCAAGGTCGTCGGGTGGTTTCCCTGCAACGTCGCAGACGTGAGTCGTGACTTTCGTCTTTTAGGGTTCACTTTAGGATTGAGTTCGGCCCGAAACCGCTCACTGGAGATAAAGCCGCACGTTGGTTAATGTTTTAAATCACCCTGAGTTGGGAAATTTTCCGCTGTTTAATTTGAATCCAATTAAAACTGTTCTTATCTTCGTGTTTTCTACGCGGTAGCACTTTTCTCTTAATGACAAAGTTTTATGAAAATTTTATATCTGAATTTCTCAAAATTATACAAGGTTAACTAATTTGACGATCTAGCTGATCTTCAATATCATACATAGTGTCATTCACTATTGTCATACGATCAATCGTTTGCAGTTAATTCTTTTAATAACTTGAAGTTATTTTCTATGAAATGGTTTTTCCTATACATATCTTCAATTACTTGACTATTGAACTATTGAGTTACATTTAGACTTGAAAGTCAAGATGTCAAAATGCAAAGCATGGTCCACTTCAAGTATTTTTTTCTCACCTTGAGCTTCCATAAGAATGTGTCACATCTAGAATCATAACCGAGGATTTTATCACATGCTTCTTAGACGATGTCCTTGCCTAGGATATTCTCCATATATATGACCTTCTTGTGCTAAGAGATTTGCAAGTGGCTTTTGGTATAATCTCTTCTAGTATTGCACATCTATCGATTTGCCTTCTCATCATAGTTAAAATACCAATAGCTAGATAAAATTATCTAGAGGTGGAAATTGACTCGGTAACACCTAGAAGTAGGACAGGAGTTGAAAATAGCCTAAAAACTATTAAAAGTAAAGGAGTTGAGAATAGCCTAAAAAGAGCCTATTCTCAATGGAGGCCTAAATGGATGAATTAGGCCTCCAAAATGTACAAATTTCATTCCCTCCCCCTAGGTTTATCTCATTGAGAGCTTTCTAATGGTACCTCACCCATGTGATTTTGAGATTCCTAAAGATTCTCTCCCATCAAACTTGTTTAACCAACCAGAGAATACAAGGACCAACATGTCACCCATGTAGACAACTAATCTAAGGGTAGAGCTTGCTGACATGTTGCCAATCCATGTATTTGATCCAAGGGTGGAGCTTCTTTTGAGTAGATCTTCTTTGCTATATATTAAAGAGCAAGTGCTCTTTTGTGGTATTGGAGAATTGAATGTGAAGCTTTTGTTTCTTCTCTTGTTTTTCTCTTAAGGTCTCTAATCCTCAGAAGATAACAACAACTCCCCTTCCTTGACTTTCCTATCAAGTTTGAGAGCTTTTGAGAGGAGGATTATGTGTCTTGGTGATATCATCACAGTATGGACATTTGAGTCTGTGATGGGGGATATAGAATGTAGACAAATATCTCTACCGATCTCATGTGGAGGGGTAGGCTTATTATCTATGGAGGAGATGACACCTATAAGCATTTGTGTGTAGTTGGGATCTCTCAACACCCTTGTTTTCCTCTCATTTTTGGTTGTTGATAGGTCAGTTTTGGAAAGTTATGTGACCAAGGTGGAGGAGAGATCCTTTTCTCTCCAAGTGTTATTGTGGCAGACAAGAGATGGTTTATCTCCACAGGCAAATGAGGATCTTCTATCCTTTGCTTCACTACCATCAAATTGGACCAGAGGTTTGCGATCTTCCTTGATAGAGCGACAATGTTAGCATATGCTACATTCTGTCTTAGTTGACTCATCCATTCCTCAGGCCACTAGAGCATGTCTTTGCTCTTGCTACGGCAAGCTCTTGGATCCTAGCTCGATAGTGCATTAGAGCATTCCGACTTATAGCAATCACTTTCTCTTTATGATGAGGTTCTGCCTAGGTTTGGTACACCCATTTGCATCTTTGTTATTCACTTGTGAGTGTGGTTCTACACTAGATGCAACAGCGGTCCATGTGACATGGTATCCTTATGGAGTACAAAGGATAGCTACCCATGATGTCATCAGGGATATAGTGTTTGTTATGGCACGAGAGAGTGGATACCTTGCTTGGAAGGAGCATTCATTCTTGCAAATGACATGTGTCAGAGCAAATTTATACTTGGTCCGAGATGATGAGGTGATAATGGCGGATGTTGTAGTTACAAATCCTACATGTGATGCAGTTTTGGATGGAGTGATTACTCATCCTCCTTGATGGGCAGCAAGCAGTGCAACAACACACAAGGTCTCCAAGTATAGAAGTATGCATAGAGGTCACCTCTTGTTCCTCTATATTTGGAGTTATATGGAACAATGGACATGGAATTTGATATATTTATTAAAGAATGCATGAGAGTTTATCATATTAGATTCGAAAGGTACCATTCTCACTTTCATATTTTATAATATATTTTAGATAGTTTGTGTACACTTCTCTATCGAAAATAATCATTGCAGGTGATGCTTCTTGGATAACTCCAATAATTTGTAGACCTTCTAATTTGCATAGCTCATATATCGGTTTTTTTCTTTCGATAGTTGCGATCATGTAGATATTTCAGTTCGAAACTATTGAAACCTAGCCCCATTCTACATCTTTTGTCGCCCCTTGTACGGCTTGATGGGATCTTCCCATCCTTGTGTTCTATGAGGTCTGCGACTTTCTTCCTTTTTTATGAGCTCCGAAACACCAAACAAAAGTCGAACCTCTCCCAGTATTGCGACATGTGGAGCGCGACGGCGCGTCTGCCCTCGGGGCCTCTTGTTGTCGCTTCGGCCTTCTTTCCTTGCGCTTCCGGACAAATGCTCGCTGTGCTGGCCTCCATCATCAAATCACGGTGTATTGCACAGCGTTGCTACACGAAAGCGCGGCGACCAGTGCTCCCCACAAATACACGGTAAGTTCCTGCTCCATGCAGAAAGCCCGAGGGGAGTAAATAGCCCGGGCTTTCAATAGTGAATGTACTTGTTCTTTCTACACTGTCAGATGTCAAGAGTGACAGGTTTAAAACCGTGCCTTTCGTAGAGAGTAGTTAGAGTTCGTAATCGGAATACCACGTCTTATTGGCGAATGAAAGATTATTAAGCTTTCAATTGTAGAATCATCAACAAAACGGATAGATACAAGAGCATTTATCTCAGACACGAGTCAACGTTTCATCACTTTCGGTCTTTATATTAAATATGTTGTATACTGTCTAGGAAAACAGCGCATTTTATCAAAGGGATACGGCAGTCCTGAAGCAGGTAATAGGAGGTGCTCATATCATGAATAGAATCAAATATGTTCAATCGCAGGCCGATACTTTTCAGTTTTGGCGCCCCTTTCCCGGAAAGCCAAAGCTCCTTTCCAGTTTCTGCGCTTAAAAGTCCAAAGCAGTCTCCTTTGGACCGTATTCTTTGTCATAAGCATATTCAAAGGGAAACAGGAGTCACATATGAGTTCACCGAATTGGAGTGAGTTTACTGAAAAGATTGGATAATTTTATGTGATATGCTAACCTTCCTCTCAACGAGGTTTGGTTTGATTCATCCGTATTTGAGAAATGAATATTACACCTGAAATGGGGTTATCATGCTGTACTGGAACTTTAATTCGTAAATTTACCTGCCAGTAGGTTGAATGAGTACCTTTAAAATAAAGGTGCATCCACCGTTTCTATGAGCAATCACCTAGTGTGATTGTTCGTGGAAACGGTTACTTCTGTTATCTTGGTAGTTTATAGTTTTACAACTGACATATCTTGGATATATTAGATGCGGTACGGGAGATCTCTCATATGGATGCTATTGGGACCTAGTTCCATTTTACCTCTTTTGTCTCTCCCTTGATGTGTTGTACGGGGTCACCATTGCCATTCCTCCATGAGAACTATAAAATAGCCCAATTTCACTTTGTGATGCAAGATATAAGATATGTTGCGTTCTTCCTTGTCTAAGAAGCAAATAAGATAGGCAAGTGGAACCTTGGCGTAGGTTTTGCTTTTTAGCAATGGAAAATTCTGTAGCCCTGAAGATGTATCCAAAGTGAAGACAGTTCAGCAATGGTGTCAGTCAAATATAGTAATGTCTCGGGGAGAATTCAAAGCATATAATTTGCTTCTCCATGCAAGTGAGATAGAAACCTCAACGATGAGAAGAAGCATCCGACCTACTAGACCTCGAGGTTGCAAGAAATGAAATACGATCCGACATGGAAGTTCACTCCCAATTCTTCCCTTTTCATCGCGTTTTCTTTATCACCTCAGCCCGAGCTGACAGCGAGATTCATCCTCTGCTGTTCCGTTCGATCTTCCTTATGCAATCCTGTATTTTCAAGCCTTTGGTGGCAATGCCCGTTGCTCCGATGTTTCTCATCCGTCGTTTTGGAATGAGTGAGATGGATGTCTTCATGTCGACCTGTTCAAATTAATAGGTTTCAACTTTAGATTAAGTGCATATATCACTCTGAAGTTCAATCTTTTATGGGTGAAGACCTGTAACGATAAAAACCTATAGATAATCTGAAAGGTGAGTCGTAGCTCTATACCGGTATGGAATCTTCATTCATTAAATGTCTATAATTAACTTGCAAATCTAAATTTCTACGGGCATCCAACAAACTAAAATTGGAAACCCTGTTCTGGAAAAAACAATATCCCCGTATGATTGGAGATCATGATGGGTTGTTGGATGGTGGGTAAAGAGGATCTCCATTCTCCAGAGAAAGACTTAACCGACCCCACAAGGGCAACGTGGGCCCGATGGCATTCGTTAGCTGTAGCTGGCATGGAGTGAGCTCGTGCTTGTAACCAATATTCTCGTGCGTTAAGCGGTCACGTTTGCGAAAATCCATTGCCAAGTAGGCTGACGCGCCGCGTCAAGGCTTCATGGGGATCAGTAAGTCTTTGGCCAACTTGGAGGTCGGCCAAGTCGAAGTGGCAAATATGGGGTCCGGTTAACACTATCTCTGCTCCATTCTCCGCAGGTTACATAAACCTAAGCGTTAAAATAGATGATTTGGTATCTTAGCATTTGTAGCTTAGATTGAGCTCTTTCCGTCGTTGGATGGAAATACTCTTTCCGTAGTTGCTAAACTAGTTGGCAGCACTTTCCACAACCTGGCAGTAGAATTCTTAGTTTAATTGTTCAGTACCATTTAAGGGGAGGACGACAACCCCCCAACCACCGTCTAGAGAGGTCTCATCATACCATTACCTTCAAGAAGTAACCAGGGCATTGAGGAAATATGGGGTTTTGGGGGATCAGGAACATCTGAGCAAATGTTCAAGGCAGGAGCTGATCAGTTGGAGCATTTGGAGGCAAAGGAGGGACCCTTGGAGCTGATCTGGAAGAGCATTTTTGGTGGCAATGGCCAGGAGGACTCCTTTGGACTGTATATATGCCCATCATGCATCTCCCACTTGTCTTTTCTTTTGTGCTCCCTCTGTATCTGTTTGTAGTATCCCTCACTTTTACTACTTTAGTGTTTATAGATCACACTCTCCACTAGTTGCTATAGTTGTCCCATGATTCAGTTTTGCATTACTTTTCATCCCCTTCTCTTCTTCTTTTTTCATCCCCTTCCATTGTAGACTACTTTACTATGCCGCCACTCCGCTCTTGGGCATGAGTAGCTAGCTAGATGGACTACCAAAGTTGAGGCTCCTCATATAGTTCCTCATACTCCCTATGCGAGATTGGAGGAAGATCCATCCGTTGACTCTTTCAGCATACACATACAATTGCCCAAGTTCTTGATGATTTTGACTCTAGCCTCCCAGCCACATCCCCCAAAATGTCCAAAGGAAGAACCTACCATGGTTGATTCTCCCATGAAGGAACTACACTAGAACTCCCTACCCCTAGCTATATAGACCTTCCACCACCTCATGGCCATATCTCTTCTCTTAGTTCTTTTGACCCCGCTATAAAGTTAGATCCCTGTCCTAGAGCCCTCAACACACCCTTACATACCGCTCCACCCAATGACCTACACAATCATGTATGGATTGCCCATGAGTAGGCATTGGTCTAGCACAACACAGAGGACGGGCCAGATGTTTATAGATTAGGGTAGAGACTGCACGTCCACCTCTTTCCCTTTGTACACTTGTCTTCTCTACTCAGCTTCACCTAAATCTTTCTCTTTGTTCCACTCCCTAGATCCTATCCATGAGTTCTTACCCGATTTCCCTAAGCCTTGTGTGTACACTAGGATCCTAGTGCCCGTATGACAATTGGTGTGCTCCTTGCTCTTTGTTTTATTGCAAGTTATCTTAGTTGATGAGTAAGGGAGAGATGTATCTACATGGACCTTATTAGTCCTCTTTCCATAGTGGATCCTACTCCTTTTAGCACATGGAGGTGCATCATAACATTGGGACACCGCCTCTAGGATTCATAGGTTCTTGAGAAGAGAATGGTAAGCTATACATACGAGTAATGTAGCAACTAAGATGATAATAGAGTCCACATAGTCCCATGCTCCTCCCCTAGAGCACAATTGCCTTTGTTGCTCCTTGATGTTTAGGCCAAGCAAGAGAGTATAAATGTGCAGCCCATGCATTAGTTCCCTCTTGATCAATGCCTTCTCTTTAGATACTCTATATGCATTATAGATACTCCATCCTTTAGCCAAGAAGAAGCTCCCTTCTTTTCTCCATGACTATCAACCAAATGAGGAGTTTCAACTTACATAGTTTGTCTTTGCTCATGCTTTACTTCATTCACTATGATTCTCAATGGGTAGGTCATCAAGGTTAGTCTTTGAGCAGCTATAGGATTATCTTTCTCCATATACTCCAGATTCAGGTTTTCCCTTACTCTTTGCATTTTTTCAACATATTGCTTTAGGTGCCCCGTGGTGTTGCTTGTCTATTTGGTGCATCTTGTCTCCTTGCACTATCAAAGGAGACATTTGGTGTTTTGTCTCATTGTTATTAGGGATCTCTTTTTATGTTTAGTCTCTTGTTTTGTAAAAGACCAAGGAGAGAAATAGGAGAATAGAAGTAATACACATGTTGTACATGGACACAAAAATCCCAATGGTTTGGGAGAAATAGATTTGGTGGTCCATAAATTCCATCCATCTTATTCTTGCTTTGATATCAATATAAAAGATTGAGGAGACAAAATAAGAGAATGGAAAACTAGAGTGGAAGATCACGTTGGGACTCTCAAATGAAAGGAACTATGAATGCCTACCATGAGCTTTGTCTTGGTATTTATAGGCAATTTACAAAGCTCTTGGGAAGGTTCCTAGAAGCTACCTTCTTAGAGTCCAAGCTTTGCTTGCCAAGAAGCTTCCTACTAGAAGGTACCTACTTGGTTTAATGTTCCAAGGACAATAGAACACCCAAGAGAAACATAAGAGAAGAAACATAATAGAAACACAATGCTTCTCTCCATCAATATTCCAATGCTCCAAATGAGCACCTTGTCTTTATTACATAGCAAAGAGGATCCTCCTCGAAGAGAGCTCCACCTTTGGATCATATACATGGATTGGTTACATGTCAGCAAGATTCACCAGATTAGTTATATGGATGGATGACATATGAATTCTTGTCCTATTTGGTTGGTCAAACAAGTTTGACTAGATGGACTCTTTGGAGAATCTTCCTATGAGAAGCTCAAAATAGCATAGATGAGGTACTATTGGAAAGTTCTTGATAAGACAAACATAGGGAGGATTCCCTCCCTCCTCCCTCTTCCCTTCTCCCTTCTCCCTTCTCCCTTCTCTATACCATGAAAGAAGTACCATTGGAAAACTCTTGACAAGATAAAGCCAAAGAAAATCTTTCAATTTTTTAGGCCTAATTCATTTGTTTAGACCTTCAAAATTAGCTCTGAAGTTTTTAGTATATCTTTTACCTCTGCCCTATTAGTGAAAGTATATTTTGGTGACACCTCAATTTGATCTACTTAGACCATTATATATAACATCCTTCTATATATTATCAGTCCAATTTCCACCTTTAGATAATATGTCTAGCTAATTGTATTACAAACCTCTCCCTTTTTAAAACACAATATCCTTGTTGCAAAGATGTTGCAAAGTTGTTACAAAACTGATTGCACTAAAATTTGTGCATGGGTCAAGTTAGCAGTTGGATCACATATTTCCTCATACAATGGGTTCTCTTTCCAATGTACAAGATATTTCAAAGTTGTTGCTCAAAAGATTGCACTAACATTGGTGCATGGGTCAAGTAAGTTGTTGGCTCCCATATGGCATCATACAATGGGTACCCTTTCCAATATACAAGATATTCCACATGCATATGGCTGGGTACCATGGATGCATTTTTGGAGAATGCATTTGACTTCATATTCCTTTGTACCATCAATGAGTGTTGGACAAGGTCTAACTTCTTTTATGGAAGGAAAGTGGTGTGGTTGGGATGCACATCTGCATGGTAAGGAAACATGGAATACTTGATGGATCTTCATGTGTGGTGGGAGCTGAGGTGATAGGCCACTATGCCAATTTGATGGAGGATGGGAAGAGGTGCAGTAAAATGAGGTTTGAGCTTACAAGGGCCAACTAACATGAGGTTGGTTGTAGACAGCCAAACTTGTTCCCCAATGCTGAACTTCAGATGCAGATTGCAATGTGAATTTGCATCTTGTTTCTATTGATTTTGGGCAAATTGCAACTTGTGCTTGGTGTTCTCCACTCATTGATGGATTTTAGAAACAAAAATGTTGACAACATCAACCTTTGTAGCCACTGGACAGATTTTTACCAAGCTTGAAGGTGTAAAAGAAGCTCTCCACACATAAGGGTAAGAATTAGTGTGAAGAATGGTGTGATCTATATAGATGCATTCATTGAATTGTTGTTGTTGATGCATTCAATGTAGATCATTCATTGTATAAGCAAATTCCACCCATGGAAGTAAGGTGTCCCACCTTTCTTGCTCCTCTAAGGTGAATTCCTAGAGCATGTCTTCAATAGTGTGATCAGCCCACTATATTTTTCCATTGGTTTGTAGATGGTATGCCATTGACATGGCCAATTTGGTTTTGCAGATGCAAAAAAGTGTTCTCCAAAATATCTAATAACTAATGAATTGAATAGCTTAATGGATAATGAGCACTTGAGACAAGCCATGGTGAGAAAAGAATACAGCTAAATATAATTGAGCTGATTGTGAAACAGTCACATCTTTGGTTGTAGGACACACATGAATCATTTTGTTGAGTCAATCTACAAAGACTACAATGTAGTCAAACCATGAGGTGGTCTTGGGCAATTCACAAACTAGATCCATGCTGACCTATTCCCAACATTGTCTAGGAGTATGGAGGGGTTGAAGGAGTCTTGTGAGAGCCTAATTAGAGGCTTTGTTTTGTTGGTAGAGTAGACAACTTTGAATATACTCCATCACATCATTGCTCATCTTGGGCTAATAATAATAGCATTTGATTGCATCTAAGGTCTTGTCCACTCCAACATTACTTGCAAAGGTAAAATCATGACATTCCATTAGGATGATGGTTCTTAGGTCTAGGGTATTTGAGATCCTTAACTTGCCATCATGAAAGGTGTGTCCCTAGGTACTTGCTACACCTTTGGATGATTAAGCTCCTACAATCTATAGGTCAGTCTTCATAGCGGTAAGAATCCTTGGCTAGAATTTTGGATTCATCTTGACCTCTACAACCAAAAAAATTTCCATAGGGTGAATGCATCTACAAGTTGCTTCTTGCCTTCCACATATATGATCATCATGTTGAATTGTTGTCTCCACTCTACCCACCAAATTTGTTGATGAGATAGATCCTTTTGTGTCTTGGGTTAGACTCAATCTTTATTTTCCATATCCACTACAAATTCCTTCTTACCAAGATAGTGCTTCAAATGCTTGGTTGCAAGGACAATTGCCAACTCTTCTCATTTGGTAGTGTGATAGTTATGTTCTATGGGTAACAAATTTTGAGAGAAATATGTTATTGGGTGCCGTCCATCATTTTGTTCTTCTTGTAAGATTGCTCCAATCATAATGCTTGATGCATCTATAGCCAACTTGATTGGACATTTTAGATCATACCATTTCAAGATTGGTGCATGTAGTAATGCATCTTTCAATTGCTAAAAGGCAAATTCTTACATGGTTCCTCAAATCTACTCCTTCTCCTTGCCAAGTAGTGTTGTTAGAGGTTGTGTGACCTGTGAGCCGGCCTGCCTCTCACTCAGGATGAACCTCTGATGGCTATTATGGTAGCGCACCATGGACTAAGAAGGCAAGGAACCCTAACTCCATCATACTCATCCAAGGCTAACATTCCAAGACTCAAGACATTGCTCACTAGAGAACTCAATGAGAGAGAGAGATAGTTGCAAATGAAAGGATGCTAAGTACTTCCTCACCCCTTGTTTATATACTTGTGAAATAGTTACGCACCAAAGTTACTAATTACTAGAGTAACTCAAGTTACTAGGCTAAAAGTCAAGTAAAGTCAAAAAGTAGAAAGGAATATCCATTCATATGGGAATATTCCCCTAAGCATGTGGTCTTATCTCGACCCAACCACTAAGTCAAGGATTCCTTCACATGGGCTATCCTTGGACTAAAGAAGAATCCAAAACAAAAAGGCTTGCAGGCCCAAGAGTTCTCAACTCTTTCCTCAAAGTCAAACACCTAGGAATAATACCAAGTCAACACAATAAAATCCAAAATAGTGGTGCTCATCTTTTCTACTTCCTCTACAGTAAGGTCCCCTCTATCTTAGCTATAACTAACTTTAGTTAACCATGACTAATATAGAACCATCCTTTATCTCTATATAAATAATATCTCTTAAGTACTTGTAATACCAAGCTAAATATCACAATACCACACACATGCACAAATGGGTGTTACATTTACCCTCGGACTAAGTTTTCACTTTGTCCTCAAAGTGAAGGTCTTTCTTCCTTCTATGGTACATCTTCAACTTATCATGGTTAATCCTATCAAAGTGTCTTCCTCCCATCTCCTTGAGATCATAGGTGTAATTGCCCCACACCTTCTCCATTATGAAAGGTCCAAAGTACTTAGGCAAAAACTTCTTTTGCACTCTCTTGAATCGAATGGAATCAAACAACATCACCCTATCACCTTCCTTGAAAGGCTCCACCTTCTTCTTGCCTTGCCTCTTGTCATAGCTCTCCTTTTGTTTCCTTTGGGCTTGGTCCACTCGAACCATAGCAACTGCTCTTGCCTCTTCCAACTCCATGAGTTGTTCCTTCCTTGACTTCTCTGCATCACCTCCTTGTGCTTTCTTCAATCTCCTATGAATGCTTTGGAAGGTAGGAAGATCAAATTGAATAGGTAGGGTATACTCAATACCATATACCAATTGAAATGGAGAATATCTGGTGGAGGTCTTCATGGTTGTCCTATACTCCCACAAAACTGCATGAATCCTCTTGTCCCAATGATGTTTAGCCCCATCCATTTTTGCATCTCTGGCCAACATCATGCACAAGGTCTGATTGGTTCTCTCTACCAAGCCATTGGAATTTGGCTTATAGTATGTAGTTACTCTATGTGTGATAGAGAAATGTTGTAGCATGGCTGTATTAATGCTTCCTATAAACTCTCCTCCTCTATCAAAAACCAACTCCAAAGGGCATCCAAACCTAGTGATAATGCGTTCATAAAGAAATCTACCCACTTCATTTTCATTCTTGCCCCTCAATGGTCTAGCCTCAACCCACTTGGTAAGGTAATTGGTAACTACCACAATGTACCAATTGTTCCTTGAGGTTCTATTGAGAAGACCTACAAAATCGATTCCCCACTTCTCAAAAGGTCCTAGCAATGGAATTGATCTAAGTGGTGGAGTGGATGTAGACTTTCTAGCAAAAGATTGACAAACATGGCAAGTTTTCCAATAATCAAGACAATCCTTGAAAATCCTTCTCCAATGGTAACCTGCATCTAGAATCTTGAAAGCAGTCACCTTTCCTGCAAAGTGTCCTCCACATACTAAACCTTCATGAAACTCCTTTATGATTAGGATAGACTCTTCCTTACCCACTGCTCTTTGAAGTAGACCATATGCTCCTTGGTGAAAAATAATATCCTCCACCTTTGTGTAAGGTCTAGATCTTGCCGCAAGGGCCTTCCTCTCCTTACCATGCATCCCTTCTGGATAGTTACCTCTTGTCACAAAATCCACAATTTTCTTGTACTCCATTGGAACCTCTTGAGTGGCTGAGATTGTCATAAGCTCCTCATCCGGGAAGGAATCATCCACTGGCTCATCTCCATCATGATCATAAGCTCTAGATAACAAATCTGCATTTGCATGTTTCTTTCTTGGCCTTTCCTCAATGGTGTAGTCATACTCAGACAAGAGTATCATCCACCTTGCTAGTCTCCCTTCAACATTAGGCTTGTTGAATATGTACTTCAAAGCCTTGTGATCCGTGACAATGGTGGCTTTCCCTCCAATCAAGTAGTGTCTAAACTTCTTGAGACCAAAGATCACTGCCAACCCTTCTCTCTTCGTGACAGAGTAGTTCTTCTATGCTAAAACCATCTGCCTACTAGCATAAGCTATTGGATGATCATGCCCATCTTGGTCTAATTGACTAAGAGTGCATCCTATAGCTACATTAGAAGCATCAGTGTAGAGGATGAAAGCTTTACTCCAATCAGGTTTAGCAAGAATTGGAGCTACAAATGAAAAGATGATGAGTACTTCCTCACCCCTAGTTTATATACTTGTGAAATAGTTACGCACCAAAGTTGTTAACTACTAGAGTAACTCAAGTTACAAGGCTAAAACTCAAATAAATTCAAAAAGCTAAAGGAATATCCATGCTCATGGGAATATTCTCCTAAGCATGTGGTCTTATCTTGACCCAACCACTAAGTCAAGGATTCCTTCACATGGGCTATCCTTGGACTATAAAAAGGCTTGTGGATCCAAAACAAAAAGGCTTGTGGATCCAAGAGTTCTCAACTCTTTCCTCAAAGCCAAACACTTAGGAATAATACCAAGTCAACAAACTATAATCCAAAATAGTAGTGCTCATCTTTTCCACTTCCTCTAAAGCAAGGTCCACTCTATCTTAGCTACGACTAAATTTAGCTAATCAAATGTAGAACCATCCTTTATCTTTATATAAATAATATCCCTCAAGGACTTGTAATACCAAGCTAAATCTCACAATACGACACATATGCACAAATGGATGTTATAGCTCCTTTGGGGCATCTAAGTATTGAAGAATGAAACTTGGTGTTTCTATTGTGTTTCTTCTCTTGTGTTTCTCTTGTCCTTGGAACTTTATGCCATTGGTCATTAGTGAGCATAAAAGGTAGAACCATCCATTCAAAGTACCATACCTTGTGCAAAAGGTAGTCTTTTGTACATCCTTTCTATCAATGGGAATTTGCTAATAGCAGATTTAAGGATCCAACTTGGAGAAGTATCATACTCCACTCAATTGATCTAATAAGTCATCAATTTGAGGCAAAGGATGTGCATTCTTCATGATTTTTTGTGAAGTCCATAGTAGTCAATATAGAATTGAAGTCCTTCATCCTTCTTTGGTACAAAGAGTATTGGTGTTCCTCATAAAGATGTACTATATGATATGAAAATCTTTCATCAACAACTTGATTAGTGTTTTTCAAAGCTCTTCTAACTCTTTTGGTGAGAGCCTATAATTGGTCTACTCATAGGAGTACTACTTTGCAATAGTTTGAACTTGAAGAACATAACTCAATCAGAATGTAGCTCCTTCAACATATCATCTAAGAACACATCTAAAAACTCTTGAATTATTTGATCAACCATTGTTTAATGAGGCTTTTGTCCCTTATCAACTTCTCCTTGCATAATCAATGTAATACACACCATAAAAATAGGAGTATTCTTCTCCAAAGCTTGCTTTAATGCTACTTTCTTGATAAACTTCCTATCTCTGGATTGCATATTCTAAGGCATCTTACTTAGAGGTGCTAAACAATCTAATTGGTAATTTGTACCTTGTTGTTGTACTTGAAAATTTTTTTGGGTCCAATCAAAGTCAACTTTATGACGTTCGATCCAAGGTAGAGCTAGAATGGTATCATAGTGTAGATTCCCTTCTACAAACCTCATACACTCTAAATATTCCTTTCCACTCTTGAATATAACAAGACATGAGGTACGGAATGTAAAATATCTTCTACCTTCCACAATCATAAATCTACTTCCAAATATTGATGTGATAGGAATACCTAATTCATTTGCAAATTGTATGGATATGGAATGCTTTTAACTCCCAAAATCAACTAAAATCAACCGGATATCATACCCTGCAAGTGAAGCAAACTTGCATAGGTTGAGTCTTCCATCCCATTGGAACTAATCAAGATGGTGAGTTAATATTTCCCATTTGAATTCTATTTACTTGCTCATTGTGCTCCACAAACTCTATTTGCGTAAATTTTTGGGACAATCCATGCTTGAGTGTACATCCAATGTGAAAGCTAGCAAATATATATCCCAGCAAATATACATCCCAGCAAAAGGTAGCAAATTTAAGTCACTAGAGATTATAGTTTAGACATGGAAGATTACAAAACCCTCAACTTAGTACATGATGCTACGTGGACCCAAAAGAAGTCCAACTCAAGGTACCAATATGGAAGAAGCATGCAGAAGCATAGCATTTGTACTACACGATTTTCAGGAAAAGTATCCTAAACTTGTTTTCCTTGTAGTGGAGTACTATTATTACCAAAGGGGACATGGAATCGGCAGAAAGAGCCGTGGATTAGCGTTTCTTCTGCTCATATCAAATTCAAGTCTACTAACTTCTAATCCCATGTATCCTCAAGACTGGAAGATAGGTATAGAAGCAAGAATAGCTCTTCAGTTTCCAGATTGGAAACCCTTACTCTATTTCAAGCTTCTGCATGAAGTTCAGCAATTTAAGAAGACCTCCCTATCCAGACTATCCAGACTAGAAGCGAGTTGTTCATCAAGACTTTAATTTAATCAATTCACATGAGAGTAGATGTAGATGTACACAATGTTGATGAATGTTGATATTTTTCTACTTCTTCTACTCATTTGTTCGAAAGGACTTCACTTTTCATTTCTAAATCCCAATTTGCGAATAAACTTCAGTAAACAGTGACAAAAACTTAAATTTAATAATCTTTTTGCTTAAATTTTGACTTGAATGAGACCTAAGTGTAATGGATGTCTACTCTAAACCATAAAATGCATCTACCACACTTAGACACACCGTTCTTTTACACGGTTGCGTGTTAATGGTATACTCATCTTTGATAATTCAGTATATAATGTTAAATATTGTAATAGTGACATAAATCTGTGTTCTGAGCACTCTTAACCCTTGGGAACCACCTACTTCTATTACGTGTGGGGTGGCTAAATGGCTTTCTCCCTATGCTGTCCAGATATATTTGGTTAGATTGACCCAGGATATGTCCTCGGATATTAAAACCATAAAGTAACAGACCCCTCCTATATGTGTAGGAGAACGTCGCTACTTTCTTTTTATTTCAATTTAAAGTCGAAAACTATGAAATCAAGGTTGAGCAAAAACATCGTTTCTTTTAAAAGACATAAACCACTTCAAAAAAAATTATCAAAATAGAACCTTTCGTTTTACAGAAGTCACCTGGTAGTTTGCGTCACCAGTTGAGTTTCCAAGCCACTATTTCACCCATGTATGTAGGATTTATCTATCGAGAAGTCAGGCTCTGCAGGTCCAAAAGAAAGAGGGATCTGCACAGTTGCTACATGTCGTGGTTAGAGTGAATGATAGAATCAGAATAGCCTTGAGCTTACAGCTCAAAGCCGTTTCATGCATCAGATAAAGAGAACAGTTCTTACTATGTCTAGCCCCATTTTATCTCTTTTGTCTCTTTGTCGTGCGGCTTGATGGGGTCTTCCCATCCTTCGTGTGTTCTATGTGGTCGCTTTTTTCTCTGCCTACCGGTCAGCGCCTGTTTCATACATCAGATAAAGCAACAATTCGTACTGGATATGCAGTTGTGCATGCAAGCGGGTCGGTTTGGATCAAAAACCATCATAAGTATGTACTTGGGACGACGAATAGTCGCTAATTGTACCTGCCCCAACTATATCACATCCTGAATATTCCTGCATAGTGGAATGTAATAGCAATAGTTTTTCATAAGTAACTAACAGGTGCACTCAATCGTTTGAATACGACCAATTGTACGTTTTCATTTTTTATCTTTGATTTTTATATATAATTGTTTATTTGTGTTGTCCTTCCATCATCGTTTATGAGAACTTCACTATGAGCAAAGCATGCCAATCCAGTCGTGAAGTGAGAGGGACATAATTGTATGTAGGAAGAAGTCGTTTAGCTTGCCTGGAAATAGCCAAGATGCACCATTGGTAATCCATTCGCAAGGGGCTGTTTGGATTTGTCGACAATCTAAATATCGGTTTTTGGCATTCATTGACTTCTCCATTGCCAAAAATAACTTGTTGGACCAAAAAAGCTGAAATTTCTTCAAGAACAAAAAGAAGCAGACTTTTTGGGGAAGTAAGACTTTCCCGACAGAAGAGAGTGTACACAGCCAGTTGGCTTTGAATCCTCCATTTTTCCACTAAAGACAAGACAAGTGTAGTCGGACTTTTCGAGCAAGAATTCTCGAAAGAAGATTGTTCAGAAAGTAGTTTCCAATCGGGAAAGGCGACCGCGTAGCAAACTCGAAGGATATGAAGGCCCATCCTTTCCAATCCAGGTTTACTCTCGTGGCAGTCACTCAGAAGTCTTGATATACTCGAGGGAAAAGAAGTGCTCGTAGGAGAAACTGCTCCTGTGACATGCGCAAATTGTCTATCGCTTTTACGTCATCTTCCTTATGCAAAAAGACAGGTTTGTGTGTGATTGAACTCTCTGAACCATTGCGTTACAACCGGCAATAGACAAATAGCAAAAACACAGTGGAACATACTTCACATCCGACTTTATATGTCTTCCCGGTGATTAGCATCATCCTCCATAATAAGCAATGTTTATCAGCATATGTCAGCGATATCTTTCTGATGAAAGTGAAGTCTATAACTATGTGCATAGGCAATTTACCTTTAGCACTTCTCCTCGCAACCCTCCAAGTTGAGGGAAAAGAACACGTTAGATAGAAAAGCACCAAAGAAGTAAAAGGCAACCGCAGAGGATAACAAGAAGGATAAAACCGAACAAGGATAAAACACAACAGGTAAAATGAGGCTAAGCCCCAATAATATCAGTATAAGAAATCTGTTCACTGCGGTTAAGATATCTGAGCTATGCAAAGAAGAAAGGTATATCTCTTGCAAATCGTACAGTGGCACTAGTGGCAGGACTCTTCAGAATGCTGATGGGAAAAGCCAGGACCAGAGCTTACTTCCTGATCAGGTAGTAACTGCACCAGACTAGTCATCGAACCCCAACTGAAAATAGGCCAGTAACTAGAACGTGATCTTACCGCTACTGTGTGACGGCCGGCTTGGCTTACTGGACTAAAAACAATAATAGGACCGGAGGACCGGACTGACTCCAGTCAGGTACGTACTCTGGGGATTTAAAGAAAGAGTTGTTTATTTCATGGCTACGTTGACGTAGAATTCATAGACTCGTAGATACATAAATCTAGATGATGTAAAGCACTGTTTCCTGAATTTTGTCGCTCGTGGCTTCTCTTCGGCTGATAAGTGGGTTTCTGAGCCCATCTTATGATCCTCTGCTCTTCTTCATCTAGCGGCTCTAGTTTTCTGTACATCGATCCGGAAAGTACAACCCAGCAGTTGGCTGGAATTCAATGCATTCATGCGCTGAGTGGGAGAGAAAGTAGAAAGAATGGCATGCAGAAAAAAACAAATGAAAGAGAGGAGAGGTGAGATTAAACGAAATGACATAATGTTAAGAAATATTCTCACTGGCAAGAAAGAGACCTCACCGGTTATGTTACTGCACAAGGAGCCTAGAAAGGAAGATCCAAGACATGGGATAAAGACCGAGTAAAATCCAAAAAGATACTCAGTAAGGTACCCCGGGTTTTTAGATCAAACAATCAGGTGAAACAACCTCTGGTGGTCTACCTCTTCTCAAGTTGCGGAGGAGAAATGAATACTGTAGTCGACAGGACACTTGCTATGTATCTCCGTTCATGCAGAAAGCCGGGGACCCCACAGAATACTCTAGTGAAAAATATCCTATTTAGCATACAGGCGAATAGATTTTTTCCATCTCGAGATAGATCTTAAGGCACTATGCCATCTCTGCTCGACGTTGCATTCCCGGTGTTACCACGAGAAAGCAAGAAGAAGATTCTTAGGCGGATCCAACACTAGTTTAAAACAAGGAATCGCAAATTGGAAACAAAGTAAACTTTTCTCTTCATTCATCATGTCGAATCATGCGGTCAATGTAGGTACACACCTTATTGGAAGACTTCAAGGGTGTCGCCTTCAAGGGCTGACTACAGTCCAGGTGAGTACAGTACGTGTATGTAAGTTAAAGTACTCTGATGAGCATGCAATGGCGAAGTGGATCGAGCATATTACTGGTCGGGTGTCGGGGAAGTTCGAAATTTTCGACGACGCCAAGGACAGCAAGTATTGTCCTTTTCTATCCACTTGCAAAATAGAAGCAACAGCGGCCGTTGATTGTCAAGGCTGTAGCATACAGCCCTGTATAGAAGCACCTTTCTATCTACTTTTACAAACAAACACCTTTAATCTTCACGTCGGAGACGGTGGACGGTTGTCAACGAGTTTCGTTGTGTTCAGATAAGAGCCCTGTCCTTGGAAGTGTTATCGAATGAACTGTCAGCCAGACTCTGCAGACGACCAATGCATTGCAATCAAAGGTAATATAGTCCATCAGGCTGCCAATATCCTGTCACCGATGGTGCATGATCGATCAACAATCCTCGCACGGCCGGACAGAGAAAGCGGACATGGCAGAACATCCTGCGGACAAACTGGCACACGGACCTCAGGATGTCAAGTCTAGCGCTTTGCCACTACACGAAAGTTGTCACTGAGCAGCAGCAGCAGCCGTTCACAGTTGCTCCAAAGAGATGCTCAAGGAGTGGGTGAGAAGGACGTAGTTGGAGAGTAGGCACAGGAAAGGAATCTATCGTTGCGGTCCAGTTGCAGGAGCATGCCGTACTAGGTAGCAGTAGTTCCTAGAGTGAGACTTGCAGTAGTCCACAGATTCAGACCAGGGATTGTGTGGCCTCATCCTTCGTTTCTTTTCGGGATGGACGCGAGATCCAGGAAATCACATACCGGAACCAAGGCAAAGTGATAAATTTTCAATTGGCGGACTCCTTCCACACATACGACCAAATGAGAACTTCGATTATTGCTGCACACATCTACGGATTATACCGAGCATATGAATGTGGAACCCGTGCGTTGGAATAAAGGTCCACATATATCTGAAGCCTTACGTGCTGAGATACTCCAGACCTCCAGCCGTTTCCAAATTCAAAAGATGACATAATTTCATGCAGAGGTCAAAGCAAATTAGAATCTGCAGTATTGCCATTCGTAGGAGACTTGGAGATTAGGGTGTAGCAAAACTTTCCATTTATGGAGCAACAAACGACTCGTGTGATGAGTTTCCTAACTACCCAGTCCGTAGGTTAAAACTCATCTGTAAGTACCCGTAACAAATTCTGCTGGTCATATTACGCTATATATCCTACTTGCTAAATAGGATACTCTCGATGCAGATTAGATACGTGTCCTGTCCAGCAGAGAGGCCAAGCCTCAGTAGCTACAAAATGGGCCTGGCCTGGAAAAATAAGATGTAATAAGGTGTCAGTTCCTTACCCTCCACTAACTAGAATGTTTCTCTATTTGTCAAACCATTGGAGGAAAGGTGTAAAACGTAATCGCGTCTATCGTACAAACATTTCCAACGGGTAGGCTCATAATGGGCTCCAACGGAACACCAGACTAAGCTGTTGATAGCCCGCTGTATGCAGCAATCAGCTATAACTCTCAACTTCTAAGGACGTTTCCTGACCGTCTAAAATCTATGCCGCTTCTAATAACTCCATGCTCCTCAACGTCCGTGCCGGCTTCAAGTGGAACACCCAGCCAGCGTAAAAGAACCTTCCGTTTTCGTTCAATATCCGGAACTCCCGTGCTCAGCTCCTCTGTGTGTTCATTTTCCACTGGAGGAGGTACCATCATGAAGCAGATCAATTGCTTTCGGAGAGTCCTCATATGTAGCACTCTACTTGGACCAAATCTCTGCCACTTGCTTCTTGAATCCGTATGAAGACCAGCTCCTTCACCTATTCCTCGGTTTTCGGCATGTTGCTAGCTAAAGGGTGCTTTCTGTAACTTTCGATAGAAGAAAGGAGGCTGCCTGTAGAATCTCCCTTCAGTACAACTTCCCAGCCTGGACCTTTAACTGGAAAATCTAAAGCCGGATTGTGAGCCTGGGCATACTTCCCGGCATACAATTCTGTTCGATCTAGAGCTTTCAGTAAGTCGGTTTCACTTATCTCCGAACTTTGAACGAATTCCTCTTCCACATCTCTTTCTTGTCGTAGAAGAGCAAGCAGATCAGATTCCTAGGAAGAAGAAACAAATAAGCAGTGATCCCGAGTTAGCGAACTTTAGGGACTATAACTTCGTTGAATAATCTACTGATGCTAAAACAACATATGAATTCTAAAAGCGCACGGAGAATGGTATCTTGAAACGGTGTTTGTTTGCAATCCAATGAAGGCCACCGAAGGGTTCTATAGAATCATAAGAAAGAAAAAGGAAATTTATTCATTTATTTATGCTGACACTACTCCTTTGTTTCCGTCACAATGACTACTTAATCTTATTGAATGAAGGAAACGACTGGATGCACACACCTCTAACTTGGTCTTGGGAAGATATTGCTCCTGCTTAAACTGACCCTTCTCAATCACCACATGTTCCAACTGCATCTTGCAGTTAGCTACTTTGATCATCTTACACTGCACACGAGGAATTGGGAGGTTAGAGCTATATATCATATACATGACCTTCACAATAATCTCCATTTTGGCTTTTTGAGAGAACTAGTGAAAATGTTGCATAGAGTAGGCCAACTAACAAGCCTAGAGTATATTGAAGTTGAGAACAAAGTCAAGAAGTGCTGACATACCTCCACAGATTGTGCGGTAACCAGCCTGTAAACATGGACCGGCTTGTTTTGACCAATACGATGACAACGATCCATAGCCTGAAGGTCCATGTGGGGATTCTGCATCGATGGACCAAGTTACATACTTTAGGAAGAAGAAACAGGGACACACTACTGCATGGTAGAAAGCCCATTGGAAAGGAAAGAAGAAAACTGGGCAAAAAGAGCACCACTATTGGAGATAGCAGTTTATTCGATGCACTACTATCAAACTGAGTATTGGAATGCAAATCCGCTTCTTTTGAACACGGTTTCATATCTACGTAAGCATACATAAAATAGGACATGACTCTGACATTGTGGTCTTTGAATGATAAGTTCCGTACAGGTGTCATTCACGCAGAGTGCTAAGCGAAGTGTAAACTCACTACTATTAAATATGCCTTTGGGTACCAGAATCTCGAAAACCTACCCAGTCACTATCGTATATAATGACTGTGTCCGCTGAAGTCAAATTGATACCAAGACCACCAGCTCTCGTGCTTAGTAGGAAGACGAACCTTCCGTTCGCCTCCTCGTTGAACTCTTGAATCTGCAGAAATAATTTAAAATGTTTTATATAAGATCTCTTTACGACTACCATCCTCAAGTTTCGATTCAACACATCGAAACCAAAAGGTTAAAATACAGTCCTACGCTCGAGACAATCTTCTGTTCAGATACTTTAGTTTATAAATGAACTGCTTAGTACCAAGTACATCATGCTTCAGGCAGACGGTCAAGAGCAAATATCAATACGACTGGTCATACCTGTTCTTGACGCTCCTTCAGCTTCACTTTCCCATCTATACGACAGGGATCCATACCCCTCTCCTGCAAATAATATTCTAATATATCCAGCATTCTTGTCATCTGAGAGAAAATCAGGACCTACACGCAGTGAACAGATACAATGATCAGTGTGGCGCACTGGTACTTCTTGCTTCCGCCCATTTAATCAAAAATTCGGGTATTCCACGACACAGTAATATGACGCAGGTCTCTCTCTAGTGGAAGACAGAAGCATCGATCACAGCCAAGTGTAGAGGGAGAGCTTTATATGAATGGCTACCTTGTGACCTCGTGCCTTTAGATGTAGCAGCAATCTCTCCATCAGCTTCAGTTTCCCACATTGCTTCAACATTTCGTCCACAGGCGGGTAGTTGACTATTGAAATCACAGGAAGCAACAAAATAGCCTTTGAGATAACTCGACTAATACCAAGTTCCGATACATCTAATCGTTTCTTTCGAGGAGCTAATAATTCTGACACTTCGTACAAAGCCAGATTCAAAAACGTACATACTACTTAACATGACCACCAACGTGTAGGAGAATATACGTCGTGGGAGTCACAAACCAAACGTCACAGAAAGATGAGACAAGAACAAAGTTCTACTATGAAGTTCGACAACAATCAGTTTTGATTATTTATAACAACACGAAAAGACCATCAGAGCTTATTTATGAGACAATGACAGAGACAGATACAATGACAGAAGTGAACATTCCAAATGTCCACGATCAAGCAAACAAGTCATTTTCCCACGGAGTTTAATGTGTGGAGGTTAATGAGAGAAACCCACCGGTTTCATCGAAATGAGAGACTAGAAGATCAGGGTGGTTTGCATTCTTCCTCAACTGCATCACCACATTGTTGAGCCTGCTCTTGTAGCCACCGCCTGCAAACGAAAAAGGATGATCCTCCGTGTCAGACTCACTAGTTTGCTGCATTCAGTTTCAATAATTCACTAGTATTAACCTCTGATCAGTAAGATGTTCCAGGGAATAAGTCCTTAGAGCCGAATACTGAAGGGGCATCTAACTGTCTTTAGTTTTGTAGAGATCAGAGACTGCAACGTAAGCTTAGACAAGTGATGACAGAATCACCCTCCAACATGACAGTAAGTTTTGATACAAGAGCAGGTAATATAGCGTCTTGGAACTTATGTACTCAAAGAATATTCCAAGATATCGATTCTGCTTGTTAAGCATATTCAGCAAATGAATACAGAAAACGTTGTAAACAGCTCGGTTCCATCCCCTCATCTGACCGGACTTCACTCCGACATTTGACAGTAACGGAACATAATAATTTACAACTATCAGTTCTGGTTGATAAACATACCACAACTTTTTGCTTCGAAATGTTCATTTAAAGTATTATTGATGAGAAGCTCCTGAAACTTCATCTGCTCTTCAGACATAGGGGCGTAGAAAATAATCTCCTTCTTCAAGGGCATGTTCTTTTCCACTTCTTCTTTCAACCTTCGCAGTAAGAAAGGCCTCAAAATCATATGAAGTTTGTTCACAACCTGCACAATTCGAAACATTTCGTTCTTTTTGAGATAATTCTGTTACAGATTGTACAAGCTAAACCGGAAACGGACAGCGGGTATGGAAGCAGCTTCTCAGCCTCCTGATGCAAGCGCAGCGTTAAATCAACATGCGGCCACAGTGCATTCAACAGCTATAAGTAATATTCTGAGTAGGTTTTGAATCAGGGCAAACCTCAAGGCGTCTCTTTTCATCGATTTCTTCCTTATTCAGACCCTGGCTCTGCTTCCCTGATAGATCAAACCTGAATGGAAGAGCGAGAAATCAGTGACTGAACCTTGGACTAATTTTCTGTGAAGGCATCGATTTGCTAGAACCAGACCGTAGGCAGCACGCATGTGCTCGAGTATGCTGAATCGATAATAGAATTTTGTGATGATCTGCTAGAGATCTGACTAAAGAGTAGAGATTAGCAGAATGCTAGGATTCCTCTCACTAGGCATGATAACCAGATGAACTATGCAACAAAATTGAGATCTAGCTGCAGAATGAAAGGTTCATGCATAATATCTACATTACTCCTCCGTGGTAATCATCAAGAAGTAGTTTGCGACAGAAAATTACCAGGATTCAAATTGCTGGAGAGAAGTGAAAATTTCTGGCAAGATAAAATTCAGTAAAGACCACAGCTCAGACAAATTGTTTTGAAGAGGAGTTCCTGTCAGGAGAAGGGTGTTCTCCGTAGGAATTAATTTAAGTTCTCTGATGAGTTTGCAGTCGAAGTTTTTCAACCTGTGTCCCTGTAAAATAGAGCAATTCAGGTGACTGGTAAGACAACTGATCAAGTAACAAAAAGATTGAGAAGAAAATTGACAACTCACGATTGACTGAAAGAAGATTGAAATACGAGGATGACGTTGAGTATACCTCGTCCACAACGATGTATTTCCACTTACGACGACACAAAAACCTACGATCATGAATAGCAACTTCATAAGATGTAACAACAACAGGAAATTTAGGAGTAATCGCTGCAGGCATTGTCCTCCTCAGCTCGCTCCTCTCATCTTTTGTTCCATGGTACAATATCACAGGCAAGGCTGGGGTCCACCTGTCCAACCATGAGAATGTCATCAGATTGCCATAAAGCATAAAGCTTTATGGTCGCTTGAATGTGAAGTAAAAAGCTGAGGAGCAACATATTTTGCTCGTACCACTAGTCACTTAAGCTGTAGAGTGGGCTCGAGTAAGAAGTTAAGTCAAGACAAGGGCCAGTAAGCGAAGAACTGACACACAGAGAATGTCATGGACGAAGACATTGGGAATACGTATAAGTTCGTGAGCTCAAGCAAAAGCATTATGCAAAGTAGTGTTAGGAGGTAACATACTCCTTGTACAAACAAAAATAGATGAATGCAATTTCCTAGAAGATGAGAGTTCAAGAACAACCTTTTAAATTCATTCACCCAATTGCTTAGAGTTGAAAGTGGAGCGCAGATTAAGAAGGGACCATGCATGCCTTTTCCCTTAAGGTGCGCAAGCAGCCCTATGGACTGAACTGTCTTTCCTAGACCCATCTGGTCTGCCAGAATGCCGTTGAGTCCATTTTGCCACAGCGATATCAACCACTTCACGCCCTTGAGCTGGTAAGACTTCAAGACTCCTCCTGTTAGAAGAGGGCATATGTCTTTCTGCTCTTTCAGGATCCTTTCATCCTCTGTGAGAAGCTTGTCAGCCTCAGTGGTCCCATTTTCTTCCCCATCGGAAACGGCAGATTCAGCTATCTCTTTGACTCGTTTTGATGCCTGTTACACAAACCGTACAATATTACGACCCGAAATTGGAGAAGGAAACCTTATTTTATCGAAGGGAGTTTCAAGTTTTAGGGCTCACTTACCCGTGCACAAACTCCAGCAGCAGCAAGTTTCCTCTTGCTTGCCCGCCCATTTTTCCTTCCTTGTTTCTTGGATTCATCAGCGTTCTGGTCAACATCGTCAAAACAGCTGGATCAAGTCAGCTCATGTTTCCGTGTAAGTTTCCAGGCTATGAACAATATCGCAAAGCCCATGCTTGTGCTCTTCATTGCGACCTGCACAGACTACAGTCCTCTGCGAGTAGGAAAGCAATGCACACTCCTCAGAGTAAAAGACCCACCAGAGCTATGTTGTCCATCTTCTCCAGGAGAAACTCGGAATATAACTGAGTCTGGCTGAGAAGGGCATCTAGTTTACTAAACATTGTATCGCCCATCTTGAGTCCCACGGCGTTAGCAGCCGCTAGTTCCTCCGCCTTCGTTTCTTTAACTCGCGTCTCTTCCAGTATCCTTTCTTCTTCTGCCATTTTCTCATTGAGGAGAATGGGCTTGACATCCTGCACAGCACGAAGCCAGGTGAAAGAAATGATAATCTTCGATCTTATATATATCCTGTGAGTGACTGGTAGACTAGTGTCATGGATAGGGAAATTTCTCTTCGTATATAGCCCTCAAAGCAAATTGTTCGCTGCCACCTCTTGCAGACTAAATGCATTATGTAACTTGTTCCTATTAGACATATGAATTGAAGCTAACCTACTTATAACAGAATCGACTCACGCTTGTAAGAAAATACCTCGTCAACGAGGAGGACAGAGGTAGGTGAATTTGCAAGTTCTCCATCTCCTCCACTCCCAGATGCCCTTGTCTGCATATATATATGTCAAAAATATCCATGACATCTACGTGTGAGCTTGTTGTCGTTAATCAGCCCGTTTATATTGCCGCTGATCTGGCATGTGGTTCTTTCAGAATCACTAACTAGTTGTGGTAAATGCGGCGCCGGCTCCATTGTTTTATTTTCAAGACAGAGTAACTGAACAGTCTCCGGACTAGTAGCTCATGCTTCTTGTACCTCAGTCATAATCGAGGAGTCCGTGTAAATCAGTCTAACTTAGTAACTTTATCATCGACAAATTGGCGATTGGACTTCCAAAAAAGAGCTGATGGTCGACAGCCCCGCACTCGAAGGCAGAAATGTAGTAAAAGATTCAGAGCAGCAGTTGGAAACAAGAGAAGCCTCAATCGTAACTTTTGTAGACTTTCTCGCAGGCTTTGAGTTTGAGAGAGAGAGAGAGAGATAAAGACGACGAAACAAGAACATCAGTCCACGGTAGAACCTCTTTTCTAGATCAAGGAGGTAAAAGAACAGACCTCTGTTATCATGTATTTAGAGAGTAATTACAGTTCAACGCTCAAGAACTAGAGATCAAACCCATGAGGCAGAAATGAGGTACAATTCACTCTCGTCTCTACTCATAGGAGCTACGTGAGTTTTCCGTCTCTTTTTGAGCATTCAAAGCTTCTCAGACATAATTGCAGACAACAAAGTGAGAAGAGACCGACCATAAGCTGCTGGACACGACGCTATGCAAAGAAACCATCAGTTCACCGAAAAGACCGTACCAAAGACACTCAGATTACAGGACGAGACAGCTCAATATTCATGAAACAGTGACATGAGAGACATTGACGACAAAGCAATCGAAATTATAAGTAAACGATTGCTCACATTTCTCGTCCCAGGCCCATTCGTCAGGGCCTCTCTGGTCCTGCATCTCGAACTTGACCTCATTGCTCCCCCTCGTACCTTATCGTAAAACCTTTTTCCACTCTTGGCTGATCGAGGCAACTACCTCCTCCGACTAATGCAACTACTCCAACTGAGGTCTAGGATCCACGACATCCATCAAAAATTTCCTCTGTACCAAGTACAACAGTAGAATTCTAATTCTCTCCCTACTACTCTCGAGACTGGTTCTCCATCAGCTCCACAGACACCCGCGCCTCCAAGAGATTCAAACGACTTCACTACGTCAAATTTGTCCAAGACAGCAATTACACGACGCTCTTTCGTTCCTGGAGCTCCTTCAAAACCCTTCGCTTCCCGATAACTACAAGAATCTAAATGACAATCACAACCACAAATCCATCGCTTTGAAGAGAAATCAACCGCTCGTCCTCCGTCTCTAGAAAGATCCGTTACTAAAAAGGACAACCTTCATACAGCTCAAAATCGAGAAGAATTGCTTGCCCCGTTCTTTGTCACTATTCTACTGAAGGAATTGAAGCTGGACTTGGAGCAGCATCAACGCTTTGGCAGACATAAATGCAAATTCCCTTCTCTGGCACAGCCCCTGCAGCATGAGAGACTGTTCTGAACTGAAGAGCCTCCCGTCTCAAAATACCAACGAAGGAGAAAGGGCGGGAAGATCCAGCGGTCCCACCAACTTGTACTCTTTGGTCCTTTCACTTATAACTTGCAACAAAGAAGACCCAAAAAGGTGTCGTTTACACTCCGTTGGTGTTATTCGTGCATTTAACTTTAGCTATATTATTACGTATAAGAGGAGCGCCTAACAAAAGACATGATATTTCTTTTTTAAGTTTATGTTTTTATAAGCTCTTGGATGAAATTCATTTGTACTATTATCATATTGTCGGTCTTCTTACAGAGTCTCAATCAAAAATTGTATAATCTCATGAACTGAAATAGAACTAAAAGTGTGTAGGTTTGGTTGATAGACTTTATATCAATTTTATGAGAAATACAATTCTTAAAGTTTCCTTTAAGAATTATATTTCTAGTAAGATATACTTTATATCAATCTTATTTTATCTACATATTGGATGATATATAAAATGAGTTGCATTTCATTTTTTATTCAACAATTTAAAATATAGATATATGTAATACTCAAAGGATATGAAACTTGAAAAGAAACATACCATGAGAAACATACACTTTCACGCTCAATCTCCGAGGCCCCAAAGGAACACTTTCTCTTTATTATATAGACAAAGAGAATCTACTCCAAAGAAATTCCACCATAGAATTAGGCACATAGATAGGTGACATGTAAGCAAACTCCATAGTTGGGTTACTTACTCGGATGGATGACATATTGGTCTGGTCCTATCTAGTTGGTCAAACAAACTTTTATCAGAGGGAATCTTTTAGAAAATCTTTCTATATGAATCTCAAAATCATCACGTGTGTGAGGTACCGTAGGAAAGTTCTCAACTAGACAAAATAAGGTAGAGGGAATGCAAACAATTCTTCCATTGGAGAGAAATGTGCACAATTTTTAGGCCTAATTCATCAGTTTAGACCTCCAAAATTATCTTCAAAGATTTCAAGCATATTTTGGTTTTTATTCTATTAGTAGAAGTTCCTTTTTGGTGATACTTGTTTTTATCTGTTTAGTCCGTCGTGTATAATATCCTTCAAGATGTTATTTAATCAATTCTCACCTTAAAATTATATGTTTAACTATTTGTTCTAAAGTTTTTAAATCTATTTTGGTTTATGCACTATTAGTAGAAGTACTCTTTTGGTTATACTTCTATCTGATTCATTTTGACCATCATGCATAATATCATTCCAAATATTACCAAACCAAATTTCACATCTAGATCATATGGCTAGTTCTTAGTATTACAATATGTATGGATTCTCCTCTTGGAAGATTCTCTAATAAGGTAATACTATCATCTCTTTATTTTATTATCTTCTACATATATCTTTTTAGTTTAAAAATTTTAGTACCTCTTAAATCTATTCTATAAGTCTCTTTTGGATGTCAAGAAGATGATAAAATTATTAGTTCTAATTCTCCTATATAAAAATCAAAAACCAATACAAAGATATTAATTTAGGTCAAATTTTAAGGACCAAAGTAGAATTTAATATTATAAATTAATCATTTAGAACATTATAAACTGGTTAAAAAAGGGTTACATAGTTGTATCATAATTTTGTACAAATAATCAAAGGTCAAGCAAGTAAAACTGTATTGATATACTCTACATAGTTAGCAAAACAAAATATAGCACTATATTACTTTTATTGCATAATTCTAACAACATCAATTTATACTTAATAATTTATAATTTTAACAAAACATAATATATCTATATAATAAATCATCTAAACTAATGTTAAAACATTCAAAAAATATTATGGAGGAAAATAATTTAATTCTCAAGACATCATACTTTATAAACCATATTATTATTCAACGAATTAACTTCAGTGTCTTTGATTTATTTTGATTAACTTGCTTATTTAGGTTATTAAACTTGAAGAATATTATACCTAACACAAGGGTCTAACCTAACAAACTCTACTTCTTTGTATGCTTTAAGACTTTGGTACTATATGTTGCATACTTTTTCTAAAACCATTCATATATTTTCATATAATTAAACTCTTTATATACTTCAAACTAACATAAATCTAAACTGATCATTTCTCAATATCTTAGTTATCAAATTTTTTCTACCTACTAAACCTTGTTGTGACTTATCCATATAAAATAACTACTTTAATTTCAAGGAAGAATGTTCAATGGTATAAGTTTCTTAAAATAACTCAAAGAGTCTATTATAGTTCCATCTAATAGATCAAGTTTCATCAAAGATCATCTTTATCTTTCTCTACGTTAACCATATACTCAATTGCATACATAATACTCTTATTCTTGAAACATGTAATCAATACAAATGTTTTTTTATCTTCTTGAATGTCAAAATCAAATTATCATCAACTTATTTACAAAAACTTTTAGATATTTTTAAGTAGCTCCTTGTTTTTATTTCTTTGCTTATATTTTCTATAAAGTCATTCACAATTTTGATCTATCTATGTACTTTCAATGGTTTTAAAATTACTAAAATGAAAGTAAATTTGCTTCAGTGAGAATAAAATCAATACTTCAGATTACATGAATGCTTATTATATTTGCATCCAAATAACTGAATTTATCCTTTTCAGCACAATCTCAAATGGATATATGGTTCTTTTAACTATATTTAATAATTATTTAACAAAATTAATGTCTTAATAAAGTAAAATTTAAAGATCAAATTTTTAAACTTTCATCTTTCCTTTCTTATCCCTTTCCATTAGGAACATATGACAATGTTTTTTTGTAGTTTACATTAGTAATACTACCATTACTTTTTGCATCAATTTACTTCATCGTATAAAATAATACATACTATAATATAACATTAAGCTAAAAACAGATCCAAGACAAGAGAAAAAATACTCTTTTATTAAAATATAAAGTATTGATTATCACTTATGCTTAACTAAATTTATTCTAAACCTTAATTGTGGATGAGTTAAGATTATAGTCTTAGAGACCTTGTGATCAATGTATATAAAAATAATATGAATAAACTCTTAGTTTGTTACTTTGAAATATTTATAAAGAAATCAATTCAATATGAAAATTTAAGGAATATTTATTTTTATAGATCTATTTAATATTCAAAGGACAAGAAAACCACGAAGAGAAACAACAAAGAAGAAACACATGGTTCATTCTTCAATACTCCGGTGCAACAAGGAACACATTGTCTTTATCATACAGCAAAGAAGATCCACACAAAGGGAATTATGCCGTTGGATCAAATACATGGATTTGTGACATGTCAATGAGCTCCACACTTACATTAACTATATGGATTTGTGACATGTTTATCATTGTCCTACTTGGTTGCTTAAATAAGTTTGACCAAAGGGAATCTATGTGGAATCTTCTTATGTGAAACTCATAACAACATGGGTGAAGTACCGTTTGAAAGATTTCAATAAGAAAAATAGAAGGGAGAGAAAGCAAAATAAATTTCCTTCAAGTGGAAAAAATTCCATTTTTTGAGATCTAATTTATTCATTAAGATTTCCAAAATTGATTCTAAAGTTTTCAAGGTGTTTTTGAACTCTATAATATTAGTGAAAATATTCTTTTGGTGACACCTTTACCTGATCTACTTAGACCATCATATATATAACATGGTTATTACCAAGTCATTTTCCATGTATAAATAATCTGATCTACTTAGACCATCATATATTGTATCTTTATAGATATTACCAAGTCAGTTTCCATTTATAAATAAGTTGTCTAGCTAATGGTATTATAGTCTCATAACATAAAAAATAAGAAGTTTAGTGATTTAATTTTCTTGCTTGTTTCTCTTAACTATTAGAGCATAATATTATAAGAAGAGCATAAATATTGCTAATATATCATCTATTTGAAATTCTCATACTATAAATATAATAAATTTTTAGCTAATAGGAAAAAAACATCACGATTACATTATATATTTGAATATTAATCCAATTTAAATTATTTTGTAAACCTAGAAAATTATAGCAATTACTAGTATATCAATCTATGTGAGATTCTCATGTACTAAATATAATAAGAATGTAGTATTATAATTTATTAACTAATAACTAGGAAAAGATGACCACTACTAATGTTTGGATCTATTTTGTGGTTCTTATGTAGTAAAGAGAATAAAGAACTATAGTAAATAGGAAAACATAGTCATTAATAACATATAAATTTCTTTTAGATTCTTTTATAAAAATAAATAAAGAGTGATAATAAAATTTCCTTTTAGAAATCAATGAAAATAAGACAACACTATAAGTATAGTAATTAAGAACAAATAATAAATAATAACTACATTCAGCTTATTGATTATAGATGACCAAGAAAAATTAATAAAATTTCACTTTTAGTAAATCTCATTGCTCTTGATTCTTGCATTTCATGCAAGAATTACTTCTCAATTATGTGAGATTCATACAAAGAATTATAAAATATTTGTTATCCAAAATAGTTGTTCAAGAAAAAGTAGTATAAGTAGATCAAGAAGTTGAATGTAGATTTGAACTAAAGTCTTCTCGAGTTCTTCACTGGATTGAAATAAATTTGTTGTATTATAGGTATTATTTATGAACCAAGCTATGTAATTAAGTTGAGTGAACTATTTATCTCATTGTCTTAGATGTTTAGTACTTTATATAATTATGAAGTATTGTGGATTCCAAATCTAGAGAAGTGAAATTTCCTACCATAAGAGAAGTATACTTAAAGTATAGTAGATCCTAGTTAAGAAAAGTTTTAGAAGTATGAAAATCTATAGCCAAGTATCTCAGGTATCTCCTTAGTACATCGGTACACTCTTAATCTATAAGTAGTATGGCTATGGTCCTAACAACTATGACTAAGAATTGAGATAAGAGGTTTAGTTCTTTATAATTAATGAACTGTTATAGATTCCAAATTTAGATAAGTGGAATGTCCTAACCATAAGAGAAATATAATTAAAGTATAGTAGATTCTACTTTAGAAAAGTCTCACAGGTATGATAATGTATTGTCCAGTATCTTAGGTATTCCTTTAATACATCATTACGCTAAATATAAAAGTTAATGTAAAAGACCAAGGAGAGAAATAGTATAATGGAGGATCACTTTAGAAACTCACCTAAGAGGAACTTAGAAGGCCTTGGTGGAGCTCAACTTTGATATTTATGTGCAACTTAGGTACAAGGTTCACAAGAAGCTTCCAAAGGGGGTTACTTCTAAAAATGATCTTACTTAGTATGCAAGCTAAGCTAGCCACTTACTTGGCATGCGAGCTAAGTTAACCATCAACTTGCCATACAAGTTACTCAACCCTTGGAAATTTTCAAAAAGCTTCTCACAAGGAAGCTTCTTGGATGATTCTAAGAAATTCTAAGAGCTTCCTAGCTATAATATGCTATGCTAATTCTAATATCTGCTATAATAGCTATAATATGCATATTCTAATTCTACAACCTATTAGTTGTATTTAGTTTCTACTAATCCCCTTTGCTTGCTAGTTGGTGATGTTCTCATCACCATGGAATATTTGAACTCTTGTATAACTACTTGTGCATTTTGTGGATGAGAAAGAGGATCACATGTAATACAATGAAGAGGATACACTTTCCAAAGGATTTTATATTTAGTGTGTCATTGGCAACCATGTTGAATATCATGATGTGCAAGCATATGGTCAAGTTTGTATTTTTCATGATTATTAACAAGGACTGGAGCAAGAAGAGGTGGAAGACAAGTAGGAAAGGAAGATGGGTTAGAAAAAGATGGTTTTAACTTGGAAACATGGAAGATAGGATGGATTTCATGTGAATTAGAAGTGTAAGTTTGTAGGAAATAGGAGAAATGATTTGAATAATATCAAGAGTACATACCTAATTGGGAGCAAGTTTACAAACTTGAGTGTCAAGAGGTAGAGGAAATTTACTAGATAAAAGCATAAGCTTATCACCAATTTGAACAATGAGATCACAAGAATGGCTATCAACATATTGCTTTTACCAACTTTGAGCAACAAGAAGATTAGACATGGCTTAGTATAAGGACATAGATAGCTAAGACAAGAAGGTGGAAGTATGAGGGACAAGGGATGGTGGTAGAGAAAGAAAACAATATAGAACAAGTGGATCTTGCCCATAATTAATGGATAAGAGAGAGAAATCTATACTTCCTTGCTTGGAATTATTGTATGCAAACTCAACACCAAGACAAGTATCCTAATGGTGAATATTGTGTGGTGAATGTTGACAAAGGCACATAACATATCTTCCAAAATGCAATTTTCATGTTCTATTTTCCCATCATCTTGAGGACAATATACTATAGACAAGGCAAGCTTGGTGCAAAGAAGCTTTAAAAGTGCTTGCTAAAATTTATGAGTGAACAAGGATCACAAGTAGAGATGAGAACCCTTTGCATCCCATTGTGTTTGAAGTCCATATTGAAGTAAATTTGGGCCAACATTGGAGTGTCCTTGATATCCACTATAGATGCAAAGTGAATATACTTGCTAAGCTCATTGATAAACATCACAATTGTTGTATGACCTTATTTGTCTTTGGTAAGGATGTGACAAGGTCTAAATTTACATGTTCCCATCAAGAAGATGGAATTGGGAATGGTTGGGATAGTACACCCAATTTTTGGTTTTTAGCCTTGTTTCATTGGTAACTCCTACAAGATTGGACAAACTCTTGATCTATTGTACTATGTTTGGCCACTACCATTGACTTTGTAGGGTACTTAAGGTCTTTTCTACATCCATGTGACAAATGATTAGCAAGTCATGCACCTCTTGAAGTTGCTCAAGTGGTAGATCTCCCATAGTTAGTACGTAGATTTGATTTTTGAAAAATAGAATGCAATCTTTGAATGAAATAGTATTATTATCCTTGTCATGTGTTGCAAGACAACTATGGTAGTCCATCTTAAATCTCTTACCACAAAATTTTATTTTTTTTGTTCTTTGGAGCTATGTTAAGTGTTTCTAGGTTAAATTATTAGCAATAAACATGATAAGAGAAGATTAAATAGGATTTTTGATTGGTATCTCATTTGTCACCACAAGCCTATTGAATTGTAGACAAGAAATTGGCAGATTTGTAGAAACCATTGGAGTGGAAGTACCGCAAGACCACAAACTCAATCACAATCATGGGTTGCCATGTCAACATCAGTCAATAGATTGTCCATGTTGACACTCATACAAACAAGAAACTGCAATGTGGGACAAAGAACTGATTTCCGAAACTTTCAATCATTGTAATGCTTCATACGTGTGGGAACAACAACATTTCACCACTAATGCGGCCAAAATTCAACAACAAGTCATTGATACGTACAAATACTTCACCTAGGGTTGAGTAATGTTTAGCCAAATTGAGGATTGTGTTGCCCCCAAGAGTTCATTGTCATTTGAATTGCGGAAGTATAGTAGAACCAACCTTTCTATTGAAGAAGTCACACATTTGCAATTTTGCACAAAAGATTGTGTGAGAGGGTGATCAAGACCACAAAGGTAAACAAGATTTCATGCCAAGTCACACATTTGCAAAATTTGCACAAGAGATTGTGTGAGAGGGTGATCAAGACCACAAAGGTAAACAAGATTTCATGCCAAGTCACACATTTGCAAATTTGCACAAGAGATTGTGTGAGAGGGTGATCAAGACCACAAAGGTAAACAAGATTTCATGCCATGATTTGAATTGGAGCCATGGGTAACACAATGTTGCATATATGAAGAAGCCTATTGGGATCTATCTCTCTATGCTCATTAGGAGTGGAGAAATGGGCTCACTATTGCTATGTGGAGTATGCCAGCACAAAGCACTTGCAGTTCTTGTTGTGGATATGGGATTTCACTTATCTCCTAATAATCCTAGAAATCATAGAGAAGAACCCAAATTTGACCAACTTCCATGGCAATGTGTTTGCCTAGACTAAGGAAGCAACATTGAAAAAAGGTTCTTGGGTCCACCTTAATACCCAAAGCAATGTACTTGATCAAGAATGACCCCGAGCAACGGAAGAGATGGTGAGGAGATTTGAAGCCTCATTTCAGTCAAAGAAAACCGATAATGGTTGGAAGGTAAATGGGTATAACAATCTCATCCAACACACCATGGTGACCTCACTCATGAGGATCTTAAAGTTGACTCAAACCACGTATGTTAATAATGGACAAGTCACCTTCTTACAACTATTACACACAAGGAAACCCATAGATATTTTACCACTAAACACGCAAATTGACCAAGCAATTGCAAAAAAATAGCAAAAACACTTTTCTCTCCTTGTTTTTTCTGCATTTCTACATCAAGATGCATTTTTTTTGGAAGGAAGAAAATAAGCTTTTCCCTATGTATTACTATCCATCAAGGTATCATTGAGCTCTCAATGAGTTTAAACCTAAACCCTAAAGCTCAACCTAAGTATGCAATAGAGATAAAGAAATATAAAGATGTGCTGGTTAAGTAATGCCAAATAGAGGAGTGGGTTAAGTTCACCAACACTACTAGAACGAGCACAAGCAAATAAAAATGGGTTGCATGACCTATGAAAATTGGGAAGATGTACAAGCCTAATCCTATAATATCAAGAGCTAGCCATATGATCTAGATGTGAAATTTGGTTTGGTAACATCTAGAATGATGTTATACATGATGGTCAAAATAGATCAGATAGAAGTATTACCAAAAGAGTACTTCTACTAATAGGGTAGAAACCAAAATGGACTTGAGAACCTTAGAACCAATAGCTAGACATATGATTTAAAGGCGAGATTTGGTTTGGTAACATTTGGAAGGATGTTACACATGATGGACTAAATAGATTAGAAAGAGGTATCACCAAAAGGAGACTTATACTAATAGAGTAGGAACTGAAATATGCCTGAAATCTTTGAAGGCAAGTTTGGAAGCCTAAATGGATGAATTAGGCTTCGAAAATGTGTTGATTGCCCCCTATAGAGGAAGGGTTGGCCTTCCCCCCCCTGATTTGTCTTATCGAGAGCTTTCCAATGGTACCTTACTCACGTGATTCTAAGACTCCTACAAGAAGATTCCCTAAAAGATTCCTTCTAATCAAAGCATGTTTGACCAGCTAGATAGGACCTAGACCGACATGTCACCCATCCAAGTAAGCAATCCAAGGGTGGAGCTTCCTTTGAGGAGATCCCCTTTGTCTATATAATAAAGAGAAGTGCTCCTTTGGGGCATCAAATGTTTGAGTGTGAAGTCTATGTTTTCTCTCTTCTCTTATCCTTGGAGTATTACAAATCCCCAAGTGGTGGATCTTTAGAAGACAATGATTCTCCTTTTGAGTCAAAATTGGGATTGGGAAGTGAGGTGTGAGATGATCATGATTTGGAAGGCATTCATAGTGCACAATAGTTGTAAAAAGGAACAATCTTCAATAGCGGTGCAATCTCTTCCAAGGTAGGCAGTGTCCTTCTCCAAGATTGAATTATCTTTTGATCATGAAGGAGGCAATGTGGAGCCAAGCATGGAGATGTACTATGCTCCTATTGTGGTAGTGGAGCTGGACATGCTACATGAATGCACTCTTGAGCGAATCCATATGCAAGTAGATGAAGAGAATGACATCTTGATAGCACAATTCCAAAATTCAACTCCTCCAACATGAAAATTGGAGGTGGAGATAGTACATGCTCCAACTTTTGTTCCACAAGACAAACCAAGGATAGAAAATCCACCCTAGGAACTAGTAACCAAGGATGCCCAAACCACATCAGCTCAATTGGGTGGAGGAAAGACAAGTGAGAAGGACAATTCTCAAGTGTGGAGAAATGAAAACAACCAAGGAGAGTGTCCCTAGAGTTGGAAAGCTTGTTTGTGGTACAAGCCATTATTACCAAGACCACAATAACAACAACAAAAGCAATGGTGGTCAAATGCACAACAAAGAGAAAGATGGAGCATCAAGCTTTCAAGTGGTGCTAATAGTATAGAGCATCTTGGCAGTCTCAAAATTTTTTTTAGATCACTTGCCTAAAGAATAAGAGGCAACTCAATTAGGGGCCGGTGTGGAGAAAGGTGTGGGACCTATGCTAAGCTATCCACCATTGTTGTTTAGGTGTTGTGGCTGGCATTGCATCCATTAGAAGAGCTTCTTCTTGCTTACCATGAGATGGACCCCATGGTGACATACTATAAATGATCGGTAGAGGATCTACACTACCACATACAAATCATGGTTTGGGAGAAGTTGGGAGTGGAGAAAGAACTATCCAAAGCAAAGAGTAGTATTGCATGGTTGGAAGCTCAACTTGTTGCTCCTTAGAAGCAATGCAAGTACCAAGAGAAATGTCTGAGCTAAAGAGAGAATCATGAGCTCACATATCTCCAAGAGCATAAGAGAAGTGTTGTTCATATGACTAGAGCTGAGAGAGTTGTGATGGTGGTGTAGCCAAAGATGATGAATAGCCCAAGGTTCAAGGCTTGAGACAATGCTTGAAACTAAGGTAAATGAGCTACATTGTAAGAGAGAAAAGTACAATGTTTTCTCAAGGAGCTACAAGGTATGGAAGCAAGACAAAAACAAACTATTTGGGAAATAAACACAAGGAAGAATTATGGGGTAACAAGGCCAAAATCATGGTGCTCAAACTTGGCTCATCCCAACAAAAGAAGGTGTTCATGGACTACAAGGCAACTCAAGAGAAGAAGCTAATCAATATGGATGATCAAATCAGAAAGATGAAGAAAAGGGTGATTGGATCTCAATTGCAAATCACCAAACTTGACTCAAATTTGTTAATGATCTGCCAAAGAGTTAAGTATCATACTAAGGAGGTGAAGAAGAAGCACAAGGAACAATTGAATGATCAGGACAAGGAGGTGCCTAAAATTAGAATTGGAGGCTCTTTGCCTCTAGAATACTAGTGAGCAATAGGCCTATAAGGCAAAAGCGGAGAAGGCCCAAATGCGCATCAAAGAAGTTACCACAATAGTCAATGATAATAAAGAGAATGAGCAAGTTCTTTGTGTGTTGGTCAGGTAAGAAGTAGAGATGGAGCTGCAATCTATGTGGGACATCTTGAATGAAAAATGGAAAAGGGTTCTTATTGTGGTGGAGTATTCTATAAATCACCTCAAGGCACAAGTGGAAATGTTGGCTGTGACCCAAGCTCACTACACAAGATTAAGAGAACTAAAGTCTAAAATATATGCTTTGGAAGCTAAGCCATACTTGAATGAGAAATTAGCCAAGTTGGCTGACCAATTGTAGAAGCATGCTGATGCTAAGTTCAAGGAAGTTTTGGCAACAATTCACAAGGAGTGCAAAGAGTATAACAAGTGCATTGAAGAGTTGATCTAAAGGTGCAATAGAGAGCGGATTTGCATAATACAAATTATAGTGTCATTGTAACCCATGTACATATGTATAGTGAGGCATGATCACTGGAGTCAGACATTGTAAAGGTGGGAGACCATTAGAGTTGAGCATCACCACAATGGGTTATCATTGTGGATGATGGATCATCAAAGTGGTATTACAATTGAGTAACAACAAATGTAATAACTTTGTAAGATAATACAAATGTACTTTCTATAATTTTGTGGTGTCATATCATCAGAACCATTCTTATAATGCTAAGGTGGAACCTTGTAATTGGCAAAGTATACAATAACTAATAGTTGTAGGTCGCACCATCATAGCCATTAATCAGTCCAACAAGTAGACACATTAGGGTAAACAATTAACTAGTCTAGAGTTACTCATGGGATCAAGGCATTGCACAACCATAGATGCAGCCCATCTTGTTGTAATAGAAGGTATAAGGGGAAATCACCCCAACATAATATAGGTTTGGATTCAAAATCCCAAGTCACACTATTTTTTTGTCCAGCTTGTATATGCACAATCTTTTTGTTGTTGTGTGTGCAAGCTAGGTTATTTCTTGAGGATGATGCATAAGGAACTCCAAGATCTTAATTGCATCAATGTTAGTGTCGTGTATGTTTCACAATGGCTGTATTGAGTAATGGTGAGGAAATCAAAGTAAGAATACAAGTGCTATGATGCGGGTGAGCATTTAGGCTTGATTGGAGAATGTGTCCCTAGTGATTTTGAAGACTTGATGTGATTCATTGAACAACCATGATGGTTGTGAGCATTGAGAAGTACCACCTAGAACAAAAAACTATTGTATCTTGAACTTATGGGATGGTGAATAGAAATGCCTTTTGTGAAGGGAAGAACTTTCTCATTAGCTCTGTAATATGCATACCATAGGTAATTGTGAGGGAGAGATCTTTGAGGCCATTGGTCATCAGAACAGATTGAATTATTACCTTCAAGTGCTTTTCATAGTAAATCTTGTGTGGAAGTGATTTGATTGTTTTATCTTTTTGTAATGAGCCATTGTGGGTTGCATTACTATAACAATATGGAGTTTACTGGTGAGTAAGTCAAGACTAAAAAAATAGCAAATAGGCCAAAGTAGCCAAGACTTATAAGAATATTCTAGAATCATCTAATAAGCTACTTGGTACCTTCCAAGTATTAGATAATGTGCATGCCAAGCATCTTGGGAAGCTTCCTTGCTAGCTTAACTTGCATGCCAAGTACGTGGCTTCTAGAAGGAAACTTCTTGGGAAGCTTCTAACTAGCTTAGCTTGCATGCCAAGTAGATAGCTTCTTGAGAAGCTTCTTGGTTAACTTGGCTTGCACTCTACAAAAACATCTTTTAGAAAGCTTCTTTAGAAGCTTCTCAAGAGCCTTGTATACTTCCCTATAAATACCAAAGCCCAAGCTCATGCTAGAAATTTGGAATTTCACTCATTCAAGAGTCCCAATGTGATCTTTTATTCCAACCTTCCATTCTTATATTTCTCTCCTTGGTTTTTTACAATTACCCTCTTCTAGGAATAGTTCTTGCTCAAGAGGATAAAGATGTAATAATAAATGAACCATGATATTTTCTCTTCATATTTGACCAATTCCAAACCATATATTTGTAGGAACAACTTGTTCTTACCAATTATACTATTAATATGTCAACATTGGGTTGTCACAACAATTTTACAGAAGATGAAAGAAAGGATCTTGCTATAAAGCAATCTTGAACTCTATTTTTATACCTTGTACAACTTTAGACAAGATGAAAGAAAGGATCTTTTTGTAAAGCAACCTTGAACTCTACTTTCAAACCTTGGAGTCCGTTGAAACTATGACAACTCAATGTAAAAATACTAATAGTATAAATGGTAAGAAAAAAAATTGCTCCCTTTATGATATGGGTTGGAAATGACTAAAGATGAAGAAAGCATCACAAATGATAATTCATTTATTTCTAAGAATTTTACCTCTTGGGCAAAATCAATCCCAAAAGAGGGTAGTGTCACTTGCCTTGCCATACTACAAGAAAGGAGAAAAACAAAATTCAGCCTCATGAAGGATCTAGTCCACTTGGGCTCTTGAGAATGGTGGTTCAATCTGCACTTAAGGGCACTCAACCCCAAAGGTCACTAACCTCAAAAGTGACAACCACTAAGAAGATCAATCCCAACTCAAAGGTGCATGTCAATACAAAGTTGGTCTTCACCCTAGAGATCACAACTTCCACAAAGTTATTTATAAAGTTATTTATGCTTTGTGTATGAAAAAACTTGTGATAATGGTTTAACCTTCTCCAAAGGCATCACTTGAACAATGTTGTAGGTTTTGACATGCTAGAATTTTTTTTATATGTGGTACTTCATGATACTCAAAGTCCTTTATGACCTTTCTATGTACTACTCCAAGCCTTTGAAACCACAAGCACCCAACATCCCAATCAAGCACAAATGCACTCTTGCACCCTTTGTAATACCATTTGTTAGACATATTATCTAGAGGTGGAAATTTGCTAGGTAATATATGGAAGGATTTCATATATAATTTCTAAGTAGATTAGATAAAGATGTCACCAAAAGAGTACTTTCACTAGTGGAGTAGAAGTCAAAACACCCTAAAAACTTCAAAGCCAATTTTGGAGGCCTAAATAATTGAATTAGGCCCCCAAAATTTAAAGATTCCTCCCACTAGGTGAAAGCCATTGCCTTCTCACTCCCTTGTTTTCTGATCAAGAGCTTTCCAATGGTACCTCACCCATATGGTTTTGAGCTTCCTATAGAAAGATTGCCCAAAGATTCACTTTGATCAAACTTGTTTGACCAACTAGATAGGACAAGGATTGACATGTCACTAATCCATGCAACTAATCTAAGGGTAGAGCTTGCTAAGATGTCACCAATCCATGTATCTTATCCAAGGGTGGAGCTTCCTTTGAGGAGATCCTCATTCCTATATAATAAAGACAAGGTGCTCCTTTGAGGCATTAGAGTATTGAGGGATGAAGCCTTGTGCTTCTCTTGTGTTTCTTCTCTTATGTTGGGTTGGTTGTCATGTCCTCAAAACATTAAACCCTTGTACCTACATTCCTACTTTAAGTTCCTCATCACTACTTGATCAAGCATTCACAAAACACACATGATTCTATATGGATCTTGGAGGTCCCCATACATCCACTTCAGATAAAAAATTCAATTCATGCCATACCAAGCTGCATATACTTAACATGCATGGAAGAATTGAACAAAAAGAGTGAGGTTTAAACTTGCATTACTTTGGGATTAAGCCCTTTATATTCTTTACTACATAATGATGGATCAAATCCAATGACTATGTGACGCCAAAATCTCCTAATTAACTCTACTCCTATCAATGCTAATCTTATCTAATCTAATAATTGTCTTATCCTAATCAAGATCCATGGAGGCACGTCTTACATGGCAATGTCCAAGCTATACATTCTACTTGTTGTTTTGTTCCACCTCAACATTGGGAAAATAGTCCCAATGACTTGTCACTAAAAAAATTGTCCTATTGTACATAGGTATTACCATGCGAAAGGTTTTTACAAATGGTCAAGTACAAAGGTGTTACCAATACACATGTGTTTTCTTTGTCCTACATCTATTTACAATAACAACTATTGAGTTGAGCTATCTTCACTTTTGCATAATCTAATTAGCCTATTGAGTTTATCCTTATATTTTGCAAGTTCTTTTAGAATGGTAGCTAATATATAATAAAACTTGGCATTGTTTGCTTCCTCAATTAGGTAGCCAACTTTTCTAATTGCTTGTTGGATTACAGATTTGCCAAAATGCATAAATATTTTACTTCTAATTTTTGCAACTTTGTTTTGGTGTGCTTCAGTCAAGATGGACTTCTCTGCATGATGTATCAATTGATATGCAACATCTTCCATGATTGTCAGGATCCTCATTTGTTCTTTGTTTAGGGAGTAACAAATGAATTTCATTTCTATTCAAAATCTCTTGTTGCACTTGTACACAAACAAACTATTCTACCTCTTCTTGTTCTTTGACCTTCTTGGTCAAACACTCTATATGAATTTTGGCAAGCCTTTTGTTGTTTTGGTGCAGCAAATACACCATTGTAACCTTAACTCCTCCTTGATCATGGCTACTTCTTCATCATGGGTACGTAATTGCTCCTTGTGCTCTTCAAAAAATCTAGGAACTCCTTAGTCCACTGGTTGTTTACTATCTTGAGAATACTGATCCAAGCCTTTGTCCTCTATATCTCATCATCATTCTTCTCCCATCATTCCTTCTTGTCTTTCTTCCATTGGTTCCTTATCATAAAACATTATCTACATTTGTCTTTTGTGGACTTCAATTGTCTATTTTAGTTACAAGCACTTCTTTCAACTCATGAATCTTATGTATATTAGCAATCTTCAATTGCTCCTTCATTTCCACACTTTGTCATGAGCTTGAACTATGTCATTGTAGGCTTGTGCTACCTTGCTTTAGGTCTCTGCCTTCTCTTGATTGGCACTCTGGACAGTCTAATGTAGAAACTCTACTAGTTTCTTGTAGTTGTTTACCTTTAGATATAATTCTCAATAGAAGGGAAAAATCCTCCATTACTTATAGTGTGGGTCCCAACTTATTGATGATCCACCACAATATTGGTACACCTTTCCTGATCTCTTCTAGTTGATACCTCTTCTTCATCTTCCTTTGGTGTAGATTCCCAATGCTTAATTTCCTCCAGGTTGAAACTTTCAGTGTCTTCTCTTCTTCATGTTCTTTCTATGACATTGTGAACCATAAGGTGCTCATTTCTTTTTTCACCTATTCAAAGTAGGATGTTACTTCTTCTTCTTGGTCTTTTAGGAGTGAGTCCTCTTGTTTTGCCTTTAGCTCTTCCATTGACAAGGGTATTCCTTTGCTTTTGGACTTACCCTTCTACTCTCTCATGAATTTCTTCTTCTTCTTCAATAGATTCCCTTCTAATTTTATTATTATAGATCTCTTTTTTGTGGGAAATTTACTATTGGGTTGGTCCATGTTCCACTCCCCTCAAGAACTCTTGCTATGTCTAACATGAGGGTTGGTTCTCCACATTATGCCTTTGTAGTTGCACAATTATGTTGTCTTTGTACTCTTGCACAAAAGGTCTACTTGTTCCCAAAGATGGGATATCTTTGTGGTAACCAACCTTTATTCTTATCATGGAGGCAGATTTTACTTCTCCCTATTGGTTCTTATCTCCTCTTTCCTCATCTAAGGGGAGTTTAAACTTGGAGAAGGATATTCCTGGTCCCAATTGTAGTTGCTCTTACTCTTGGCTGCAATCACCTTCTCTTCTCTCTTGTATAGCCTCCAAGTTGGAGGTAGTCTCTATTCCTTGGTTACCTTCATCCACACTTTCCAATGTATCTTCCTCATTTATTGAATCTATTATCTTGCAATGATTCTTCAATTACACTACGGGTTGGGCTTGTGCTACTTCAAAATTTGCACATTTGCTGGTGCAATTGTTATCTTTTCTTCTTCGTCTTAGAACTTGAGCCAATGGGATTTGGCATCTTGACCCACTTACCCATCTCTTGATACCTCAATAAGGTTTCCTTGTATTTCCTTGTTTCCTCAACATACTTGGGCTGGGACTTATAGTCCCCCAGTGGGTAATGATAAGAAAGAAGCACCTTCTTTGCTTCTTTCTTCAACAATTTCATCCCGAGGTAAAAATGTATCAAATTTAAGGAGAGAAAGGTGTTCTTTACATTCTCTATCAACTTCCATACTCAATGATAGAACATATTTTTCTAGTCTACGGGGTATCCTTTGTGTAACAACTGAAATAATGTAGCTTGGATATTGTTGACATACTTGATCCTTCTTGACTCGAATAACTTTATTATTGATGTAACTATAGTGTGCATCATTGGATTGTTACACCCTTTTACCTTCTTGCCATTTTTGGTCTACTTATTCTTTAACAAGGCCATAAACTTGTTTTTCATCTCCTCATTCAATATAGGCCACTCTTGGTTTGGATGCATTGCTCTTGGAGTAGAGATTGCATCCCCAAGGACATTCTACCAATGTTCTTCCATCCAAGCCGCTCTTGATCCAAATACATTGCTCTTGGGGTAGAGATTGCATCCTCAAGGACATTCTACCAATATTCTTCCATCCAAGCAAACACATTGCCTCTCAACTCTATAAATTCAGGTTCTTCTTCTCTTGAATATGCTACACCATTGAGAGATATATGAACTCCCAACCTAGAACAAGAACTACATATGCTTTGTAGTGATGCATTCTAGTAATTTGCCCATTTCTCCACTCCAAACAACCTCAAGGTCACTTGGTGCACTACCTTGTGCTTCTTGGGTGATATTGCATTTCCCAATGTTATGTTGTGGTGCTGAATTTATGCTTATCCCCATATTCTCTCTTCACTCAAGTTCTCCCAATCACTCATTTTGCTCATTCACATCCAATGTGTTTTTGCTTCAAGGTGATCTTGGTCAGGTGCAAAATTGCTCTCTTCTTTCAAACTACTTGACAATGCTTGCAAAATTTCAATGACTTAACCTCAATTCCTTATAAGGCCTTGAATTTATACCCCACACTTGACCATTTTCTACAATTTGGTGTGCAATGAGGAGAGGTCACTATTCCCACATGAGAGAAATGCCAAAACTACAAATGGTCACCAAAATCAATTCTTTTATACAAGTGGTAATGCATTGCTCATGTAGCTACCAACATGGATAATTCACTCTTGAGCCAAAGGTCTCTATGTTGGAGTGTGCTTGTAGCCAAAGGTATTGAGGAAAATCTATCAAAAGAAAAGTTCCAACCCAAAGGTCTACTTTGTACTTGTGAGAACCCTATTAAATGTACTAGTAGTATAATTGTAAGAATAGTTTCTTTCCTCAAGGATATTGGTTGGATATGACTAGAGTTGAATAGAAAGTACCAAAATGCCTCAATTTGTTTATAATTTCATATGTAACCTCTTGAGCAAGAACCACTCCCAAAAGAGAGTAGTATCATCCAATATGATACACTACATAAAGAGAAATTAAAATCACTTTCATAACATATCTATTCCAAACTATTCTTGAAGGTGATAGTTCACTTCATGCCAAAGGTCTCTTCTCCCTAAATTTCAATTTAACCCTAAAGGCCAATTCCACCATGAAGGTCATTTCACCCCAAAGGTAGATTCAATCTCAAAGGTTGTGTCACTCTATTGACTACTTAGACTATGTACTACACTTCCTAAAAGATGCAATTCTATAGTAATAATGTATTTACTAACTTATTGAATTTTTTATTCAATGGTATTGCAAATGGTCTAGGTTCCGAGGACCTTTCTCTACATTGTCTCATTCCTCCAAAACTCCAAGGATCAAACATCCCATTCAAGTGCTAATGCTTCTCTACATTCAAACACTTGCATTCTTACTACAAGTTTCCTGACCTCTCCTTAACAAATCATACAATCAAATGATAGAAAATGTAGGTAATTAGCATCAAGTATTGTGGAGGTCCTTATGCTCAAACTTCAACTATGAAAAAGAGAACACATTTACATTGGGTCAAAACCTCTTTATGTAATTCCTACTTCACAATGAAGAGATTCAATAGCAAAGAGAGTGCTTGAAATTCCAAAACAAAGGTATGTACAACTATGAAGGTCTTCAACACCAAAGGTTGCTTGGAAGCCAAAGTCACTATGGGTTGGAGATGTTTTGTGCTACATGTATCTAAAACTTTAAATGATTGTAATGTTTGCTACATACTTCAAATGCTATGATTTTGGTGTCAATGGAAAGCCCTTGAGAATTTGCTTGTAACAAAATATTTTTTTCTCCATTTGGACAAAAAACCATGGAGATATTACTCCCATAGGGTACATAGAAAAATAACTTTGGTAGAAGACTCTTCCAAGCCAAGTTATTAGTGGCAAAGGCCATCCTCTTTGTACCTTGGCATACACAAGGATGAAGATAAATAATACATAATTGAGTGATTTCTTACTTAGACATAAAAATATGCTTCTCTATCCCTAGCCAAAAGTAGAAAAAATGAAAAAAACTTACACTTTTGAGAAAAGGTGGGATGCTATACTACCCAATGTCTGTACATGAGTATGATTGAGGCAAAGACCTTTGCAAGGGTGCACAATTTGGAGGAATAGTTTTGGACCCAATGTCTTTAGACTCGTCTTTCCTACCATTTCTTCCTTCCATGCTTCTTACTTTCCTTTGAGGACAAAGTAAGACCACCTAATCTTATCTCCTAACTCTAATCTTCACTAAATGCTACCAGGCTTATAAATAAGGAAAAAATGTTTATAAATAGGTCAAGTGTGCTATTATAGACATCATAGTGATCATTACTGATATGGGAGATTCAAGCAAAATGTTCAAATTAAGTTGTACAATAAGGGATCAAGATTGGGTTGTACTTAAAGTGTAATAATCAAATAATTATAGTTATTCCTCCCATCAATTATGTCTACTCTTCATGTGCTCCAAATTTTTGGTCTGCAACAAGGGTTTGCATTACCACTTGTTTCCCCAAGTGGCAATATCTCCGCAGCTTTGTTGCATTAGAAGTTGTTGTTATTGATCTTGATCAAAATAAATTTTCTTTTTTATGTTTAGTTGTTGAGATAAACTGCAATAGAATGCAATCTATTGGGAAATTCAATTTCAATCATTACTCTTATTGCAAACTTAGAAGCACCAAAATCAACCACACAAGGTAGTTGAGTACCATATATGGTTGGAGGATGGGACATGAAGAGACTACATCCTTAAGTTTCTTGAAATCTTCTTCCTACTTGGTGACCCACTCAAAGCTTATTATCTTCCTCAAGAGATCAATCAATGGTGCAACCACATAAGCTGTATGTTTGAACATAGAACCTTGTAACACTAGAGGTCCTTCTAGAGTATCATTCAGATATGAATGCAAAGGACAATATGAGCATTTCTGGTGATTTTAGTGGATCAAAGCCCAATTCTTGTAGCTTAAAGCCACGAAATGTAGTAAAAGAAATAGAAATACCATACCTATGTATCTTACACTTATGGCTCCTTTATCCCTTCAAAAGGTTTTTATGACATGCAACTACAAACTCATACAACTATGTGAGTGTGTAGATAGTGTGGTCATGTAGGTGGTAAGTATCAATCTTGTCTGGTAGCAAAAAATTGGCTGTTTAAAGTAAATCCAAGATTGGAGACCATTGGTACTAATAGTTGTAATTCTTGATTGTCTCTAATTTGGCAGTCTACATTGGTCCTTCTAGATTATCTCCCCAAAATTCATAAGAGTGAAAGCCTTTGTAGTCTATGTCAACTTGAAAAAGCATGATTTAGAATCATAGAGTAGAAAATCTCTTTGGGAAGTCAAAAAGAGATGTCACAATCTGGAGTTGGAGTTGAGAAACATTGTAGGTTTTAAAGATTTGAAGTTTAATGTACGGAAATAGGCAAAAGGCATGCTCCTTGATGACAAGCATCATATCTTTGGACTGAAAGTTTCTTCTTGCAAACCACCCCCCAAATACTCTTTCTTGAGAATCCTAGCAAAGGTGTACATTGTCTTCTTGCTTCTAGTACATACTACTCTACTAAATGTGACAAATGGAAATTAATATGTTCAATTTTTATTAGTTTATGGACAAATGCAATTAAGCTATCTTAATACTTTTGTAGAAACTGAATTGCAAAGCAACCTCATCTCATATTCTATTACTAGAAAAGAGAGCATGAACATTAATAGTAAATTTTATAAGGCCAAGACATTTTTTAATTGAGCTTGCATATCTCCAAGAAAGACCATGGTGGTGCATTTATTATCAAAACTTATAAAAATGGTGGGCATTTTGGTCAAAGATAAAGTAGTTGAGCTGCAACATATAGATCTTGTGGGAGAGTTTGTGGGTCATACAAGACCCAAGACAAGGAGGAAAGTAAAGTGTGAGAATTCATTTCCTATACAAGATGTGTCAAAAATCAAACTAGTAGTGTAGATTGCTTAAAAGTGAATATGACATCTACATTTACTCCATATTTTAAAATGCAATAAGTAATTCTTGTGTCTTGCAAATCAAGGAGGCAGACAAGGGTGTACTTTTGTCAACAAGGCATACATACTTATCCTCATACAACAAGCAAATGACAAAGATTATGGTCTGGAGTTTACGGAAGAGATTAGGTGGTCATGGATAATGGTAGGGTTGTGGTTATAGGGAACCTATTAAGCAAGTTTTTTTTATTGTAATGAGGGTTTCAAAAGACGAGTCACTAGACATTTCTATTTCCATGACCTCAACACACATGAGATTGCAAAAGCTGTCCATCTAAAGATAAACATTGCACAAGATGATATCTGTTACACGGATTCACTCTACATAGTGCATGTATGATTGATGCCATTGCTACTCTTTTGAATTAAGAAATGACTCAATGGCAAGAAGCAACTGAATCGAGCATTGGCCATCCCGTTACTTGAGAATGCAACAGAGCACTTAGATCAAAGACTTGACCTGGATTGCTTAGACAGTCAAAAGTTAGCTATAGGACTTTGGAAGATTTTGCTATAGGTCTTGCACTCATTCCAAGAAAGCATGAGTTTGTAATGAGCTTCAAAGTTTCTTGCTAATTGGTGGAGGCATTACCATTGCTTTTAGTCAAGATTGATTTCTTATACCAGATGACCTAACATTCAAATTGTCCTACTCTGCAAATCTAAATCCAATCAAATCAATTGAGTCAAACCATGTCTTTATGCTGATGGAATTGCCAAGATGATGAATGGTAACCTAAAAATCTCCTTTACTTCATATTTGACTCCTAAAGAAGGTGTAATATTGTTAACTTGGTAGAAATTGTTGGCAAGTATTGCATTTCTAACTATCTACAACAATGTAGAGTTCCAAGACCAATTTTGGTACAAAACATAATAAAAGAATAAAACTACAATTGTTTGAAAAATTCAGTTTTGAGCGTTGACTTCACTCAATGTGCATGGTTCTATTGAAGATTTTGAATTTGCATTTCCACTTGTATAAAAAGTAAAGAGCATGTCCAACTACTTTGCTAGGTTTGGATAAGTCTCCACTCTTCCTTGTATCATGTCACATGATCAAGTCTGCATGATAGTAGATTACAACAAGTGTTCTAAATTTGACAATCCAAGTAAGGCTTCAAAAATTATTTCTAGCACACATTTAGGTTTTTTTTGCCTTCAAGGAAACATCTATGTCCCCAACTCCAATCCACCATTGGTGTTTTTTTTTATCTATCTTCTATACCAAAAATGATAAAAGAATCTGGGTTGATGTGCAATGATCCATAATTGGTTGCTGAATGCATGTGTTGAAAACCTGTATCCCTTAAGTCAAATCAATTGATTGAAGAAATTTTCTATCCAGTAGTTGAGGTTTCTTATTGTAAATTGGTTGTATCATTGGCATATTGCAATCTGTAACTTAAACATTAATAAAAGCTCAAGATTATTTATTATTATGTCCTGGCATAGAAGTAGTGCACATTGCCACATTTCTCTTCTTGCAAGGAGCTTGATATAGGGAATGAAGTCAAAGAGCAAACAGATGTCAAGCAACATGTTGGTGGTGCATGTGACTTAATTGTCTTGAAAGCTTCTTCCTACTTGGTGGTCCACTCAACGCTTATTGTCTTCCTTAAGAGATCAATCAATGGTGCAACCACACATGCATAATAGTGGATGAACCAACTGTAAGAACTTATCAATCCATTAAAAACCCAAACTTTCATGGCATCCTTAGGAGTAGATCAATGAGTAATGGCCTTCATTTTCTCTTCTTCCATCTTGATACCCTCCATTGAAACCTTATGGTCCAAAAAGATAACTTCCTTTTGCCAAAAGGCACACTTAGAATTCTTGAAATAGATCTTCCATTGTCATAACTGTTGTGCAACTTCTTGTATGTGGTTCTTGTGTTCTTCTTCCATCTTATTGTAAACTAACATTTAATTCAAGAACACTATCACATATGGATCCGATAGTCATCTAACACTCAATTTGATGCATGAAGTCTACTTAAGCATTAGTGAACCCAAAAGGTAAAAATCTTTATTCAAATTGCCTTTACCTTTATATAAAAGGTAGTCTTCTATATGGTTTTTTTATAAATTATAATCTACTAATAATCAATTTGAAGATCAAACTTAGAGATGTATCATGCACCACTTAATTGATCTAAACATCCATCAATTCAAGCAAAGGATACACATTCTTCATAGAACTATGGTAGGCAATATAGAATCAAAGTTCTACATCTTTTTTTTGTACAAATAACATTGGTTCTCCCAAAGGAATATACAATATCTTATGATATCATTCTCCAACAACTTTAACAATATTTTTATAATTGCTTTGGTAAGAGCTAATAGATTGCTCTATTCACTAGAGTACTACTAGCTTTAGTCAATCTAAAAGCATACCTTGATCAAAGAATAACCTTCAAAAAGTCATCTAGAAACATTTCTACAAACTCTTGAACTATAATCAACCATTGCCTTTTGAGGCAATCCTTATCCTCATCAAATTCTCCTTGTCCAATTGGCTTAATCCAAACAACAAAAACATTAATATCTTCCTCTAAGGTTTTTTCTATAGTCATTATATTGACAAAATTCTCATCTTGGGGTTAACTACTCTTAGGTGTCTTCCTCAAAGATGCTAGACAACCTAATTGATAATCCTTACCTTGGTGTTGTCCTCAAATTTATCATCAAGCCTAATCAAATTGAACCCTATGATAGTCAAGCCAAGGAAGAACTAAAATGATACCATAGTGTAAAGAAGTTACTATAAATTTGATACATTTTCAATATTGTTTCCCAATCTTGGATGCAACAAGGTATGAGTATTGAATATAGAACACTTTCTACCATCTTAATCATTGATTTATTTGTTAATACCAGCTTGATAGGAATATATAATCCTTTATTAATACATGGACATGTAATCCTTAGAACTCACAAAATCAAACAAAATCTTTAAAACACCATGATTAGATATCATACCTTGCAAGTGAATCAAACTTGCATTGGTCAAGCCTTCAATCTTGTTTGAACAAGTCAAGTTCCTAATAAGTGACTTGATGTCTCCCATTGGGACTCTTTGTTTCCTTGATCCTAATACTCCATTTGGGCAATAGGTTGAATATTTCCATTCCTAGTTGAGCATTCAACAATATAGTGTCCAATTTAGATACAATAAAAGAAACTAACTTTTTTGTAGTTATTCTGTATTTGTAGTACCAAGTGGTCTTTATTGGATGACATCAATCTCTATTTGTGATGATTCCTCCACCTATGTGTAGTATATTTCTAGTTTTTGTGAAATTTCAGTCAAGATCAAGTTGTGGCAACTAAGCAATCAAAGACTTTGGTCAATTATATAGCTACTTCCAAAAATGTTGGTCTCATGCATGGTTACTTTTAATTTTTTGTATGATTTCAAACCTCTCATAACCAATCAAGAATTTCACTTCCTATATATGTCTAGAATTTGCATCATTGTGTTTTGGAATTGAATGATGTAGCTCTTCACAAAATCAATTTGCCTCAATTTTGCAAATCTATCTTGTGCAACTTATGCAACATTCATTGTTTGGAATCTTCAAATTATTACACTCTTGAGTTTTTCACATGTTGAGAGATTGGAGCAAAAAATTGCCATTGAGCTTGCTCTACTTGGAATTGCAACCATAGTTTTACCACTCTATCTAATTGGCTCAAAGCCAAGAGGATCCATCTCCATTCATCTAGAAGATTTGTAGCTTCAAAGTACTACTCACAATAAAATACAAAGTTCTTCATGATGCCCAATAAATTCTTACCATCAAATGTCTTATGCTTTGGAAAGCACACTTTATCTTATTATTCTTAGAAAGTTTCTCTTTCTATCTACTTTTGTGGTTGACACTCATGATCTCTCTTCCAACAATCAAGTAAGATGGTCTATTCATTATTGCATAACAATGATAACTTTCACTACTATGGCTACTTCTACTCTATCAAAGTACTTACTTGCAAATGGTTAGGTTAACATGTAAGTGAAACACCTCAACCACTTTTTTTGAGTTACAATTGGAAGGATCAATAGTTCATCATATAAGTTAATTGCATTTAGAATGTTTTGACTAAAGCATGAAATGATGTTCTGGTAGTACATGAACATAAAAATCCCAATGGTTTGGAGGAAAATGGATTTGAGGTCAATACATCAATCCATCCAATTCTTACTCTAATACCAATGTAAAAGACCAACTAGAGAAATAGGAGAATAGAAAGTCATTAGGAAACTCTCACTTGAGGGGAACTCTAAATGCCTAGCTTGAGCTTGGCTTTGATATTTATAAGAAGCCCGGGTAAAAGGATCTCAAGAGCTTCCAAGGGGAGTTTTTTCTAGAAGCCACCTTACTTGGAGAGCAAGCTAAGCTAGCCATTGTCATGGAAATTAACTTTCAACTAGCAAAAGACTTGAGTTATTATTAAATAAACATCATGTTTGTTTGGGTATGATTGCTAACTCTTCTCACTCTTGCTAGATTTGATTCAATTACCTCTAAAATATCACTTAATCCAAACATAATGCTTGAAATGTTGTAGAATTCCTAGAACTCAAAAAATTTATCACACAATATTTTTACTCAAAGAGGTTTTGAGAAGTACATTGTCATAGCTATCAAGACAAGCTTCTTTTCAATCAAACTCCTTTCTAGCTGTCAATAGCTCCTTCTTGACAACAATAGCTCCTTTGCTATCAAGAATTTCCTCCCAATCAAGCAAAGATTTTTTCTTGATTTTTCCAAATTTTTCTCCTTGTCAATCCCAAAACCTTCTTCGTGGAAAAAATAAAACTCTTATCTCAATTTTTTTTTTCATAAACCTCCATGTTTATCCCCAAACCTTTCTTCCTTTTTGTTAATCAATCAAGCTTCTTGGCAACTAAACCCCTTCTCTTGATAGAACAAAGACTCCTTTTTCTTGATCTCAAACCTCTCTTCTTGGCTAAATGCTCCTCACAATCAAGAATAGTTGGAGAACCTTCTTCTTGTTGATCTAAAGACCCTTCTTGTGATCAAGCAAAAAATTCCTCCTAAAATTAAGAAATGATTCTTGTTGATCAAGCAAGAATCTCTTGGTAAATGAAATCTTTTCTTCAATCCTACAATACTTTATGGCAAACAAACTCTTCTATTTGATTATACAAGAACTTCATGGCAAAAATGAAGTTTGATATCAAGAGGAGGTTCTTGATTGATAAGAGAGAAGAGTTTGTTTTTACCAAGTGGAAGGGTTCTTTATCAAAAAGGATTTAAAAGAAAAGTTTTGTTTTGTCAAGAAGAGGTCCTTGCTTGATCAAAGGACCACTTCATCAAAAGACCCTTTGATCAAGCAAGGAACTCCTCTTGAAAAAGAACTTTTCTTTTCAATCCCTATTGATAAAGAAAACTTCCTCTTGGCAAAAACACACTCTTCTCTCTTATCAAGAAAGAAATTCTTGGCAAAAATAAAACCCTTCTCTTTTTTCCTCTCAAAACTCTTCTTGTCAATAAAAAATCATCTTGAATATCCCTTGAAGCCTTTCTTCCCTTTTTTGTGTCAATCATGCAAGCTTTGTGTTAGCAAAACAAACTAGCTTCATCACAAAAAAATTCTTCCCTTTGATCCTACAAGAAATTCTTGGCAACTAAACCATTCCCTCTCAATCAAGATATATTCATTACATCCTTAGAACCTTCCTTCTTTCCTTCCTTTTTGATCTAACATGCCTCTTTGCAACAAAACAAACTCTTTCCTCCAATCCTACAGTGATTTCCTAGCAAATAGACCCTATCATGCGTATATACATTGCTACACAACATACATCATGGTCAACATCACACACAATAGATGCACAACTCACACATAAGTCATACATGGATTCTCAAGTGCCACAATAATCAGTTTGTTCACAACTCAAATCACACTCAATCAGATCAGTACTTGATCTACCACTCAACATCTACCAACAATTTGGCACTAATTGTAGTCAAACCACACCCACTCTAGCTAAGAGACTTCAAGTAACGCTTGTCGGCCTTTATCCACCATAGTCAACAACTTGAAGGCTCGACATCAAAGAAGTGAGCTCTATGGAGCTACACTTCCAAGGTATACCTCTAATTTTGACCTAGATCTCCAACTCCAACGGTCCCATTGATGGCACATCCAATGGGGCAAATGGTGCAAGTGATGGTGAGCCCTACCATGTGATCAATACCTTGAATAGAAAATTTGACCATCAATAAGTATTCTATGAGTAATTGCTAAAATACTTCTGACTACCAACACTACTAGACCTGAGTCAGAGCAATCTAGGTGCAATGTTACAAATGGTGTGTATATACATTGCTACACAACATATATCACTGTCAGCACACACACTATAGATGCACTGTGAGTTGGCCTGTCTCTCACTCAAGATGAACCTCTGATGGCTATTATGGTAGCGCACCATGGACTAAGAAAGCAAGGAACCCCAACTCTATCATACTCCTCCAAGGCTAACACTCCAAGATTCAAGACATTGCTCACTAGATAACTCAATGAAAAAGAGATAGTTCCAAAATGAAAGGATGATGAGTACTATTCACCCCTTGTTTATATACTTGTGAAATAGTTACGCACCAAAGTTACTAATTATTGGAGTAACTCAAGTGACTAGCTTAAAAGTCAAGTAAAGTCAAAAATTATAAAGGAATATCTATCCACATGGGCATATTCCACTAAGCATGTGATCTTATCTTGACCCAACCACTAAGTCAAGGATTCCGTCACATGGGCTATCCTTGGACTATAGAAGAATCCAAAACAAAAAGGCTTGCGGGCACTAGAGTTCTCAACTCTTTCCTCAAAGCCAAACACCTAGGAATAATATCAAGTCAACACATTAGAATCCAAAATAGTGGTGCTCATCTTTTCTACTTCCTCTAAAGTAAGGTCCCCTCTATCTTAGCTATGACTAACTTTAGCTAATCACAACTAATGTAGAACCATCATTTATCTCTACATAAATAACATCTCTCAAGTACTTGTAATAACAAATTGAATATCACAATTCCACACACATGCACAAATGGGTGTTACATTTACCCTTGACTAAGTTTTCACTTTGTACTCAAAGTGAAGGTCTCTCTACCTTCTATGATACATCTTCAACTTATCATGGTTAATCCTATCAAAGGGTCTTCCTCCCAACTCCCTAAGATCATAGGTGTAATTGCACCACACTTTGTCCACTATGAAAGGTCCAAAGTACTTAGGCAAAAACTTCTTTTGCACTCTCTTGAATCAAATAGAATCAAACAGCATTACCCAATCACCTTCTTTGAAAGGCTCCACCTTCTTCTTGCCTTGCCTCTTGTCATAGCTCTCCTTTTTTTTTTCCTTTGGGCTTGCTCCATTCAAACCATAGCAATTGCTCTTGCCTCTTCCAACTCCATGAGTTATTCCTTCCTTGACTTCTCTGCATCAACTCCTTGTGCTTTCTTCAATCTCCTATGAATGCTTTGGAAGGTAGGAAGATCAAAGTGAAGAGGTAAGGTAGACTCAATACCAATTGAAATGGAAAATACCTGATGGAAGTCTTCATGGTTGTCCTATACTCCCACAAAATTGCATGAATCCTCTTTTCCCAATGATGTTTAGCCTTCTCTATTCCTGCATCTTTGGCCAACATCATGCACAAGGTCTGATTGGTTCTCTCTGCCAAGCCATTAGAATTCGGCTTATAGGATGTAGATACTCTATGTGTGATAGAGAAATGTTGTAGCATGGATGTAGTAATGCTTCTTGTAAACTCTCCTCCTCTATCAAAAACCAACTCCAAAGGGCATCCAAACCTAGTGATAATGCGTTCATAAAGAAATCTACAAACTTCATCTTCATTCTTGTCCCTTAATGGTCTAGCCTCAACCCACTTGGTTAGATAATCAGTAAGTACCACAATATACAGATTGTTCCTTGGAATTCTATTGAGAGGACCTACAAAATCATTTTCCCACTTCTCAAAAGGTCCTAGCAATAGAATTGATCTAAGTGGTGGAGTGGATGTAGAATTTCTAGCAAAAGCTTGACAAACATGACAAGTTTTGCAATAATCAAGACAATCCTTGAAAATCACTCTCCAATAGTAACCTACATCTAGAATCTTGAAAGTAGTCACCTTTCTTGCAAAGTGTCATCCACATACTAAACCTTCATGAAACTCCTTTATAAGTTGGATAGACTCTTCCTTACCCACTGCTCTTTGAAGTAGACCATCTGCTCCTTGGTGAAAAGGAATATCCTCCACCATTGTGTAAGGTTTAGATCTTGTTGCAAGGGCCTTCCTCTCCCTAGCATGCATCCCTTCTGGATAGTTACCTCTTGTCACAAAATCCATAATCTCCTTGTACTCCATTGGAACCTCTTGAGTGACTGAGATTGTCATGAGCTCCTCATCTTGGAAGGAATCATCCACTGGCTCATCTCCATCATGATCATAGGCTCTAGATAACAAATCAACATTTGCATTTTTCTTTCTTGGCCTATCCTCAATGGTATAGTCATACTCAAACAAGAGTATCATCCACCTTGCTAGTCTCCCTTCAAAATTAGGCTTGTTGAAGATGTAATTCAAAGCCTTGTGATCCATGCAATAGTAGCTTTCCCTCCAATCAAGTAGTGTCTAAACTTCTTGAGACCAAAGATCATTGCCAACCCTTCTCTCTCCGTGAGAAACTGGTTCTTTTTTGCTAAAACCATCTACCTACTAGCATAAGCTAGTGGATGATCATGCCCATCTTGGTCTAATTGACTAAGAGTGCATCCTATAGCTACATTAGAAGCACAAGTGTAGAGGATGAAAGGCTTACTCCAATCAGGTTTAGCAAGAATTGGAGCTACAACAAGGGATTGCTTGAGCTCCTCAAAAGCTTTGAGAGCCTCCTTGTCTTAAAAAATCACCATGTAATCTACACCCTTTTTCATGTAGATGGTCAATGCATAAGCCTTGTTGAAAAATGAGAAGATAAACCTCCTTTAGTACCCAACCATCCCCAAGAATTGACATAACTTTGTCAAGTTTGAAGGGACTGGAAGGTCTAAGATTTTCCTCACCTTCTCAAGATCAACTGGTATTCCATCCTTGGAGATGATGTGCCCCAAAAGTAGACCTTCTTCACATCCAAAAATGCACTTCTTTGGGTTGACTGATGCATTTGCCTCATCCAAGCATTGCAAGACCTTGATTAGGTGCTCAAAGTGCTCCTCCTTGCTCCCATAGACACAAAAGTAATCAATGAAGTATCTAACAAATTTCCTAATGAAAGGTTCAAATAGCTTGTTCATGAACCATTGGAATGAGGCTGGAGCATTACAAAGCCCAAAAGGCATGACCTTGAAAGCATAAGTCTCCCAAGGTATGGTGAATGTGGTGAGTTGTTGATGCTCTAGTGCAATCTTGATTTGGTTATATCCACTATAACCATCTCCAAAACTATACCTCTCATGACATGCAACCTCCTCCAAGATCTCATCAATGAATGACCATGGGTATTAGTCCTTCTAGGTAACAATGTTGAGCTTGTTATAATCCACACATACCCAAAGCTTGCCATTCTTTTCTTCAAAATGACAATTGGAGACACCCATTTTGAATTTTCCACCTCAAAGATAAATTTGGCCTCCTTGAACTTATTAATCTTCTCCTTCACAATCAAAGATATTAATGGGCTAATGCAACATTGCTTTTGGTGGATTGGTCTTGCATGTGACTCCACCTCTATCTTGTGCTCCTCCAAGGTGACTTCCTTCAAATCCTTGAAATTGAAGGCAAACACATGGATGAACTTGCAAAAAATCTCCTCAAATCTCACCTTCTCCTCCTTGGTAACATTTGGGCCATACTTGAGGGTAGCTAACCTTCTCTCTACCTCCTCAAGTGTCAATGTTGATTTATCTGGGTCTTCAAAACCTCTGGCTTAGATGCAAAATCCATAGTACACAAGGGATACACATCTGAATCAGATTCAGATTTGGATTCATCCTCCTCCATGGAAGTCTCTTCTACCATGCTTGTGACCACATTTGAAGCTCCTTCTTTAGAATCTGATTTTCAATAATCAGAAGATGGTGTATCTGAATATGAAGTGTTGGTGGTGTTAGTCACAAGAACTGTGACTCTATGGTTGATGGCCCAATCCTCAAGTACCCTTTGTGCCATCGATCAATTGTGCATGCTGCTCTCAACCATGGCCTCCCAAGAAGTAATTCATAGCTTGAATCCTTCAAGACTTAGAAAGTCATGAGATTTTGAACTCCCATAACTGAAACTACCACCTTGTCCATCATCCCTATTGGTCGAACTTGTTGTTTGTTTGCCATGCTCACCACAAATGTTGAAGGTCTTGAAGGTATCATACCCAACTTCTTCATCAACCTTTTTGACATGGCATTCACTGCTGATCCTCTATCAACCAATGCATCCTTGATGTTGTGACCATTCACTCTCACATCAATCTTGGAGGCATATTCACAAGCCTCCCATGGTGCTAGTTTGGCATCCACCACCCCAATTGATACTGGAGCTTTTGCCTTCTTCTTCCTCTTGCTCCTTGTAGAACTCAAACCACCTCTAAGCTCCTTTCTCAAAGTAGGATTCAAAGCAATCAATTGGCCCACATTGATATTAGCCTTATGACTACCAACATCCTCTAAAATATTATAGTTCCATTGTTGCTTTGAGATCAAGAAGTCTTCTATCCCCAACTTCTTCCTTGGAGTCCTTGTTGTTGATGGTGTTGAAGTGCTTGTGCGGGTGCTCCTAGTAGGCATAGGAGTATCTTGGCTAGGAGTAAATCCTTGAGAAGAGTGCACATCCTTTGAAAAATGAGCTCTCTTCTTCTCTTGTGCCAAAAGCTCCAAATTAAGACTCTTAGAGTTTGAGCACTCTCCATTCTCATACTTGCTCTCAACCACATCTATAGATGCTATCTCCTTACCTTTGTTTGGATTAGGAGCCACTTGGGTTTCACTACCTCCTTCTTTCCCTCTATTGGCTCCTTCATAACTCCTTCCTCCATGGTAAGTGGAATTTGGGCAATTCCTTTGGATGTGACCTCTTCCTCCACAACCAAAACAATTTCTTTCATTAAAATTGTTGGTTGGTTGGCCTCCTCCATATGGATAACTTCCATAACTCCTAGGTCCTCTTCCCACATTCTGATCCACCTTTCTCTTCTCCCATAGTTGCATCATATTGATCTTGAGATCTACAAGTTGTTCTGTGATGGTTTGGAGTGGATCTTTTGGTGGAGGTGCAAGAACTGGAGCAACTACTACTTGTGGTGCAACCCTTGCCGCAAGTATCAGAAGTTCCACCATACTTTTAACCTTGAGGAGGATGCACAACTTCCTTCACCACCAAATCAATCTCATCCCTTTCCAAACTCTCCTCCATACGAATTGCAATCTTGATAGCTTCAACCTTGGAAGAAGTTTTCTCATATCTCACCTTGCTTCAAATTTGTGGTCTCAATCTTCCCACAAAATTCTTGGTGAGCATGGCCTCTATGCCAATCATAGTGATCTCCTCATCATCCACATCCTTCCTCAACACTGTGCGAAATCTAGACTATAACTTCTCCACTCTTCCCACATAGACTCTCACTTTCTCTCCATCTCCTTGTTTGAGAAATGTAACCTCACTCATCAATCTCTCATAACTCTCATCTAGAAGAAATTTTTCAATGAGTGCTAAGTCAAACTTTCCCAAGACTCTTCTTTCCCATCTCTCTTCTCTCTCTTTTGGTATTCTGACTCATACCATGTAAGTGCTGCATCCTCAAAGTAATCTGGTAATAATGAGGCCCACTCATTCTTCCTCCTCTCATTGTTTCCTATGCAAGCTCTCTTGAAGTCTCTCACAAAGGCTTCCGCATCTTCTCCATCCTTGGCAAAGAAAACCAGAAGTTTCTCTATCTTAACCCCTCACTATCTTTCTTTTCCCTCAATTTGTTTTTCTTTTTCTCTTTTCTTTTCTCTCACTCTATAACTAATAGAGTATATACATGACTAACACCATCTGAGAATAATCCCCCCTAAGGAACACAAAAGTTTTAGGTTGCTCCAAGATTTCTATAGCAACATCAAATCCTAGAGTGCATATTAATTGAACTGTCATGGATAGTTTATCCATAAATTGAAAGATTATCTCCATCACTAATCTTGAAAACTAACTGATGAAGGTTGTAGTATTTCTATAGCTATACTAAGACTCTCTCCAAAATCCTTCATCAAAGTCTCCAAAAGTGCTTTTACTCCATTACACTCATGTCCTTTTGGAAGTCCTTCCACTCCACAAACCTCACACAACTCCTTGGTCTTAGATCTTCTCCCTCCCAATCTTGGTGAAGAAGGTCCAACATGCAAATACAAGTCAGTAAGCCTCTCCTTTCTCTCAATCTCTTGCTCTCAAAAGTCAATGGACATGAATTTCCTTATGTCCCTACTCTCCATATAAAAAGCACTTAGACTCACTCTTTCTTCCAAGTGGTATAGGTTTTTGGATCCTTTCAACACTCTCTTCAAATTCTATTCTAAATTCTCTTTTCTTCAAATCCACCCCTATAATCTCCTCAAAACTTTGGGGAACCTTTCATAGCCTCAATTTACACTCTTGGTGACACTCCATGTTCCCAAGATGAGTCTAAACACTCAAACATACTTTTTGTTGATCTCAAACTCCTCATGCATGAAATCTAAACTTTGCAAAATTGACTCTTCCTCACAATATTGGTCAAATCTCACAACTTGTATATCATAGTCCTCTGAAATTTTGTACACTTAATCACAACTCTAGGGCATCCTTCTATGAAAAACATCAGGTCTTTTCATCAAGCCATTTGGCCTAGGCACCTTTCTATTCAGCACACATATTTTAGATTTGGTATGAAAACCACCCCCTCACTTTAAAAACTTATAACTCTCTGGTCAAGAATGATCTCTGTCTAATTTTTGTGTCAATAGGTAGAATAAAATGCACTGAATTTTCTTGGAAATTTTCATTACAATCCACTAAAAATTGAAGAAATGTTAGACTATGTACAATTTTCTAGAGAGCATGCAGTTGTAGAGTAGTTTACCCTATCAACTTTCAAAAGTTCTAGCCCAGTGTGCATAGCAGCTTGCACAATAATTTCAAGTGTGATAATTGAAAGATAATCCAAGCTATCATTGTAAAAATTTCAAGTCCAGATTCTAAACTTGAGATTTTGCAAAAAATCACCTTAATCTCCAAAATCTGCAATCCACCTCACACAATCTCTCCAAATCCTCTCAAGTGTACAAGATGTACAAAATCACCTCAAATACATCATAATGAACTATAGGGTATAAAAATAGGTCCAAATTCTCTATTATAAGTTCAGCCCTCTCCTCTTTAAAATTCTCTCCAAGTGAGCTCTCATAGCCTCCTTCTATCTAATATAGAATTGTACGTGGAACATTATCTTGCCTTCTAGAGAGATCTCGGCAACAAAACCAAAAATGTGAGCCGGCCTGCCTCTCACTTAAGATGAACCTCTGATGGATATTATGATAATGCACCATGGACTATGAAACAAGGAACCCCAACTCCATTGTACTCTTCCAAGGCTAACACTCCAAGACTCAAGACATTGCTCACTAGAGAACTCAATGAAAGAGAGATAGTTTCAAAATGAAAGGATGATGAGTACCTCCTCACCCCTTTTTTATATACTTGTAAAATAGTTACACACCATAATTACTAATTACTAGAGTAACTCAAGTTACTAGGCTAAAAGTCAAGTAAAGTCAAAAAGTATAAAGGAATATCTATCCACATGAGCATATTCTACTAAGCATGTGATCTTATCTTGACCTAACCACTAAGTCAAGGATTCCTTCACATGGGCTATCCTTGGACTATAGAAGAATCCAAAACAAAAAGGCTTGCAAGCCCAAGAGTTCTCAACAATAATATCAAGTCAACACACTAGGATCCAAGATAGTGGTGCTCATCTTTTCCACTTCCTCTAAAATAAGGCCCCTTCTATCTTAGCTATGACTAACTTTAGCTAATCATGACTAATATAGAACCATCATTTATCTCTATGTAAATAATATCTCTCAAGTACTTATAATACCAAGCTAAATATCATAATACCACACACATGCACAAATGTGTGTTATAGCACAGCTCACACATAAGTCATACATGGACTCTAAAGTGCCACAATCACCCCTGTTGCTGGCAGTTAGGTCCCTCTAACTCTAGATAGCCATCTACTCCAAGTATATGGTATACCCTATGATGGGAAAAAGATCAAGAGGCATGGTGCTATTAAGCCCCATTGTTAGTTGCCTATCTATAATCTATACCACATAAAGGATGAACTAGCTATAGGTCAAGTACATCTAGGACATAGCCATTGTCCTTGAGGAACCATTGTGAGGAGAGGAGTCAAACATACCACATGCCATATCCATCCTCTCAAATAGCTATAATACACTAATATAGTAACAACTCTACCAAAAGAGCTGCATAACATATACCGCAAGCCTGCATGTACAAGTGCCAAGCTTGGGTCCATAGTACCATCAATGTTTGGGAGGTGGCATGGCACAAAATTATGCATATGATCCTTCCAAACAACATCTTTTCCTTCCATTACAAGGATTCAAGATGGCAAAACCTCACACACTCTCAAGATAGTACGGCCTATTTTTTTGGCCCAACTGTTTAGTAGTCTTAATAATAAGTTGTTACCCTCCTCCTACTCTTCTTACCAATTAAGAGAATTTTTTTACTTTTTTTACCTTATTGAATTAAGTTTATGGTTGGTCTGTGACCCTTGGATGCCTTTGGCATCCTTGTGGTGATCTCATAGTTCCTACAAGGTGGAAACAATGGGGTTGGTCCATGGCTTTTTGTCCCCTCTGCCATACTTTGCTTAAAGGGTTAAAGAGAGATAGTGCATCAAGCTATTTGCAAGGGCTAACTTGATCCTCTTCCCCAAACATCAAGGGTTTTCAATGTTGTCTACTATAGATACACATAGTCACCTAGATGAAATCAATGGATTGAGTGTCTATAACCTCCTCCTCCTCAAATGGTAGCATAACATAAGATATCCCTATGCTGAGTAATCACCAAGTTCTCAAAGGCTATCGACATCACTCTCTAAAAGATCTCTACTTGTTGAGAACATGTGCTCATCCATATGTTTGGATCATCCAAGTCCAAAACTACAATAGCATCTTGGAAAATAGCTGAAGGTAAATCTGGATCTCATCCATAGAGTAGAAAGTAAAAATAGAAGGATAGTAAGGAGGCTTGCTGGCTGAACCAATAGCCATGGCCAACCAAGGTAATTGGAGATCCTAATTTCCCAAGTGGCATCTTTACAAACCATACTTTTGCAATCCTTTCTCCATTATTTGAACCACTTTTTCTGCTAAGCCATCTATCTCAAGATGATCTTGGGAAGTAGTACAATGGTCAACCAAACCTTGTCACACAAGACTTGAAACTTCTCCAAGAACTTTGTACCATGATCAATCAAAACCTCAAGTGGTGCACCAAAATGACTAAGAACCCGATCCAAGAACACGTAAGCCATCTCTTCATTGGACTTGTTAGGAAGTACCACCAACTCAATTCACTTAGAGAAGTGCTCCATTATTACTAAAACATACCAATGATGTCTCACAGTCAATGGCAAAGGTCCAGCAAAGTCCAAACTCTAGCAATAACCCAATCTGATGATAGGTAGTGGGTGTAACTATGGCATAAGAGCATTAAATGATGCTCTAATTTGGTCATAAACCATGCATTTGGTAATAAATTGTTGTACATTGGTTTGCATACTGCGCCACCAATCATGACTCTAGAGTAAAATATATGTGTGCTTTACTCCAAAATGTCTTAGCTCCTCATGAGCATGATAGATCAGCTGCGGTCTCTAAGATGGAAGTGGTACTACTTGTACTTTACCATCCTCCCATACACAAAGAAGGTGTCTACCTTATAATCTGAATTGCCTAGCTTGCTAAAGAGCATGGTCTCTCTCCTTGGCCCAAATTGTGCTACCTACAACACTAGTGAAAGATAATCATCACTAAGACATCATCATGAATGTCTTGCTAAAGTATACCACTATCTCCACTCTTTGGATCTATGATCTCAATAACTCTTCTTGTATGCATTAAGAGAGATACCACCAAAGCCTTAAAGAATATACAAAGAAAGGTAGATGCATGCCAACCTGGCACTATCTCCTCATTTGTCTCACCATGGCAACATGCTCCAATCTGATCTTGCTGGTTGGGATATGGTTTTTACTCAACCCATTTGCATCACAATTCACCACTCCAAGTCTGTGAATAACCATGAAATCGTACTCATGTAAAATTAGAGCACATCATGCAAGCTTCTTTGAAAGCTTATCAGACTCCATCGACCACTTCAATGGCTGATGATCAATGATGAGAGTAAAAGGGTTACCAAATAGGTAACATAAAAATGTGCTACTGCCTATATTGGTACCAAGCAATCTCCCTCATATGAAATATACTTTATCTTCATTGAATTGTTGGAGCGACTAACATAGGCCACCATAGACTCCTTGATCACTACTCCAAGCCCCAACATACTCCAATCAGTGTGAACTTGAAATGGTCATCCTCTGATTGGTCTTCTCAAAATAGGAGTAGATGCCAACCTCTCCTTGAGCTCTAGAAAAGCTCTCTCTTGCTCATCTCCCCAACACCACTCTTGTGTAAGATTGGTCAGATTTGTCAAGGCCTTGGCAATGACACTAAATCCTTTAACATAGCATTGATAGAAGTTTGCCAACCCAAGGAATGCTCATACTTTGCTCACATCTTTAGGCCGAGTAATACATGCAATAGGCTGAGGAATACATGCAATACACCTTGGTTTTTTGAACACCAAGTCCTCTATGGTAGATAGTGTGATCCAAATACTCAACTTGCCATAGAAAAACCTACATTTCCCAAGATGTAATTTGAGTCCATGAGATCTCAACCTCTCAAACACCTCCAACAAATATCTCTCATGCTCCTCCATAGTTGTGCTATAGACCAAAATGTCATCAATATAGCATTGAGCAAATCCAATCCATCTAAGATCTTGTCCATGACCCTTTGGAACTCCACAAGAGTGTTCTTTAACCCAAATGGTAAGAACCTCCATTGATATAACACATTCTTACCATGAAGATCAATAGCCCAAAATGTTGTCTTGGACTTATCTTCTTCCCTCATCAGCAATTGATGATATCCTACTTAAAGATCAAAAGTACTAAAGACATTTGCATGCCCAATTGCATCAAAGACCTCCTTTGGTGTAGGTATGGCTTACCGACCAGCCCTAGTCTATTGGTTGATAGGATAGTAATATCCATACATCTACTTCTCTACGCCATGCATATCTCTCTTGGTTGGCATCATTGTAGTTGATGCATAGTCTACATTTGAAATCCCTACCAAACCAGCCTCAAAAAGGTCTCTACTCCAGCTTCAAATCAATGCTTGCTCTATGTCACTATATCTATAAGGATGTCAAAAAATTGGTGTATCATAAGTAAGCTCAATCCAAATACCACGTCCCTTTAGAGCACCTAAATCCTATATATTAAAGAAAAAACAACTTATGTAGCTCTTCAAGAACCTCCAAACTCTCCATCTTTTCCCTCTTGTAAGCTTGGGTCTAAGATTTGGCTCCCAAGTATCCTTTGTAATTGTTGTAGGAGTGGAAGTTGTACTAACTAGCTGCTACAAAGAGCGCTTGGAAGCAATGTCATGCTCCCAACCACTAGAAGTCCCAACCACCATGTGAAAAATCCCTCCACTCTGGCTGCAAGCTCCACACATCCTCTAGTTGCATCCCAAGTAGACCAAGGGTGTAATCCAAGTAGACCACACTCACCTAGATGGATGCCAAGTAGACCACTCTTCCTAGTAGCCATTGGCTATGTCCCAAGAATACCTTATCCACTTGGTTCATTGCTCCCAACACATGCTTGAATCGTCATGATAGACACAAAGCTCACAAGTGTTTGAGTGGTGATGCCTATCAAGCAAATCGTATGCTGCTCTGTAACACCCATTTGTGCATGTGTGTGGTATTGTGATATTTAGCTTGGTACTACAAGTACTTGAGAGATATTATTTATATAGAGATAAATGATGGTTCTACATTAGTCATGATTAGCTAAAGTTAGTCATAACTAAGATAGAAGGGGCCTTATTTTAGAGGAAGTAGAAAAGAAGAGCACTACTATTTTGGATTCTAGTGTGTTGACTTGGTATTATTCCTAGGTGTTTGGCTTTGAGAAAAGAGTTGAGAACTCTTGGGCCTGCAAGCCTTTTTGTTTTGGATTCTTCTATAGTCCAAGGATAACCCATGTGAAAGAATCCTTGACTTAGTGGTTGGGTCAAGATAAGATCACATGCTTAGTGGAATATGCCCATGTGGATAGATATTACTTTATACTTTTTGACTTTACTTGAATTTTAACATAGTAATTGAGTTACTCTAGTAATTAGTAACTTTGGTGCATAACTATTTCACAAGTATATAAACAAGAGGTGAGGAAATACTCATCATCATTTCATTTGTAACTATCTCTCTTTCATTGAGTTCTCTAGTGAACAATGTCTTGAGTATTGGAGTGTTAGCCTTGGAGGAGTATGATGGAGTTGAGGTTCTTTTCCTTCTTAGTCCATGGTGTGCTACCATAATAGCCATTAGAGGTTCATCTTGAGTGAGAGACAAGCTAGCTCACAGCTCTGCCAAGCCAAGGCTCACAATCTAGGTCAAATTGTTTAGGTCCATAACTTGACTTAACACATGATGCATAGATGCCTCTATAACACTACTAAAACAACGGTAATACCAATGTGAAACCCCATTGCATGCTATTTCTTGTTAGAATTGGGCTCTACCAACTATTGTACTTATGAGTCCCAATCAAGTCCAAGTCCACCCTCTTGAAAAGGATGAGATCCTAGGAAACTCATAAGTGTAGGAAGAGCAGCTTGGGGCTATCCAACTAGGTTTACCATTGCCATAGGTGACCTATCAACCACTACCACCATTTGAGACTAGCACCCAACATCCAAAATCTCATCAACAATAAGGTGGTCAAGTTGTTGAATCCCATCATAAGTACATTGTAGAACCTCTCTAAGTAAAAGGTTTGTCCACCAAAGACAAAGATGATGAGCCTGTGATCCCACTCTGGCTGCATCTAACATCATGGTAGGTCCCATCCAAGTATGGACCAGATGTGTACTCGCCACCAGCTAGGTACAAGAACCACCCATCAAAGGGACATTCTCCAGAATGCAAGTTGGAGATATGGACTAATGAACCTAAAAATGTCATAGTATTTGTAACATATTCCAAAACACACCAAAATAGGGATCTTGAAGACACAGACCTTGGCCAGCACGTGTATGTTCCTAACATGGCCATCTAGAAATCACCAAATGAATAGGACCATGTCTCTCCGGATCATGCGTCCCAAGCATAGAGATGTCTATTGGTATGATCTTTTAGTAACGCTTGATTGTTGATATTGGTAAAAAATCAAGATACCAATAGGCCAAGTGTGTCACATGATGTAGAGATACTTGCTTAGCAATCTCATCTATCTCTACATACAAGTACATCTATACTTGTATACCCACCTATAGTACTATTGTTAGTCTAGTGTTAATCCCACCAAACAACTCCAATAGGCATACTACCTTTATTGGATACTACCAAGTAATGAATGTGGTGTCCAAAGGGGTCAAGGTAATCAACTTTGGAGGCTCACACTCACATTGGTCTCCTAGTGGTACAAAGGCTCCACTCCAAGCTTATTGCACCAACTAATCCGCATGCTACTGCAATGCCTCCTCTGAACTCCACAATGGAACAATCCCACTTGTACTCCAAATCTAAATGATCTCCTATGGTACCAGAGTATCCTCTACATGGGCATTCCCCTTTGATAAGTATTCATATCAAGTAATAGAACCATTGAAAGCTAAAACCAATACCACCATGGTCCCAAATTGTAGTGAGCCAAGACTACCACTACTACAACATACTAGTAGGTGACATACACGTCCCTCACCTTACTACCAACCTGGTCTATAGGAGGTTGTCTCCTCCCAATAGTCAATATTAAAACCCATAAGGTATAACACTACTTCCCCAACTAACACATCATGTGACTCAACTACTATTGCAATGGCTTGAGCTCTCACCACAAAGCTATCAGTCAGATGACCAAGCTGAATCTCAACTACAAGCTCTCAACATGTGATATATTGTGTAGAACCACCTAGAGATGTTTGGATTTGAAATGGACACCTCTCTACATCGGCCTTCCAACGCTCTAAACTAACAACTATAGCCTTCCCCAACATAAAGGGTTGCACACTAGAGTCTAGTAAGACCCTCTTTGATGTATAGACCTTCTTTGAAAGTCCCACCAAACAAAAAATCCCCCTTTGGTTATCCAATAGGACAACCATAGGTGTAAATCATGCATGGTCAAAGGCCAGTGTTGTGGGAATTTTTTGGTCTTGAGAGTGCACCAAGCACATGGCTGCTTGTGCTCAGTTTGTTTGGATTGTCAATGCCTTGAACTTTCGCATAGTTTGACACTCTCTTCATTCCTAGATTGTTGGAAAACTCCTGTTTGCTAGAGCATGTTGTTTTCAATTGCTCCTGAGGTTGGCTCTCCTTGAAGGTTTTGTGATTATCCTTGAACTTAATAGAACTAGTCATGTTTTGCGGGGTTCACATTTATGGGTTTCTACCCTTGTCTATTTTATATTGTAGTTTTCTTGTTAAGTTCAACCTATGGTTCTGGATCTGGCGGTTCATAGAGCTGGATCAGGTGGTCTCTTAAGAGAATAACAACAAGTGGTCTATCCCAATTTGATCCTTGGTACCCAGATCATTGAACCGTGCCATTCACATAGACTGGACAGAGAGCTCCTAGAATGGAGTTTCTCTTGATACTAGCCACAAATCAGAACTCTACATTGGTTTTTGAGACCCATCATTCATAGGAATATCAAACTGTGGAGTTCACAAGTTTTGGAGAAGCCAAACAGTTCTAGTCTATATAGCACCTGCACTTAGCTTTCCAACAAATCATTAGCTCAGCCGAAGCACTTCACATATACTCTATCTGATAGCAGTCAAGGCAACTCACCCTCCAAACCTCTTCGTTCCCTTATGCCCCTGTTCTATAGATCAGACTCACTCCATTTAGTCAGGTCAGCCACTTTGAAATTCTCCTCCTCTCCTCTCCAAGGTTTATTCCTCTGTGCAGTTTCATGTCCTACGTTAATTCCTTCTGCCACTCTAACTTCTTGTCAGACCTTCAATGTCTTCTTCAAGAAATCTCTTCTTCCCTACCAAGACTTCCAAGACTTGCACAATCTTCTCATGTCCTTCTAAACATCCTCTTCCTACAGCCTCCTTGCTCAAGTCTCCACCTTCAATTGTCCTTCCCACTCTAGGTTTTGTACAAACCCTACACACTCAATTCTCTCTCCTTTGTCTAGGCTTCCCAGCTCCTGCACATCCACACTAATCCTTTGAGAAAATTTTCTTTCTGCCTTCTTTCTGCCAACCCTCTACATTTGAAAATCATTCCTCTGTCTAACCTCTCCTTTGTGAGTTTTCTCCACTGCAACAATCACAATAGCCAACCCTCTACATTTGAAATTGCTCTCTTGTCAACACTCTCATAGCAAACCCTCATACCTTTGAAAATCATTCCTTTGTCTAGCCTCTCCTTTGTGAGTTTTCTCCACTGCCAACACTCACAACAGCCAACCCTCTACATTCAAAATTGCTCCCTTGTCAACACTCTCACAGCAAACCCTCATACCTTTGGAAATCATTCCTTTGTCGAGCTTTTCCTTCATGAGTTTTCTCCACTACCAACAATCACAACAGCCAAACCCTCTACACTCAAAATTGCTCCCCTGTCAACACTCTCACAACAAACCCTCATACCTTTGAAAATCATTCCTCTGTGTAGCCTCTCCTTTGTGAGTCTCTCCACTACCAACAATCACAACAACCAACCCTCTACATTCAAAATTGCTCCCCTGTCAACACTCTCATAGCAAACCCTCATACCTTTGAAAATCATTCCTCTGTCCAGCCTCTCCTTTGTGAGTTTTCTCCACTGCCAATAATCACAACAGCCAGCCCTCTACATTAGAAATTGCTCCCTTGTCAACACTCTCACAACAAACTTTCATCCAACACTCTACATTCGAAATTGCTCCCATGTCAACACTCTCACAACAAACTTTCATCCTTCAAAAATCATTCCTTTGTCCAACCTCTCCTCTGTGAGTTCTCTCCAAGCCTCAACTGTCCTTTTTTTTCCTCCTCAAACCTTGTTCAGGCCACAAAACATTTTTTTTGATAGTCCACTCTTGGCAGCCTTAAAAAAAAAAAAATCCTGTCCAGGCTATTCCTCAATGCCTAAACTCTCTTCTGTTCACATCTTTTTGTTTTTCTTCATGCTCAGGCTTTCTCTCAAAACCCCAAACCTTCACACTCCTTCCCAAAAACTCTCAACTGTCAAAGAATCCTCTCCAAAGGCCTTCCAAAGCATTTTCAAACTAAAAAAACTCTTTTTGCTCCGCCACTAAAATGAAACACTCTTCACCCCAATAACATAAAACAAAGTCTTAAGCCCTTGTAACCTGAAATTAATTCTCGGCTCATGCAACATTTCAAAGAACCCTCAAGCTTATAGCACCACCAACTATTTCCAAGCTTTACAATAACATGACAAATATCTCCTGATATAAGGTAGCATAAAACAACTCCCAAGACATATTGATGTAAAATCCAAGTTCATTACATCAAGAAGAAGAGGAAAAAAAACTTTCACACCAAAGCATCAAAGGCACAAGTGTGCTATTTTCCCAATGACATTCACCCCCACCAATCCTATGTAGCCAATGGTCTGCACCAACAAGGTTCTAGATGATCCTTTTCAACCTTCTTCAATAGCCTCTTTTGGTTCATCCTCCAAGCTGCTATCGTGGTCATCTCCTTCTCTGGTTCCTACTCGCTGTTTGAAAAGTTTTACTCTTTTTCCCGCATATGGCAGTTGGCACCTTGTTCTATCTAGCTCTTGCATGCTATAGGTTGCATTTTCATGCACCTTGGTGACCACAAAGGGTCCATGCCAACGACAAGCAAACTTCTTGAGTGCTAAATGTTGCATGTTCAGGCTATTATCTGAAATCAGCACCCAATCTCCTTTGCAAATAGGCACTGGTCGAAGCCAATGAGTCTTATCAAAATCCACTTTGCTCTCGACCGCACTTCCTTCACCTTATCCCTTGCCACTTGTATTTTCTATGGTGTAAGATCAAAATGCTTGATCTTGCACAAAATCAATTCCTCTATCTGCACGTTATCTTCCCATTGAAGAATCCTCCAGCTTGCAATGTCCTCTTCTACGGGCATAATAGGCAAATACACTGACACTAACTTAGTGGGTGGCATGCTAGTCATTGAGCTGCAAGTTAACCTATCCACCATAAGCGCCAATGGCAGCAAATCAGGCCAATTGTATGTCTCACCTTGGCAGGCCTTCACCAAAGTATTCACTATCGGTGGATGACCTCTTTCACTCTTACCATTGGCTTGTGGATTGTAGGCAGTTCTCAAGTTCAGCTTGATGTTGAACTTAGCAAAGAAATCAATTGCTTCCCTTGCATCCAACTCTCCTCAATCTACTATCATCAAGTAGAAACATCCATATGATATCCTCTAAAACAAATTGACATACTTGTTGGGTATGTGTAGACATCAACGCCCTCCCCCCACATAGTTAGACAGGTCTTCCCTGGCTAGTACTAGATAATCTGCTCTTTGTACTCTTGAAGGCATATGCACTATGTCCAAAGCCCACTGGAAATGAAGGTTCAACGGGTAAGTATGCTTCAACTCATCTCTGTGCCGTACCTTGGAGTAGATCTGACAAGTTTTACAGGTCTTCACATAATGTTGTACATCCATATAAATTCCAGACCACCAATACAACACTTGGATGCGATAGTACGTACCCTGAACTCCAATGACCTACAACCTCTATATCATACAATTCTTGTAGTACTTTTTGCTTCATCTTTCCATATCCTACCACTCTCAATAGGATCCCAGCACGGTCCTTGGGCCTTCACCAAAGATACTCGTCTTTTAACAAGAATCTGCTAGACTTTATCCTAACCTTCCTAAAATTCCTCCCTGGTCCACTTGGTATTTTTCTCTAAAGAATTGAGATACTTCCCAACAACAAGAAGATCATCAGTGTATAGTTCTTCTCTAAAGGGTAGATTCAGATCTAGCTCATGCACACCTACTCTACAGTCATTTTTGGCTCCATCATAACATGCTTTAGACAGCATATCAGCCACCAGATTGTCCTTCCTAGCTATATATCTTAGTTCTGGATTAAACATTCGAATGAAAGCAATACCAATGCAACATTGCAATGTCTGGGGTATCATAGTTGGCAACCATCACTAGCAGCAGCAAGAAATCTATTTCCAGGATGACATAGGCACCAATCAAGCAATTCCTATCCTGTCTTAAAGCTATCTTGGCACCCACAACTCTTGTTTGATCTGGGGATACCTTTGTTGCCATTTTGTGAAGATTCTTGCTCCAAACCTTGCTGCATATCTACTGCCATGTTCATCTTCCTGGCCCACAACCTATCCAATAGCATAGGGACTCAAATCCACTATAACTATGATTGGTTGCCTACAGCTATAGTCAAGCGGATGAAGCACCGGTGTTGTCGGGAAAATGATTCACAGAGAGTTGGTGCCATTTGGTGAGCTCTAGAGTTTTCCTTTGTAATACCTAAGCTCAAGAGTTTCTTTGTGTTACACAATACTTGGAGCTTAATTTTGTGATATGCCAACCATGGCTTGTTAATGGTATTGGAATCTTGCAAATATGTTTTGAGTGTCATTTGAACAGATAATACGTGTGAGAGTATTTTAGTTAGTGCATTTTTCTTCTTGAGCCAAAGGGTCTCGAAAGTTATATTTGGTGCTTTGATCAAATGAGCTTTGAGCATTTTAATGATGGGTAATGAAGAAACAAAAGAGAAAAGGGTTTTGAGAGGGGCTGTTTTGAGGAAGAGACAGGAAGTGAAAAGGAAGATTTTTTAGTTTTGGTCTGGACAGGTAGACAGGAAGTGGAAAGGGAGATTTTTGAGTTTTGGTCTAGATAGGTGGACAAGAAGTGAAAAAGGAAGATTTTTTGAGTTTGGTCTGGACAGGTCATGAGGAAAGAAAGAGATTTTTAAGGGTTGGAATTGGAATGTGAAGGTGAGAGGGAAATTTTTTTCATTTTGCTGGCTGGTCGTGAAAGGGGCACAAGGAATGAAGAAAGAAAGAGATCGGGAGGGTTTGCCTTGAACTGGACCATGAAGGTGAGAGGGAGAGTATTGAAAAGTTTTATTTTGAGTTAAAAGGGTTGAAGGTCGAAGGGGACTTTTTGGGAAAGACAAGAGGATCTCAAGGAGATTTTTGGGAATTTGGCAGAAAGCAGCCAAGATTTTGGGAAGGAAGAGCAGGGCTTTGAGAAGACAGACGAAGGTCAAAGGGGACTTTTTGGGAAAGACAAGAGGATCTCAAGGAGGGTTTTGGAAATTTGGCAGAGATCAGCCGGGATTGTGGGAAGGAAGAGCAGGGTTTCAAGAAGACAGAAGAGGGATTGTGGGAAGGAAGAGCAGGGTTTCAAGAAGACAGAAGAAGGTCAAAGGGGACTTTTTGGAAAAAACAGTAGGATCTCAAGGAGGGTTTTGAAAATTTGGCAGAAAGCGGCCAGGATTTTGGGAAAGACAAGAGGATCTCAAGGAGGGTTTTGGAAATTTGGCATAAAGCAGCCCGGATTTTGGGAAGGAAGAGCAGGGTTTTGAGAACACAAAAGATGGTTGAAGGGGGTTTTTGGAAGGACGAAGAGTATTGAAAAGTTTTATTTTGAGTTAAAAGGGTTGAAGGTCAAAGGGGACTTTTCGAGAAAGACATGAGGATCTCAAGGAGGGTCTTGGGAATTTGGCAAAAAGCAGCTAGGATTTTTGGGAGGTGGAACTAACAAAGAAAACAAGGAGTTCAGGTTTCAAAAGGGAAGGTTTTCAATGAAGGATCAAAAGAAAGGAAGAAATTGAAAGTGCAGAGAGTTTGGACAGAAAATGAAGACAGAGGTTTTATCAGACTTGATCCAATGAAGAAACAGGAGGGGCAGAGAAAGGAAAGGAGAAGGATCAAAGAAGAGTGTGTATGAAAAATGAGCGATTGACGGATGAAATAGGAAGGGTAGAGAAGAATTGAAACATGCAAGTTCTCCTTGCACTTGCACGAGCAGTCTATTGCGGTCATGCTACAATGCCAATCTTCTCCTCATACAATTTCTTGCTCATCTTTTTGTATCTTGGTTACTGCAAAGTGATGTAATGGTGAACTATGCTGGATTTGAAGGAGCACATGATGATTTGTGTTCTGCTTGGTGGACTGACCTATATGATGAAGGTTGTTGTCAAATAAATGTTGTCGAGTTTGTGCATTAGTTCCGGCTTGGCCTGATCTGCTTCGTTACAAATCCATGTTTAGTTTTCCATCTGGGAGTCAGGATAGGGCATGAATTTTGCGATAATGGTTTTTGGAAATTGGAAATGCAACGCCAGGATTAGGTGCCAAACAGTATGAGTGTTTTGAGAGATGAAATTGTCATCTGGATTTGGTCTTGAAGTTCATGAAGGATTTAGTGAAGCTTGAGTTTTGTCTATATGATGGCATAGATCTTGGTCCTAACAAATATGCCCCGCCAGCACTGTCTCTACTCTGAAAGAGAGCATTCTTGCTCAATGGCCCTTAGAGAAGGAAAACTGTCCAAAACATTAAATGATATAAAGTTAGTTAATGCTGGGAAGGTGCTGGAGAATAACAAGACCCTTATTGAATCAAGTACTGGTTGGTGAGTTAATTGGTGGGGTTATAACAATGCAACCCTCTTCTTTAGATAAAGCTAGTGCAGAAAAGCAACAATTGGACACTCCAAAGAGTAATAAATATGCATGCGCAATTCTTTAGCTCTTTATTCTTACAACCATCACAATCACAAATGACTGGATGGGACTAGATGGGCACAATCAAGTGAGCTAGCAATATAGCAGCTACACCATCAGTGGTTTTGTTCTAAGGGCTCTGACTACAAGGGTAAGCACACTTGATACATAGCCCGGCAAAAGCTTACCACAGACCCAAATAGAACTGTCAAAAATTCTATTGGTTTTTTTGGGAGGAATATTGGGGAATTGGAGCCAAATAGAACTGACCAAAATTCTATTGGTTCTTTCAGAAGGAATATTGGAAATCAGAGGGGAAACTTAGGTACATTTAGGTTCGGTAGTCACTGAAAGTTCACTGTCCAATCTATTAGATTCCATGCATGCCCCTCGAGCCATTACAAATTGTGAAATCTAGGGACAAGCAGCCAGGTGCCTGGTGCACTCTCAAGACCAGACAAACTCCATGACACCGGTGGGTTTTTCAGTGCTTCCTTCAGCTTTGCCATAGCAATGGAATGCTCAGACCTCCAAATGAACTTGATTCTCTTCCTCAAAAGTTGGTAAAGTGGCTCTACAACATGAGCAAAATGAGGTATCTAGATATGATAGAAAACACAAGCTCCCAAGAACCGCCTTACCTCTTAAACCAAGGAACAATCTCTAATCTTCCCTATAATGTCTACCTTCTATGGATTCAATTTCTGCCCATATGAACCACATAGATGTACTATCACCAAAATTTCTCCAAGTCCAAACGCTGACTTCTCTCCAAAACAAGTCACTCCTGCCTTTATCAACCGCTTTAGTATAGCTTCCACATCTTGAATGTGATCCCTGACAAACCTCCTTATACTGCCACCCATCAAGGTCTCATCCTTCTCACCCATTGGGCAACCCTTAATAGGTATATCATCCAAGAACAAATGGGTCTTCTTAGGAATGAAAGGCTGCTAAATATAGTTCATAGCACTTTGCATATGTGCCACTGAGTTAGTAGCTCCCATCGGGAGAGTGCACATACGCATCAAGCCTAGTGGTGTCCGCATGGTGGTTATGTCACGGCTTCCTTCAGCAAGCTGAAACTGATCATACCTTGAATATAGATCTCCAATAGAGTTAATTGCCCTCCCTACAAACTTCTTAGCAAAATCATCTACAGCCGGTCCTTCACCCAATTTTTGAATTGTTACCTTGTTTGGTGGTTGCATATCCTGTATGAACTGCAACTTCCCATTCTTCTTTCTAACCATGAACCAACAATTCAAATATGGTGCTTTTGATGGCTCCAAAATTTTGGCTTTGACCTTCTCTTTCAATAGCTCCATTAGTTGGGGTAGAAGCGCCTTTGGCACCGGTATTGGTCTCAGATCCCAAGGTACATGAGGAACTATGAAAATGATCATCAATGTAATTTGCTATGGGTTCACACATCCAATCTCCTTAATTTTGAAAGCAAAAGCTTTCCCACATTTACTAACCATCTCTTTAAACGTTGGCGCTCAACCTTCATAGCAAACCATCCCTTCCAATTCTAAGTTCTGCCAAGGTCTCCTCAGAAAAGGAATGACCGATATCCTTCTCTTGCCTCAACCTTGGCTCTTCTCTAGTCCTACATAGCAATTCAGATGCATCCAATGGCAACATAGCAGCAATGGGATGAACCTTTTTTTCTACTATTTTGTATTTGGTATTTCACTCCACTTCATGAACCAATTTTGAAAGTGGACCATAAAGCCCCTTCCCTATTTCAATCACAAATTCTCCTTTCTCCATTGCACTGATCACTTCCCAGACTGCTCTTCCTTCTCCCCAATCTTCCAACACTCCAATGATAGTCTCATTACCATCCATTTCTCTTGCTGTTTTCAGAAATTGCTCCTTCCTTCTCATCTTTTTCTGCAAAATCTTTGATGTGTTCTCTACATGCACAAAGCAAACAATCCTATCTCTTTGGATTCCAACGTAGGACCTATCAAAACAGTCCTGCTCACTGATTTTCTGCGGTGGAATGCTGCATATAGCACCTTGTTCTTCCACCTTCCATGCCAAGGCGCCTAGTGGAAACCCCAACTTCCAATAGGCTTTCTGGATCTCTTAACTCTCTCTTGTTCTTATTGCTGCTTGGCAAAACAATAGGGAACTGCACTATTCTGGCCCTGTTTTGACTCTTGACCTTTGCCACATGAGTCCCATCATTCAAGAATTTCTCTCCATCCTAGTGATAAAGGGCTGTCCTAGTATGACCAGATAGGGCAAGGTATCATGTACAAACACGTTGATTGGTTCTACCACATTCCCTATCTTGATCTTGACATTAGGACAAGCTCCCCACAATGCATTTCTGGTTCTATTTACTGAATTTACCTTCCAGTCAATGTCATGGTCCACCTTCTAGTGACCTTCTTTGTAGACAGCCTTTGACATGAGGTTAATTTCAGATCTTGAGTCAATCAGCGCTCTCACCGGATGCTTCACCCCTTGCATCTTGATCTCACACTCACTGCAACTTCTCACCTAGAAGGACTCTTACACCTCTTTGGACAAGGGCACAAAAGGCCTTTTCTCCTCAAGAGCAACATCATAGACGTATGCTTCTTTGGTGTCATCTTTTGGTTTTTCTTGTTCAAGTTCTAGGCCATAAGTGCTTACTTCTTCTTCTGCCTTACTCTCGTACTTGTGTAACAAAGACATGTGAGGTCCTTCCTTGTAGAATGGCTTCTTCTTTGCCTTGGCCAGGATAAGATCCTGCACATCTTTCCACAAACTACCCAAGAACTCCTCATTTGTGAACCCTTTCACCTCTTGTTTTTAGAACTTCTTAGCAATTTCCTGAGGATCAAGTTCCATCTCTATATCTTGGTGTCATAGGGAAAATAATCCACACATACCATTGGTGCCGGTTGGTGTGAGTCTTCTTCTTTCATTTTTCATGTTATATTGAACTTGGGGGGTTTTATGCTATGCTGAAACTGGAAGTTGTTTTGTGTTCTTGTAAGCTCAAGGATTTTCTCTTGTGTTAAGGGAGGGAGGAAATTGAGTGGTGGATTTTCTTTTATGTTACATAAGCTCAGGGTTTATTTGCATGTCACTTAAATGCTGGAGTTTGTTTATGTTATTGGGGTCTCAAGAGTATTTTAGTTAGCAGTAATAGCAAGGGGTTTTGGGGCTTCAAGAGAAACGCTTGAACAGGTCTGCAGAAGAAGAAAAAGAAAGATAGAGTTTGAAAGAGTTTTTTTGGGAAAAAAGAGAAGGGAGAGATGGTATTGAGAAAGAAGAGTCAAGGAAGAGAGATGAGGATGGGGAGAACGGTAACAAGGAATTGAGGGATCAAAGGAAGAAAAAATGATAGAGCAGTTTTGAGTGATATGTATCAAAGGGAAAAATCAAGGATTGACAAGAAAGATCAAAAGGAAGGATTTTGAAGGGAAAGGGACGGAGAGCTGAAGAGAGAGGATTTTAGGTTTTGAGGAGTGGCTTGAGCAGTGGAGATGAAGCAGGGTTAATGAAAACAAGCAGGGTCAGGCAAACAATGAAGAAGAGGAGGCAAATTTTGTGAAGAAAGGGGCAATTTGTTTTTGGGAAGGAGGTGAGCAGTTTTGGGAGAATGTGAGGGTTTGGGAGAAAAACAAGAAATCGTTACTCATGTCAGCATAATCACTTTGGATATCTCCAGTTGTTGTCATCAGCAACCTTCGACAATTTATAGAACGCTCCGCTACCGACACTTGAAAAAGCTTTGTGAGAATGCTTTCAAGGTCTTGTCGCTTCGGTGAATCACTTGAGCCCCGATACATTTTTGGTGCAATTGAGCTAGACCAGTGAGCTATTACGCTTTCTTCAAAAGTGACTTGGCTTTGAGGAAGAATGTGATGTTTTGGGAGAAGAAGAGTGAGAGATGGTTTTGAGAGATTTGTTGGTGATAGGGGGAAAAGAACAAGAAAGAATGCTTTTGAGAGGAAGAGTGTGAGGGTTTTGAGAGAGAATAGGAAAGATGGCTTTGAGGAAGAAATGAGGTTTCAGGAGAAGGACAATAGGAAGGATTTGCTTTCAGTAAGGATATGAATAGTTTGAAGAGAATGAATTTTTAGGAGAAAAGTAGGAATTGACTTGGTTGGAGAGGAATGTGACGGTTTTGGAAGAAGGACAATAGGAGGATTTGCTTTCAGGAAGGAATCTGAGGGTTTCAGGAGAAAGACAAGAGGTGAGTGGCTTTTTGGAAAAGAATGTGACACAATTTTTGGAGAAGAGAAGGAAGTGATTTGTGTTTTCTTGGGAAAGGATATGTGGAGTTTTGAAAATCAGGAATTGACTTGGTTGGAGAGGAATGTGAGGGTTTCAAAAGAAGTACAGTAGGAGGATTTGCTTTCAGAAAGGAATGTGAGGGTTTCAGGAGAAAGACAGGAGGTGAGTGGCTTTTCGGAAAAGAATGTGACACAATTTTGGGAGAAGAGAAGGAAGTGATTTTGTTTTCTCAAGAAAGGATGTGTGGAGTTTCGAGAGAAACCAAGAAGTAAGAGAGAAGGAAGGAGGGTTTTTGGGAGAAGAACAAGAAGTGAGTAGAGTTTGGAGAGGACAAAGAAGTTTTGGAACAAACCCAGGAAGTGACTTTGTTGGAGAGGATTGTGAGGGTTTCAGGAGAAGGATAGTAAGAGAATTTTCTTTCAAGAGAGGAATGTGAGGGTTTCAAGAGAAGGACAATAGGAGGATTTGCTTTTAGGAAGAATGTGAATAGTTTGAAAGAGAATGTGAAATTTTGGGAGAAAATCAAGAATTGACTTAGTTGGAGAGGAATGTGAGGGTTTTGGGAGAAGGACAATAGGAGGATTTGCTTTCAAGAAGAATGTGAACAGTTTTAAAGAGAATGAGAAGTTTTTGGGAAAATGATAGAGAAGAGAAGGAGGTGAGCAGTTTTTGGGAGAATGACAAAAGTTTTTGGGAGAATGATATGGAAGGTATGTTTTGGGAGATTGTGTTATCATTCAGAGAAAACAATGTGAAGAATAGGAAGTGATTTGGTCGGGAGAAGAATGTGGGAGATTTTAGGAGAAGAACAAGAAGTGAGAAGAGTTGGAGAAGAAAGTGTTAGATTTCAAGAGAAAGACAGAAGGTGATTTGCTTTTTGAGAAAGAAAGAGATTTTGGGAGAAGGACAAGAAGTGATTTGTTTTTGGGAAAGGATGTGAGCAGTTTCGAGAGAATGACAGAAGAAAATAGTAAAATTCAATGGAAGCAAAAGGCAATAAGGAGAGTGGAGGGTTTAAGGATGTTCATTGAAAGGGTCTTTGGCTGAAAATAGTACCAAAGAAGGAGAGAGAACCTTGCAAGAAGGAGAGAGAACCTTGCAAGAAGGAACAGTGTGGATGCAGGAGTTGGAAAGACTGGGCAGTAAAGGCTTCTGCTCAAGAGGTAAGAGAGAATTTCATAGGAAGAAACAATGTGGATGCAAGAGTTGGGAAGGCTGGACGGTGAAGATACTTCTGCTCAAATGTTGCTGAAAAGTGTGAGAGGAAGGGAAGAGGACAAAAGAGCAAAGCCTTGAGGAGAATCTGCTGGACAAAAAGAGGACATGGGGTGATTTGTGAGATAGCTACAATAGAACAGGAAAACAATAGACTGTAAGAGATAGGGGTTAGAGCTTGGTTGATTCCGTTCTTCTGTTATGCTTGGACAGTTGGAGCTTTGGTGTAATCATTGTTTGGACTAGAGTTGATCATTTCTCCCCAATATTGTACATTGCAAGGCTTGGTGTTGGGATGCATTCATAGTTCTCCAAGGTTAAATGTGAATATTTAGATCTATGAAAGTATCAAGAGAGGACTCTATTCTAGGAGAACCCAATCATGCTGCATATGCAGATCCTCCCCACTGGTTGGTCACGGTGATCTGAAACTGGGCATAGGAGTTATGACTCATCAGACAAAGTTCACCGCCGTGCCGTTAAATATAAGTCCAACACTAACTAATTTGAACATTAGCTAGTGACCTTGATGAACAAGAATTTCTGAACAAACCCAGCTCAAGAAACCATTAAGAAGGGACCGCCATCTAGGCAAGAGTAAAAGAATATGAACATGTATACCAAAGTGTGAGCTATTGACAAATAGAACCATCTAAGCACAAACAGCTAGGTGCCCAATGCCTTCTTGAGACCAATTGTTCCCCACGACATAAGTGGCAGCCATGCTGGGGAATCTTGAGGCTTGTGCTTAGATGTTAGGACCAATTGGAGTTGGGGAAGGGAACAAGGATGGATTGGACTGATCTAAGTGGATAGTAGTTGGTTGTGCTGAGGTAGAGATGGGGCCAGAGAAGTCATCTGCAGCTATGACAAGGGAACAAGAGATCTCGCTGATTGTCATGGCAACCATGAGAGCTATGAAGGATCAAGACGAGGAAAGAGATAGGGTGAAAGCACAGTCTTCACAAGTCACAAAGTGCCTGCATGCTGTGGTAGACCAACAAGGGGAGTTTGACGGTAAGGACGTGACCAAGTACCTAAAGGTCTACTAGAGAGAGGTAAAACTTCATGATCTGGATGAGAACATTGCCATTGCTAGGTTTCTTACGTTGGCGGAGCTCAAAATCAAGAAGGTGGTTGAGGGCTTGGTGAGAGGGGCAAAGACATGGGAAAAATCCTCTTAGATGATGAAGGAAGAATTCTTGCTATAGGATGCGGATTGGGTCACCCAGGTGATGTTCTTGGACTGGGTGAACAATAGGAGTAAAAGTCTAGGGCCTCAAGATCTCCTACTGGAGTTTAATAAGAGGCTGGAACATTTGTCAGCCTGTGGAGTTGAGGCCATTAAACTGCAGTGGTCTAACTATTTCCTACGATCTACAAATAGTCATTTGCGGGATGAGTTGGAATACACACTCAATCTGCTCCAACCTGATTGGTGGGGAGCGGTAGAGTGGGGAAACATTGAGGAGCGGTTGTTTGGGTGAGCCGCAGGCAGAGGCAGAGAGAGCTGGATGAAGAAGCAATAGCCAAAGCGCCTATTTGGAGTAACATGGTTGGGTCAGGGAGAGAGAAGGTGGAACAACAAGTGAGCAAGGTGGCTAAAGAAGGAGCCGTTGACGAGATATCACGGCTAATGGAGGGGCTGAAAATTCTGACCACCAAGGTTGACCAGCTGCAAAGTGGGAGTAGCACTGCAAGAATAGGCGGAGAAAGGAGGCATCTCTATTGGTGCATGTGGTATGACAATAAGAGTCATGCCAAGAGAGATTGCCAGGAGCTATCAAAAGTGTTGCGTAAGCAGTTGGTGAAATTTGTGGGAGACCCTAGAATGAAGAAGGTAGCCTTCTACGATACCGGGAAGCCAATACCGCTAAACTAGAACAAAGGAAGCATGAAGGCTTTGCTGGAGAGACACATGGGCAAACAAAAAGTAGGTATGGCAATTGCTACTTTTGGGCCTAGTGCGTATAGTGCAACAAGTGAGATGAAACAAATTATAGATTTAGATGAGATAGAAAAGAAGAAGAAAAAAGATAGAAGAGTAGAAAAAAAGAGGCAAGGACAAGATGGACCTCTAGTGTGAGATGCTTGAGTTTCTCAAATTCACCATGACTCGCAATTTCAAAGATCACCCAAGAGCGAAAGCAAGGTTGGTATAAATTCTTGGTATGTTCATAAGTTTCATGATACAAGGTTTGCTGTTAAGGTGTCGGACGTGGAATGGCCACCAAAAGCAAAGGTAGGGAAAGCTCTTACTATTGACAAGAAGAGTGGGCAACATTTTATTGCAGGAATAGAGGCAGATAAATTTGAGAAGAGATTGAGGAAGAAAACTGAAGAACAAGGTGCTGATTTTATCTTGCATGATGGTCTGAGGGGAGAATAGAGGTTTCAAGTGAAGCACTTCAGCAAATACAGGTTGGATGACTCTGACAAGGAAGAAACTCCTCAACAAGGGTCCGGCAAGGAGCTAGTTTTTTTAGGAAAAGACATGATGGAAGGTGTGGAGGAGAATTCTGAAGATCTTCCACCAAAAGATCTTGACATTGGTAAGGAAGCTGTGGAGGTTGACAAAGATAAGGAAAGGTATGATCAGATTCATAGCATTGCTTCTCGAGCAGCGGTGCCTCACTCGTTACCTTCTGAATTGAGATAAGATCTACTTAAAATGCATCAAATGAGGGCTTTTCTTTTCCCTTTGGGTGAAGAGGAAGAGGGATCAAGACTTGATGAAGATGCAGAAGAGGAATAAGAGTCATGCTCATTGTTGTCATCTTCAGATAGTGAGAGTGATGCCAAAGAGGAGCCCAAGGAAGAGGAGACGGTTCCTACCACAAATCAAGAAACTGAAAGGCTTCCACTCACGAACATGGATCCCCAATCCATGTTTGTGAGTGCAAGCCTTTCAATTTCTTGATTTGTGGTAGGAACCTTCTCCTCTTCCTTGGGCTCCTCTTTGGCATCACTCTCACTATCTGAAGACGACGATGATGAGCATGACTCTTCTGGCCACACCAGAGTAGTAGACTTGCCTCTAGTGCTGTGCTCTTTCCAACCAAAAGGAGGGGATTTCAAGTCTTTTTGAGAGGAAGGTCTTGGACTGGTTTGGGACTCACAGTTATAGCAATTGGTGGAGCCCAACATCGATGAGAGAGAGTGGGCAATGGGTTTTCATACTGGTATTATTGCTATTCCAATAGTGTTAGAGGCATCCAAGCATCAAGTGTTAGGTCAAGCTATGGACCTAAATTTTTTGACTTGGATTGTGAGCCTTGGTTTGGCAGAGCACCATAGGATGCACTTGATAGCTTGATAGGCATCACCACTTGGACACTTGTGAGCTCTATACCTATTGAGATAATTCAAGCACATGTTTGGAACAATGGACCAAGTGTCAAGGTATTCTAGGGATATAGCTAGTGGCTATTGGGGAGAGTGGTCTACTTGGAGTCCATCTAGGTGAGCATGGTCTACTTAGATTATACCCTTGATCTACTTGGGATTCAACTAGAGGACATATGGAGCTTGCAGCTAGATTGGAGGGATTTTTTCACATTGAGGTTGGGACTTCTAGTGGTTGGAGGCATGACATTATTGCTCCCAAAGGCCCAATGTAACAGCCAATAAATATGTCTTCCACTCCTACAACAATTACAGAGGATACTTGGGAGCCAAAATTGGACCCAAGCTTACAAGAGAGGAAAGACGGAGAGTTTGGAGGTTCTTGAGGAGCTACATGAGTTGTTTTGCCTTTAGTATGAAGGATTTGGGTGTTCTAAAGAGACCTAGTATATGGATTGAGCTGACTAGCAATACACCAATTTTTTGACGTCCCTATTGATATAGTGACATGGAGAGAGCATTGATTTAGAGCCAGAGTAGTGACCTTTTTGAGGCTAGTTTGGTGGAGATTTCACTTGGAGAGTATGCATCAGCTACAATAATGCCAACCAAGAAGGATATGCATTGCAACTACAAAAATAGGTGGATATGTGGAGATTATGGTCCTATCAACCAACTAAGGTTGATCAGTATGCCATGCTTACACCGGAGGAGATCTTTGATGCAATTGGGCATGCAAAGGTCTCCATACTTTGAATCTTTGAGCAAGATATCATCAGTTGTCGATCAAGGAGGAAGATAAGTCCAAGACAACATTTTGAGCTATTGATCTTCACGACAAGGGTGTATTATATTAGTGGAGTTTCTTATCATTTGGGATTAAAGAACACTCTTGCCAAGTTCAAGAGGGCCATGGATAGGATCCTAATTGGAGTGGATTTTTCTCAATGCTATATTGATGATATTTTGGTCTATAACACTATTGTGGAGGAGCATGAGAGATAGTTGTTGGAGGTTGAGATCTCATGGACTCAAATTACATCTTGGGAAGTGTAGGTTCTTCCATGAGTAGGTTGAGTATTTGGGTCACACTACCTACCATGGAGGACTTGGTATTTAGTAGACCAAGGTGGAGGCTATTGCATATATTCCTTGACCTACGGATGTGAGTAGAGTGCAAACATTCCTTGGATTGGCAAACTTCTATTGCCGCTATGTTAGAGGATTTAATGCCATTGCCAAGGCCTTGACAAGGCTGACCAAGCTTACACAAGAGTGGTGTTGGGGAGATGAGCAAAAGAGAGATTTTGTAGAGCTCAAGGAGAGGTTGACATCTATTCCTATTTTGAGGAGACTGATTAGAGGACGACCATTTTAGGTTCACACTGATTGGAATATGTTGGAGCTTGGAGTAGTATTCACCTAACATGGTGATGATGAAAAGGAGTTTGTGGTGGTCTATGCTAGTCGCCCCAACAATTAAGTGGAGGCAAAGTATAGTTCATATGAGGGAGAGTGCTTGGCAGCAATATAGGCAGTAGCACACTTCTGATGTTACCTATTTAGTAACCCTTTTACTCTCATCATTGATCATCAACCACTAAAGTGGTTGATGGAGTCCAACAAGCTTTTAGGGAAGCTTGGATAATGGGCTCTGATTTTACATGAATACAATTTCATGGTTATTCACAGACCTAGAGTGGTGAACTTTGATGAAGATGGGTTGAGTAGAAACTCATCTCCCAACCAGCAAGATCACATCGGAGCACATTGACATGGTAAGACAGATGAGGAGATGAGTGCCAAGTTGGCATACATCTGCCTTTCTTTGTATATTTTTTGAGGCTTTGGTGGTATCTCTCTCAGCGCATATAGAGGAGTTATTGAGATCATAGATCAAGAGAGTGGAGATAGTGGTATAGTTCAGGGAGACATTCATGCCAATGTCTTAGTGATGGACTATCTTTGCACTGGTGTTGTGGGTGGCATAGTTGGGGCCAAGGAGAGAGATCGTGTCCTTTAGCAAGCCAGATGATTCAGATTGGAGGGTAGACACCTTCTTTGTGTATGGGAGGATGGCAAAGTGAGAGTAGTACAACTTCCATCTCATAGACCATAGTTGGTCCGTCATCTTCATGAGGAGCTAGGACATTTTGGAGTAAAGCATACATATAGCTTACTCTAGAGTCATTACTGGTGGCGGAGTATGAAGATCAATGTATAGTATTTTGCTGCAAGATGTGTGGTTTGTGGCCGAGTTAGAGCATCATTCAATGCTCCTATGCCATAGTACACCCATTACCTATCATGGGATTGGGTTACCATTGGAGTTTGGACTTTGTTGGACCTTTATCGTTGATTGTGAGACATCATCAATATGTTTGGTGATGGTAGAACACTTCTCTAAGTGGATTGAGTTGGTGGCACTTCCTTGTAAGTCCAATGAAGGGACGGCTTACTTGTTATTCGATAAGGTTCTTAATCATTTTGGTGCACTAGTTAAGGTTTTGACTCATCAAGGTATCTAGTTCTTGGGAGAGTTTCAGGTCTTGTGTGACAAGGCTTTGATTGATCATCATGCTACCTCCCAAGATCACCTTGAGGTAGATGCCTTAGCAAAGAGAGTGGTTCAGAAAGTGAAGAAAGGATTGCAAAAGTATGGTTTGCAAAGAGGCCACTTGGGGAGATTGTGATCTCCAGTTACCTTGGTTTACCATGGGCTATTGGTTCAGTCGGCAAGCCTCCTTAACATCCTTATCTCCTTACTTTCTACTATATGGAAGAGATTCGAATTTACCTATAGCCATTCATCAAGATGCTATTGTAATGTTGGACTTGGATGATCCAGATGTATGGATGAGTGCATGTTCTCAATGGGCAAAGATCTTTCGGAGAGTGATGCCAATGGCCTTTGAGAACTTAGCAATTGCTCAACATAAGGATATCTTACGCTATGCTACCATTCAAGGAGAAGGTTATAGATCCTCAATCCGTAGATTTCATCCAAGTGACTTTGTATATCTACAATAGATAACATCAATGACACTTGATGTTTCTACAGGTCGCATTATCTTGAGGATGTGTGAGGTTTTGCCATCTAACATGATGGTGTTGTTTTGAAGGATCATATGTGCAATTGTGTGCCATGCCACCTCCCAAACATTGATGATACTATGGATCCAAGCTTGGTACTTGTACGTGCAGGCTTGCGGTGTATTTTATGTGGCTCTTTTGGTGGAGCTACTACTATTGTAAAAGACCAAGACTAAGGAGAGAAATAGGAGAATGGAAACTCAATTGGGACACTTGAATGTGGAAAAACTCCAAATGCTTAGCATGAGCTTAGGCTGTTGTATTTATAGGGATCATACAAGGCTCTTGACAAGCTTCTCAAGAAGCTTCCTTGAGCCACTTTCTTGGAGTGCAAGCCAAGTTAATTGGTAAGCTTCTCAAGAAGCTTCCTTCTAGGAGCTGCTTACTTGGCGTGCAAGCTAAGTTAGTTGAAGGCTTCTAGAAGCTTCCTTCTAGAAGCTACCTACTTGGAGTGCAAGCTAAGCTAGCCGGAAACTTCCTAGATACTTCTAGAATTTGCTAGGCTAATTTGTCTAATTTGCTAGGCTAATTTGTCTTATTTGCTACTTCATTAGCCCTATTAACTTCGTTGTTAAACTTCATATTGTTACAATTATGTTAGTGTGTGCAAGCTATTTGAGAGGATGACATATGGCATGTATGACTCCTCCCTCATGATGGTTCCTAAAGGACAATAGTTATGTCCTAGATGTACTTGACTTATAGCTAGTTCATCCTTTATATGGTATAGATTGCAGCCAAATGACTAATGATAGGGTATACCATATATAGGCTTGATAGCACCCGGTCTCTTGATCTTTTGCTTACCATAGGGTATACTATATATTTGGAGTAGATGGCTATCTGGAGTTAGAGGGACCAAACTGCCAACTATGGGAGCGGTTGTGGCACTTTAGAGTTCATGTATGACTTATGTGTGAGTTGTGCTTCTATAGTTTATGATGTTGACAACAATGTTTGTTGTTTAGCAATGTGTATATGCATAATAACTGTCATGCCATTTGTAGTATCACATCTAGATTGCTCGGACATTGGAGTACTAGTGATAGTCATCAGAGGTATTTTGGCAATTACGCATAGACTGATATTTGATGGTCAGATTTCATGTTCGGAGTACTGCCTACATGGTGGAGGCCATTGTCACTTGCATTGTTCGCACCATCAAGTGTGCCATCAGTCATTTCTGGCCTTTGGCCCTTTGGATCAAAGAAGTTTCCCTCTCCCGTTGGTCAAGAGTTAAAGCACCTTTGGTAGGCCAGGATTGCAACAAGGCATGATGTGATCCACCATGCTCAAACATGAATGGGGTTCCTAGGGATGGTTTAGCGTTGTAGACGGCTAAGCGTCTACAACAATTAACCATCTACAACGGACAAACAGGAAACAATACCTTCTCCTTCCGTGATGCATCGGCCACCGTTCTTTTCAGATGTGGTGTTGGCGGTGGGAACCAAGTACTACGGCCCCAAGATTACCCCGTTCACTAATCTGGGCTACTCAAGTGCTCTTCAAACCGTATGAGATAGTCGCACATCACATGAGACTTAGGTCAAAATCAGGAGTATACCTTAGAAGTGCAACTCCAGAGAGCTCACTTCTCTGATGTTGAGCCTTCGAGTTCTTGGCTAGAGTGGATAGAAAGCCGGTGAACGTCACTCGGAGTCTCTTAGCTAGAGTGGGTGTGGCTTGATTGTAATCAGTGTACACTTGTTGAGAGATTATTGAGTGACAAATCAAGCACTGATCTGATTGAGTGTGATTCGAGTTATATAAACATGAGTGTGGTTCGAGTTATGTAAACGAACTGATTATTGTTGCACTTTAAAGTTCACGTATGACTTAGGTGTGTGCTTTGTTTCTATAGTGTATGATGTTTATAATAATGTATATTGTATAGCAATGCGTATATGCATGACATAATTGATTCAGATAGATAAATAAATAAACACTTTAAAAATTAAATTATCATATGTTTTATTAGTATATCTCTCATAGGTTATATATTATTTGATTAAATATATGTATAGTGCTATTTATTGATAATAAAATAATTACCATATTTTCTTATACTTAGTATAATATAAAACATAAAAGCATTCAAGGCCTTATGAAGATGCATTCAAAAGTCTTATTTGTGGTATTATAAAAACTAATACACATTTAGTCATATTAGAAAATTCTTCTAATTAGATTACAAAACTTAAAGAGATTCAAGGCCCAATCAATGAAAATACATTCAAAAGTCCCATTTATGTCATTTATCCCATCTAATAAAGACAGTTTATTAAAAAAAGGAATATATTTTTAGTCATGTAAGAAATGTCTTCCATTGAGACTACAAAAACAAGGTCGAGTCATTAATTACAAATATCTGTTTGATATCTTGATCTTCTTAATAAATTAAAAATATAAATTTCTTTTTGGACTTACACTCCTAGTTTGAAGTAAGTATTCTTCTATTTTGGTAGATACTATTTTAAAGTATGTTTTTTAAATATAACATGTTTATATATATATATATATATATATATATATATATATATATATATATATATATATCTTAATTGATTTGAAAATGAAAAGTATATGTAGAAATTATTAGTATCAAACAAACTAATTTGAAAGGGACGTAGTAGTTGATTTGATTGACGAGAAGAAACGATAATGCTAAAGAGCGGCGATATGTATTTTTATATTAATTACTAATATATCGGAGGGTGTAGCTCATTAAAACATAATTCTGCCAAAAAGGCAGAATTATGTTTTAATGACCAAAGGCTAATTTCGTTCATGCACTCGCGAAGAACTTCCGTCGAGGAGTAGAACATGTGGCCGTTCAGGCGAACACAAATCGTCTCCATACCTCATCCACTGTAACCCAACATCCTTGTGGTGAAGCGCATGAATACAGACAGAGAGACTGATCTGGCCGCAGCATATAAAATCCTTCAGCACTGACATAGAATTCCAAAGGATGGACGGAACAACTGGGTGTTCTGAATCTATGTTCTGCATCTCTGACTGAGAGTCTGATAGCCCAGTTATTCATGATAATCGAGCTTTTAACTTGAATTGTTCCGGATTGAACTTACTGAAACTAGGGGACCGAATGTGGTATAGCGGCTAGTGATTTTGCAGTTGTCGGCTATGGCAGTTTGTCCTCGGGCATCCTGCCCCACACTTGTTTTGGACTCTGCACCGTTAATCAGTGCCACTACGTCCTCGCTGTGCAGCACTCCATGTAACAGATTTGATTGCGGATTTTCGTCCTCGGTTTTCTTCAAAACTGCCTTACTCAGATTCAACCGGCAGGTCAGTAGCTATTGCGCAACGCAGAGCACGGAGAGGCTTAAGAGTAAATTCATAATTGGAATCTTATTTTGGCCGTGTGCAGAAGAACCCGTTAGAAGTTGTGAAGCCACCTTTTGAGTGTCAGCACCAAGTTAATGCACCGTTGTCCATCTTCTGCATAGATATTAAGAGAAACATCTCGAAGAAGATCCCGTTGCTCAAAGAGTAGAGCGCCATTTTCTCGTGTACTGGCGTCCATGGTAATTTACTCTGATTACCATTTATCTATAGAGTTGAATGTGTATGGATTGCAGGATGTTGCAATATTGCGGTCGTTGAAATCAGTGAGTTGTTACAGCTGCAATAGTAGCGAGGTCTCTACGCTATTCTGAATGATTTCAATAGGTCCTTAGTGAAGGAAGGGTGAATTTCCATGGAAGTGAAGTTAATAGGTGTTTGGTGTTAAGAAGGAGCTCGGGTTTGTATGGGGCAGGGTTCAGGAGTTGCGCAGAGACCGTACACTGCTCTGATGATCGTTCCTACAGGAACTGGAGCCAGCATTGGAGGCTATGCAGGCGATGCCCTACCTGTCGCTCGGGCCATGGCGTCTGTAGCAGATTGTGTCATCACTCATCCAAACGTAAACTTCATCCACTTGTTCGCATTCTTCTTTTATCTTAAAAATTTATTCATGTATCTATTTTCAGTAATTTATCTTAAAATTGCGCTTGAACTCGCAGATATAAGTGTGTTCTAGTCCAGAAGTTGATACGACGTAGCTGCCAAGAAGACAACTGGATCAACTAAACCCCTGGCTGTTGCAGGTGCTTAATGGAGCTATGTTATACTGGCCTTTGCCAAATGCACTGTATGTGGAGGGCTATGCTCTCGACCAATTTGCAGCAGGAGCTTGGGGTCTTCAACCTGTGCATCAGAATCGAGTACGTAGATGTCATACAGTACCGTATATTCGAGTTGTGGTATCTTGTGCTGTGTTAACACAAGCCCCTATTTTCTATTTAGATGCACTTGACGGTTTTCTCCCAGAATAACCGTATTGCAAACTCGCACTTTTCTTTTGTTTCTTATCTCTCGTTTTTGAGTCTGATGGGACGGGCTTTATTGAAATTCTTCTATCCTCTATCACACTCTCTTGGGGTGGATGAGGCGCTACTTTAATGTAGCATTTGAGGTAACCTATTCTAAGACTAAATCTCTGTAATCATCGGAGTATTTCTGGATTGTGCAGATAGGTTTGGTACTCGACGTTGGAATCGAAGAGGAGTTGAGATTGCGACATCTACAAGTTGCAGACGCCGCTTGTGCCACTTTAGGTCTTCCTATGTTAGAGTACACCGTTACAGACACACCGCTACAGGTGACCTCCTCAGCGAGCTTCACAGCTTATTCAAAACTACGTCCAAGACTCTCTGATTTTATTTATGCAGAGTATCGATACTCCCTGGGGTTGTTGATGATAGAAGTACGGACCGAATCTTTAATGAGTGCTTGTTAATTTTGGTGTAACAGGTGGAGAAATGGTTAGACCCAGTGTCAGGTAATTCAACAGGACGTCTAGGTCGTCCAGATTCTTTAATGAGAGGCGTACAACACTTGGTGCAAAACTGTGGAGTTGATGCAGTCGCCGTAGTTGCCCGGTTTCCCGATGACTGTTGCGAGGAACTGGTGGATTACCGTCAAGGACAGGTGCAAAAGGATCTATTAGATTCACAGCTAGTTGATTTTTAGCCAATTTTCTGAAGCTTTTAGTCTCTGTTTCTCGTGGTCGGATTTTACAGTTTGATCAGTTTTTGGCAGATCCTGTTTTTTGTGGCGTGGAAGTTTTATTTAAGTTCTGAATGTTGTGATTGCAGGGAGTTGATGTTTTGTCTGGAGTAGAAGCAATCATAAGTCACATGGTTGTGAAAGAGTTTCAAATACCATGTGCACATGCACCAGCACTGGCTCTTCTACCTTTTGACCATACGATCTCTCCAAGATCTGCTGCTGAGGAGGTGCAGAGCCTTCTTTGCAGAAATCGTAAATTGACGATATAATGTGCTATTACGAATTTTGTTCTTTGTGCAGAATACTTTGTCATGAGCAGGTTTCTCTTATCTTTTTGTGCTACTTCAAGTTCATCGTCCAAGTACAGTAGATTGGCCTTCTTTCAAAAGTTCAGTCCCACTCGGTTCGTTTTTTCACGAAGCTTTAAGTGCAAAGCGGATCCTTGTTTGCAGATAGGATTCACTTTCTTGCCATGTGTTTTGGCGGGACTAAGTCGAGCACCACAATACCTGAATGAAGCGGACCACTTCAGACGCAGCAGAAGTGGCACCGTTTGGTCTTCTGATGTGGATGCTGTAGTTGTGCCAGTGAATGCCTGTGGTGGAGATGGGACTCTAGCTTTTGCACGAAAAACTGGACGCAGGGTTTGTACCTGGTCCTTAGTTGTTGAAGTTATTTATGCTTTAGCATTGAATACGCCTGTATGTCAGAGTGCCCGTACGATCACATTGTGCAATTTCTAAACTTTGAAAGTGGGTATGCAGCCACTGATTATTGCTGTGGAGGAGAATGAGACGGTTTTGAATGACACTCCAGAGACTCTAGGAATTGATGCGGTACAATGTTCTACTACTAACTAAAGCTCTTCACCTCCCCCTCTCTAGCTTGGACTACTTAATTCTGACTCTACCCTTTGTTCCTCGTATAGATTGTCTCTGCATGTCTGCAGTACCTGGTTGGACCTTGCATTCTGGCAGCATAAAGTCTTAGATTTTTTATTTTCGGGGATTTTATACAGTTGTGTTGAAGGAGCTTTGACATTTCTCTTCCTTCTTACGGTTCTATGTCTAGACGCTCGGCGAACATCAACTAAAGTCCTTCTTGAACATTCAGTTAATCTTTCTTGAGCCTAGTCAATAATTTCGTATGCCCGCTGGTAGTAACTTCTTCCCACGTGCATTTCAATCAGGAAGATATATTCACATAACACTGACAGAGTAGAATTTGGTAACCAAGTACAAGTTCTAATCCCCTCTGAGTCAATAATCCGCTGTTTTTCTTCTGATAGGTGAGGGTGGCAAACTACTGGGAAGCTCTAGGAGTTATGGCGGCTCACAAAGCAGGTGTCAATCCCAGGGCTTTGAGAAGAGACGGAGTAACTCATTTAAGAAGATCTCACACCTTTGCAGCTGTTCCTGTAGATAAGTCCAACGGCCGGTCTCGATCATGTGATCCACTTGTTCTGGTTTCATAATGGTAACCTCAATAAAATATCAGCTCCATTTCATATCATTTGTGTCCCCGGTTCCTATCCTCGATGTTTTGTAGGGTTTAGATGATATGATCCATTTTCTCTGACTGCAGTAGTTTATAGCAGTTCCATACGCGTAAGAAGCGAATTTGATTCTGAGCAGGACTTCTTTAAGCTTTAAGATTTAAACGAAAGCAGAACCTAACATAATTGTCTATCCTAGCCTAAGTGTCGAAAATCAGGAAAGTTGAGAACTGAGTTGCAAGGTGAGATAAATCATATACAAGTAGGAACTCGCACAATACAAACGACAACTCAAAACTTATCTCAAAATCAAGCTGGAGTAGTTTTTGAAAAATCCTAAGATCAAGAATCTAAATTGAACTGAATCAGATAAAGATAATAATCACTTGAAAGTACCAATAGTTCTTGGTTGGTCTGTAACCGACTTTGGAACAAAGGTGAGCATACCTCACCTTTTCCACCTTTGAGCGGAGGTGGTGGTAAGCTCTCTCACAGGTGTAATGTGAGAGAGCGCACCACCATTGTACCTGGTTTCCGAACATGTCACTGGAAGGAATCATATCGAACCTAGATGTAGAGGATACGATCGAGATTGAGTTCTCGATTTCCTGGTTCGCTCAATAGTGGCTCAGATCTAGATTGAAACATCAATAAATCTCGATCTCCAGCCATTATCTATTTGAATTAAAGTCACTGCTCTATGTACCATGTTTCGAGGAGCAGGGAAAATGACTCGAAGGAATGATAAACGAGTGGCCCAAGGATAAAGAGTCCAAATCCGGATGAACACAAGGAAAACAGTGTCACCCAGTCCATTTTGAGTCCAACTCTGGGAGTATAGATCATATGCGCGACTAAGAACTTCCAGTTTGTTACTGTCGATATTTGTTTTCCTCGACCAGCCTGGGTGAACCGAGAGGGACGTGTTATAATCGTAGCCTGGCCCTCCAACGAATATGGTAAGCTCCAGCAACAGTGCACCACGACACGAAATATACAGACCATTTTAGATGAGTTTGTACATGTCAGTCATCATGTTCTGTTACTTGCAGTTCTGCTGCGGCTACTGTAGAAGAATATGATGTCCCTACGGCAATGGGAACATAGAAAGACTAGGATATAGAGCCACCTCACATTCATCGAAATTGAAGGGAGTAACCGGAGGTCTTATATGGAAGAAACTGGGCTTCCTCATCAGTGCCCCATTTTGAAATGACAATCTAGCTACAGTGACAATCAAATGGTACATATAAGCGACCAAGATGACATAATCTTGTGGAATCCATATTATTCATATATCTGCAAACCGGTGGGAAGAAGAAACATGGAATTAGGAGAGGACAAGAGAAAAAGAGCCTGGCTCTTGATAAGAGCGCCAAGACGCCTAGCATTTTGCACGCGTTTCCTGCATGGAAACGCGTGCAGTTGTGTTAAAATATTATTATAAGAAAACACGCTTGGCTCAAGAAGCATGAACGTTGAACTGGATGGAGTCATAGGGGGAGATTTCACCAAAGAGTCCACCTAATTGTTAGACATAAAAGCCTTAACTGTGCAAAATAAATATACGCAGTGCAGAAGTCAGTCATATCGAAGGAGGCGATAGTAGAAGAAGAGAGAGGTACTATGCGCCAAAAAGCTTCAGAGTTTGCAAACACGCCCGTTGGATCAGACCTAAAAGCACTGAGTAGGAAGAAACAAGGAAAACAACCTAAATCGAGTGGCGAAGTCACCTTCGCCACTCGAAGGCGCTACTGAGTCAAGAGCCCATCTCTGGATCATGAAGTAACAAATCTGATCCGAGGATTCTACTAACAAATTGTGCCCTCCATTGGAACAGAGTGTTAGACTCAGATGGAGTGAGGGGTTGGGAAAGTTAGAACTGTCTTCGATCGCTGGGATTGAAGACAAGAAAGATTTTGAGTTCACTGTCGCACTCTTCAATTGATAGAGTGAGACTGAAACATCAATTAGACGAAGGACGATGAGAGCCTGACAGTGACATCTTTTTGAAACATCCTACATCAGTAGATATCGAGTGTACCTTGTATCGTCCCCTGCCTGACAACCATCATGATCCTCCATGGTAGTAAAACTATTCACGCTAATGAAACGCTTCACCATACATCAAATCGTTTGGTTCGGAGGTCTTCAAGAAGAAGTTAATTAACTGCCTGTTTTTACGTCCAACAATTTACCTGACGAACACGCAAGGGCCATGTACAGTATTGTAGAGAGATGGTACGTCTACGCTTTTATACTACGAGCTTGAGATTGGCTATCAGGGTTAAATGATCAACTTTATATCGCCGCATAAAAATTGTTTTGATAACAAATCATAAAGTTGTATGGATTGTGAAGGAAGAAAACGTGTGTAGATTCGGGAGTTTGTAACAATGTCAGCTTCATTGCATATTTACAGCACTGCGGTTATAGAAACTGACATGTTCACACATGGTCAAAGTAAAGGTGTACACTTACACATTGAGTAATCGAGTAATTGTTTAATTTGGTTTTAGTTTTCACAGTACGATTAATGCGGATGAAGATTTTAGTTATAGATAGTTGGATAGTTTGTAGCAATGTCAGCTTCATTGCATATTTACAGCACTGCGGTTATAGAAACTGACAAGTTCACATATGGTCAAAGTAAAGATGGACACTTACACATTGAGTAATCGAGTAATTGTTTGATTTGGTTTCATTTTTTCACTGTAGGATTAATGCGGATGAAGATTTTCGTTATAGATATTTGGAACTGTCAACTTTTTGGTTTGCGTTATGTCAAGATTGCTAATTCAGATTAAGGAAACGAGGTTATAGGAAGAGTAGAATGCTCAAAGGTGAGAGAGATAAGCGTAGGATTGTTCAAATTTTTTTTCTGCTATGCAGAGATAATAGAATAAACGCCCCTCCGAGTGGGTAAACCACAGAGTAATACAAGTAGCATATTCCGAATGCAACAAACCTATGCCCTGTAAAGAGTTATAACGTTTGGATACTAGAAGGCTAGTCAAGGACTTAACGGTGTGAACATGAAAGTAACCAGTTAGTAACCTAATAAGGTTCAATTTCTAACAATCTTCCTTAAGTGAATGTCACTAAACTGATAGACTACACACCTCTTCCTAGCACGCCTATTAGCGGTCGGTGATCTGCGAGTTTCAGCCCAGATAGGGCCTTAGTGAGGATATCAGCCGAACATTTGGTTGCTAGGACAATAACTAAGACTAAGTGCTCCAGAAGCACGAGTTCCTCAATAAAATGATAACTAATGGCAATATGCTTAGTCCTAGTATGGTATTGCGTAGTGTCCAAAATAGTAAGGGCACTTTGGTTGTCGCAGTAAATATGTATGGTCGATCTTGATGTAAACTTAATACTACCGAGCCATCGGCTGAGCCATGGGCTGAGCCAAACAGCTTCAGATGCTGTAGTACTCGTGGTCACGTACTCGGCTTCACTACTCGACAAGGCTGTAGTCTTCTGACAGGAATTGCCCCAGCCCCAGAAAACAAAACAATGTCAAAATGTGGAACGTTCGTTTGTCCATGTCGCCATCCCAGTCTGAGTCACTAAAACCATAAAGTAAGCGAGTGTCATGTCAGAACCCACCTGATGTTCCCTTAGGCACATTTTTCTGTTTTTTTTGTTGTTGTTTTCCCCAAATAAGCACATCATGTTGAGTAGTAAGATGCTTGAAGGTATAAAGTATGGCTTATACCTCAGTTGCCACTAAGTTCCTAAAGAGTCACCAAGAGAGGGGAGCGGATGTTTGAGTCCCAATTACCACAAACAAAAGGTACCACAAATCTGAGTGTGGGATGATATGACGGAAGCTGCAGTCAGTTGGTAACACTCCAACTTCCTTTTTAACAAGCCGCTGACATGTAGGATAAAGAACCAGTTTTGGTCTCCATCGGTCCTTGTGCTTCTTCACACATGCGCAGACCATGGTGCTTTACCAGAAATGCCCGGCCAAATCTTGAACGGATCAATTGAAATGTATAAAGGCAACCCTTTGTAAGGAGGTAAAGTTTGATTGAATTGTCTTGACTCTCTAACCATTCTTGGAGTGTTTGAAGTTGTGCAGGTGGGAACATTTTAGAAGCAAGAAGAGCTTAGAACCTATGAGCAATTTGGGAGATTGTGAGAGAAGGTGACCGAGGTTGAGAGCACAAAGTGAGAATCAGATTGAGGTGCGCTTTCATATCATGATGTCTCCCCCAAAGAAGAAGACTAGTGTCATATTGCTGTTGTCTAGAGTAGAGAAGTGGGTGCACTACTACTATGCCAAGTACTTGAATTTGACACATTTATGCTTTCTACTATGGGTTTGGGATTTTTCATACCTCCCAATGATAGTGGATATTAAGGAGAAGAAGAACCTGAACTTCTCTGACTTGAGAGGAAATGTGTTTGCATGGACTGAGGAGCAATGGCACAAAGTGCTTGGGTTCGATTCAACATAGATCAAGACTGGCCTCGACCATTGGAAGAAATAACTAGGAAGTTTGAATCCTCAAAGACAAGAAGATGGGGAATGGTTGGAAGGTGCAAAGATACCACGACCTGTAACACCCATTTGTGCATGTGTGTGGTATTGTGATATTTAGCTTGGTATTACAAGTACTTAAGAGATATTATTTATATAGAGATAAAGGATGGTTCTATATTAGTCATGGTTAGCTAAAGTTAGTCATAGCTAAGATAGATGGGACCTTACTTTAGAGGAAGTAGAAAAGATGAGCACCACTATTTTGGATTTTAGTGTGTTGACTTGGTATTATTCCTAGGTGTGTTTGGCCTTGGGGAAAGAGTTGAGAACTCTTGGGCCCGCAAGCCTTTTTGTTTTGGATTCTTCTTTAGTCCAAGGATAGCCCATGTGAAGGAATCCTTGACTTAGTGGTTGGGTCAAGATAAGACCACATGCTTAGAGGAATATGCACATGTGAATGGATATTCCTTTCTACTTTTTGACTTTATTTGACTTTTAGTCTAGTAACTTGAGTTACTACGGTAATTAGTAACTTTGGTACGTAACTATTTCACAAGTATATAAACAAGGGGTGAAGAGGTACTCATCATCCTTTCATTTGCAACCATCTCTCTCTCATTGAGTTCTCTAGTGAGCAATGACTTGAGTCTTGGAGTGTTAGCCTTGGAGGAGTATGATGGAGTTGGGGTTCCTTGCCTTCTTAGTCCATGGTGCGCTACCATAATAGCCATCAGAGGTTCATCCTGAGTGAGAGACAGGCCGGCTCACAGACCCTGCTCGGTGCACCATGGTCACGTTGGTTATGAAATTGTTCAAATCTTCACTAACAATATACATGAACAATGGGCAGGTAAACTTTTTCCAACTACTGCATGAAGGGAAACCTGCAGATTGGGCAAAGATGTTCTATCATCAAACCCAAGAGCTTATGGAGCAGTTGCAAATGATAGGAGGACCTACTTTCCTCTCAATGTTTGTGCTGCATTTCTATATTGGGATGAGACTCCTACAAAAGGAGGAGAGTAAGCTCTTCCTGGTGTAGTACTGTCCCTCAAGATATTATCAACCACAACCGAGATATGAAGGTTAGATCATGAAGTATAAGGATGCCTTCATAAAATACAAAAAGATAGGTAAGTGGGTACCCATCAATAAGGCTGCTGGGGAGGGAACCAGCAAATGGAAGCCGGTCATGACTACACCAAGGACTGAGAAAAGACACCGACTGAATCCTCAGGTAGTGGACTCTTTGGAGGAGGAGACTTCTTAGACAAGCATGATTGAGAAGTGATGGAGAGGCTGACCAAGACTCACAAGGTGGCCCTAGTCAAGCCACTATGCTTGTAGCACAAGAGAGGGAACCTTTCCCAATTGTGGAATTAGCACCCTAGAGCAAGAGAACTCCTCCTCCAAGATAGAGGTATCTTCTAACAATGCGGAAGCAAGAGAGGATGCGTAAGTGGAGGTCCAATCCGCTCTCGCAACAATGTTAGAGTTGGATGTGACACACCAGCCTGTCCTTGACCAAGGTGATGTTGTGGTGGATGACAAGGAGGAGGTCTTAATCTCACAATTGCAAAAGAAGACTCCTCTCCAAACACCGATACATGACAAGTGGAAAATTCAGGTTTTGGCTGTCCCTCAAGGAGAGAATCATTAGGTGGTAACTCCACCTCAGGAACCGGTGCTCAAGACTGTCCTACCCTCACAATCCCAGGTGAGCAAAAGGAGACTTTCAAGTGAGGAGAAGGATAAAGGACTAGGGAGACATGAGTCCTTAGACTTGGATTGGATCATTGCAAAATTCACCTCCTCTCCTAAGAATGTTGGAACCACCAAGGAGATTGTGGTGAATGAGTCTAGACCAAAAGAAGGGGGACCAGCAAGTACCTCAGGAGCACCAAGAGTGCAATGGGCCCTGATGATCCTTGCTCTATAACACTCATTTGTGCATGTGTGTGGTATTATGATATTTAGCTTAGTATTACAAATACTTGAGAGATATTATTTATATAGAGATAAAGGATGGTTTCTATATTATTCATGATTAGCTAAAGTTAGTCATAGCTAAGATAGAGGAGACCTTACTTTAGAAGAAGTGGAAAAGATGAGCACCACTATTTTGGATTCTAGTGTGTTGACTTGGTATTATTCCTAGGTGTTTGGCTTTGAGGAAAGAGTTGAGAACTCTTGGGCCCGCAAGCTTTTTTATTTTGGATTCTTCTTTGGTCCAAGGATAGCCCATGTGAAAAAATTCTTGACTTAGTAGTTGGGTCAAGATAAGATCACATGCTTAGTGGAATATGCCTATGTGGATGGATATTCCTTTATACTTTTTGACTTTACTTGACTTTTAGCCTAGTTACTTGAGTTACTATGGTAAATAGTAACTTTGGTGAGTAACTATTTCACAAGTATATAAACTAGGAGTGAAGAGGTACTCATCATCCTTTCATTTGCAACTATCTCTCTCATTGAGTTCTCCAGTGAGCAATGTCTTGAGTCTTGGAATGTTAGCCTTGGAGGAGTATGATGGAATTGGGGTTCTTTGCCTTCTTAGTCCATGGTGTGCTACCATAATAGCCATCATAGGTTCATCCTGAGTGAGAGACAAGCCGGCTCACATTTCAAACTTTGGATCTTTTGCAAGCTAGTGGAGTTGCGCTGGCATCCCACCACAAGAAGCCTCATAGCCCAAGCCAAGTTTGCTAGTGTACATGGAGGAGCCCTTCATGTACCCACTCAACTATCCTCTATTGTTGTCTTGGATTGTCTACAAATATTGAAGACCTTGGAAGAACTACTCCTTGCCTACCAAGAAATTGACCTTGTGGTGACGGATAACAAGAGATTGATCAATTTCTTGCACTTTCACATTTAGACAACCATATGCGAAAAGCAAGCAATAGAGAAGGAGTTGATCAAAGCAAACACCTACATTTTTCACTTGGAGACCCAACTCACAGAAATAAAAGGGTATGGTGTGCATGATGTATAGCATTGTGACCCAAGAGAATCTTGGGAGATGGCTTGTCTTTCAAAAAGATTGGCATGGGCAGAAGAGAGAAGCCAATATGGTGGCCATGGCCATGGAGGTCAAAGAGGGAGTTGGGCACCACAAAGAGAAGAAGACCCAAATTCCATATAGGCCACCTTGAAAACAAAGCAGGTTGAGTTCATTGTACTTTCCGGCAACTACAAGGCTTGGAAGTGTGACAATCACAATGTGCTAATAAAGCATGGGGAGGAATTATGCAGCATCAAAGTATACTTTGCAGTGATGAAGGCAGGGTCAATCCAACAAGAGAAAGCCTTTGCTGATTGCAAGACCGCATAGGAGGAGAGTATGCAAGAAAAGGATAAGGAGATAGCCAAGATGAAGGAGTAGATAGCAAGCTCAAGGCAATGCATTGCCCAACTAGACTCTAACTTAACAACTATAAAGGGTAGATCCAAGCAATGAGCAAAGGAGATGAAGAAGTAGTATGCCAAGGAGTTGGATGCTAGGGATAAGGAGGTGATGTCCTTGAAGAAGGAGCTAGATGGTCTCTGGGAGGAGAAAGCCATAGAGGAGCAATCTTGTGATGCCACCTTGGAAGTTGCTAAGATGTGCATCAAGGAGTTATCCATGATTGTGGCTCAACATGAAGACAGAGTCAACATCCTCCAAGTACAAGTCAGACAAGAAGTGGAGATGAAGTTTCAATCCATCCGTGATACTCTAGATGAGGAACAAAAAAGAGTTCTTACAATCATGGAAGGCACTACTAATAGGCTAAAGACCCAAGTGGAATTGGCTATTACAACCCAAGCTCACCAGGCTAAGTTGCAAAAGCTGAAGTCAAAGATCCAAGCATTAGAAGCCAAGACTTACTCTTTTGAATAATTGACCAAGATGGTAGAGAAGTTGTGCAAGCATGGTGATGCCAAGTTCAAAAGCGTCTTAAGAAATATTCACCATGAACTAGAGGAGTAAAAAAAACATATCAAGGAGCTGACTTGGAGGTGTAAAGGTGAAGGAGGGTCAAGGAATTAGATTGTGGTGTACAATACTTATACAATTGTGTAGTTTTGGACCATCTGGATGTGGTTGTCATGAAAAAACCATTAGGTTGCCTTTTTATTGTGATGGGGAGTTCACTGTAATGCAGACTTCATCATGGTGTAATGCCTCTGTGCAATGACATATATAGAAATTCTTTGAGCAATTAAGGCTTTGTACATTAAATTGATTCTTTTGTGATATCTGCTTTTTGGGACCATTCTCTTGATGTGTAGTTGGAATCATAGTATTGGTAGAGTATATAGTAAGCACCTCTATAGTTGGTGCTACCATGACATTTAATTTGCAACAACCAAACAGGTAGAATAGGGTTAGTCTTAATTCATAGTTATAGGGTTGTGACATTGCACAATTATGGATGCGCCCCATCTTGTTGTAATGGAGTATAAGAGGAGTCAGCTTGACTTAATACAAGTTCAATTAGCACAGACTAGAATTACATCTCATACTTGTCTGTTCAAACTTGTGAATGTGCAATCATTTTGTTTGTGGGTTTGTAAATTTGACTCTATTGTAAGGATGATGCATGAGGACCACTTAGATCTTAAGTGTATTAATGTCAATATGGTGTATTTTTGTGATTGTTGAGTCAAGTAGTGGTGAGAAACTTGAAGTAGGAGTGCAAGTGCTTTGGTGTAGGAGGGCAGTCAGGCTTAGGAGTTCTAAAGGGTCAAGATGATGCGTTGAGAGCCATGATGGCTAAGAGTGTTGTAAAGTATCAAGTGTAATGAAAACCTCACGGTATCACAAACCTACAATATAGCAGCAAGGAGTGTCTTCTAGGAAGAGTAGAATGCTCTCATTGGTGTTATGGTGTGCATTATGTAGGTACTTGCAAGGCAAAGACCTTTGGGCCAATGACCAACATGACAAACTAAATCATCACCTTCAGGAGCTAGTGTAGTGAGATATCATTTGTGAATGTGATATAGTGGTTTTGTTTTTGCTGTAGTGTACCAGAGAAGGATACCCTACCCTCTTTTGGGAATTGTCTTGCCCAAGAAGTTAAAGATGTAACAATAGCTGACTTGTGATAAAGTGACACTTTCCCTTCACTCCTAGCCAATTTTGAGCCATATCCTTGTGGGAACAACCTATTCTTACTGATTATACTATGAGTATGTCAACATTGGGCTGTCACATGAAAGATTAACAACGGTACTCTAAGTAATAATTCATAGTACGTCCAACACACCTAAGTGTATGTTTTGTAGCCTGAATGTGTTTCCTGCTCGGGTTAGCTATAAACTGAGCCAACACATTAGCAGTAAATGATACATCTAGCCAGGTGCTGGTAGAGCTCCATAGTTGGAACCACCCACCAATATTTGGGTAAGGAAACTAGGCACACTCAACCTTTTCCTCCTACCTTCTGACTGCCCTTCTACCTTTAGTAGAAGGGCAGTCATCTAGAGACAAATATACACCCAATACCATCAAAGTGGAAATAGGTTTTATGTCAAAGAAATCATATTGAGAAAGAAGTTGCAGAAAATAATGTTGTTGTGATAGATGGATCCAAATGTCATAACAATCTTGGATTATCTGCAGACTTAAGCAATGATGAACTTCACCAAGATTGGTCATGGCAAATCATTCACAAAGTGATGTCTAATCTCAATGAGTATGACCGCTCCACATTGATTTACTTAAAGAATAGTCAATAAGAAAATTTTGTTCCTCCAAGGATATTAGTTGGAAATGCCTAAGAATGAAGCAAAATACACACTTATCACCAAGTCTCAGTTCATTTATTGTTTTGCTTAACCTCTTGGGCATGAACAACTCCAAAAGAGGATAGTGTCACCGTCTATGGTGAACTACAACAAAAAAGAAAATCACAAAATCATTTTCACTCTAAGATATAGCCGGGATTGCTCATGAAAGTGATGGTTTGTTCAACTCCAAGTGCCACTCCATTCCAAAGATACAATGCTTGCAAATGTGTTCTACCTTTCCCAAAAGGCACAACTTGTAGAACCAAACTTCATGCTATTCCTTGCCTAAGCTTTCTGATTCCGTGGTAATTGCTTGTGCGGTGAGCTTCTTTCTCCACTCATTGCACAAGTTCACTCCTTCAAATAATTTAGTGCACACCCTGATCAAGGGCAAGTACCTGCTCAACACTAAGAATTGAAGACCTATTGTGAAATTTTTTACCTCCACTCTTGCCTAGAAACTGAACAATATACAACATGAAATTGAACAATACACAAAATAAAGGACATAGAACTTGCAAAGAAGTAGGAACACTCTTTATTGGTAATCAAAGCCTGTATTACACAAAAGAACAAACAAAGTGCTAGTGACACTTAGCCTTACATACTAATCTGGCTCTAAGCCCAAGGGATCAGAATCCCAAGTGAATCTTGAAAAATCCTAACCTAAACTATCCATCACTAGTTGTTACTACCCTAATCCTATTGTATCTAATCATCTATAGAATGATTAGGCTCCTATACATGTCAAGGGAGATATCAGACCCCATCTATTTTATCTTTAGTATACAACCCTAAGTACGTGTACAAACCTGAGGACAATCCTCCACAATTGTGTACTCTTGGAATCCGCAAAGGCCTTCTCTCATTAGGTAGATCCTACCTTCATCACTGCAAGGTATACCTTGATGCTCAGTAATTCCTCGTGCTTTATTAGCACAATGTCAATAGCACGCTTCCAAGCCTTGTAGTAGTCGGAAAGCATAGTGAACTCATCCTACTTTGTCTTCAAGGAGGCTTCCCAATTTTCTAGAGCAGCTTCAAGGTGACAAATTTGAGCCTCCATGGAAGTTGGATCTTCTTCCCTTTGTGGTGCTCCATGACCATGGTCCCCCATCCTGAGCTCTCCTTTCTACCCATGCTAACCATTCTTGGAGACATACCATCTCTTGAGAATCTCTTGGGTCACAATGTTGTTTGTCTTGTGCACCATATCCTTTTATCTCCATGAGTGGGATCTCCAAGTGAAAAATGTGGGTGTTGGCTTCAACCAACTCCATCTCTATTGCTTGTTTTTCCTATATGGCCGTCTAAATGTGAAAGTGCAAGAAATCAATCAATCTCTTGTGATCTGTCACCACAAGGTCAATTTCTTGGTAGACAAGGAGTAGTTCTTCCAAGGTCTTTAGTACCAATCCCAACATGTAGACAACATAGGATGACAATGGAATATAGTTGAGTGGGTACATGAAGGGCCCCTTTGGGTACACCAATGGACTTGGCTTGGGCCATGGTGCCTCTCATGGTCAGGCCAGCATGGCTCCACTAGCTTGTAGAAGATCCCTAGTAGGAGCAAGGATCATCAAGGCATGCTGCACTTTTTTTGCTCTTGAGGTACTCTCTGGTCCTCCTTCTTTGGGTCTAGACTCATTCACCACCGTCTCCTTGAGTCTAACATTCTTAGGAGGGGAGTTGAATTCCGCAATGATCTGATCTAGGTCCAAGGATGCTTGTCCTCTTGGTCCTTTACCCTTTTCCTTGCTCAAAAGTCTCCTTCTGCTCACCTAGGATGGTGAGGTAGGACAATCTCAAGCAGCAGTTCCTGAGGTGGCATACTACCTGATGATTGTCTCCTTTAGGGACAGCCCAAACCAGAATTATCCTCCCTTCTTTGTGAATCAGTGTCTTGGGAGGAGTCTTCTTTTGAAATTGGGATATCAAGACCTCCTCCTTGTCATCCACCAAAAAATTGGCTGGTCAGGGACAGCTTGGTCTGGCACATCCAACTCTAATGTTGTTACAAGAGTGGACTGAACCTCCAGTCCCACTTCCTCTCTTGCTTTTGCCTTGTTGGAAGACACCTCTATCTTGGAGAAGGAGTTCTCCTACTTTGGGGGGACTACTTCCACAGCTGGCAAAGGTTCCCTCTCTTGTGCTACAAGAACAATGGCTTCCCTCTCCAGCAGCCTTGTTAATGGGTGCACACTTACATGACTTATGGTATGTTATGAAGGCATCCTTATACTTCTTGATCTTGCACTCATATCACGATTTGCATTGATAATACCCTAAGGAATAATAATGCATGAAGAAAAGCTTCCTCTCCTCCTTCCACAATACTCTCATCCCATATAGAAATGCAACACAAATAGTGAGAGAAAAGTAGGTCCTCCCATCATTTGCAATGGCTCCGTAAGCTCTTGGGGTTTGATGATAGAACATTTTCATCCGGTCTGCGGTTTGCCTTCATGCAATAGTTGGAAAAAGGTCACATGCCAATTGTTCACATATGTTTCCCATGAAGATCTGAAAAACTTCATAACCAAGGTGACAGTGGTGCACTGAACATGGTTCTTGGTATCCTTGCACCCTCCAACCATTCCCTGTCTTCTTGTGTTTGAACGAGGATTCAAACTTCTTGGTCATTTCTTCTGATGGTTGGGGCCAATCTTGATCAAGGTGCATTGCCCCAAGTGTTGAATTGGACCTGAGCACTTTCTACCAGTGCTCCTAAGTCCATGCAAACACATTTCCTCTCAAGCTGGAGAAGTTTGGGTTTTTCTTCTCCTTAATCTCTACTACCATTGGGAGGTATGCAAAATCCCAAAACCATAGTAGAAAGTGTAAATGTGTCTAATTCAAGTGCTTAGGCATAGTAGTAGTGTGCCCAATTCTCTACTATGGGTGATTTCAATAAGACACCAGACTTTTTTTGTGAGGAGACATCACGATAAGAAAGCGCACCTCAAATCTGATTCTCACTTTGGGCTCTCAATCTTGGTCATTTTCTCTCACAATCTCTTGAATTGCTCAAAGGTTCTAAGCTCTTCGTTCTTCTAAAATGTTCCCACCTGCAAAATTTCAAATGCTCCAAGAATGGGTAGAGCGTCAAGATAATTTGATCAAACTTTACCTCCTTGCAAGACATTGCATTTATACATTTCATTGATCCATTTGAGATTCCATTAGTTATGGTGAAGCATTGTGGTCTGTGTATGTGTGAAGCGGCATGAGGACTGATGGAGACTGAAATTGGTTCTTCATCCTACATATCAGTTCCTTGTTAAACATGAAGTTGAAGCGTTACCTACTGACGGTGGCTCCCAACATGTCATCCCACACTCAAGTTTGTGGTATCTTTGTTCTCAATCATTCACTCTTCTTTGGGTGACTCTTTAGGAACTTTGTGGTGACTGAGGTATAAGCCATACTTTATACCTTCAAGTATCATCATACTCAACATGATGTGCTTATTTGGGGAAAACAACAAAAAAAAATAGAAAATCTGCATAATGGAACATTAGGTGGGATGTGACACCTCTACCTTATACAAGTCTCTGGCCTTTGCTGCTTTGTCCTTCTCTAAGTCTTCTTTGGCCTTCCCAGTGTAGACTTGCTTATGCATCACTTTGATCAATGCAAAGTAGTCCACCACATCAGGGCACTCAGCTTGTTCTTAGTGCAACAACACCTCCAAGGATTGCAGTGTAGTGCCAACCAAATGAATGATGAAGCTTGAGCCTTCTTGCACCTGCACCAATTTGGAACTTGTTGGTACCTCCTGCACTTCAATGTGCACTTCAGGTGCAACCTTTGGAAGATCAATCACAATGTCAACCTCCTCTTCTTCTTCAACACTGTTTGTGATACAATCTTCTTCCTTTGTGTAGTCCTCGGCCTCCTCCTCTCTTTCCAGCCAAAGTTCTTGGTCCTTGGAGCACTCAGCCCAATTTTGAATCTCCACTATGGCAATGTTGCTTCTTCCATCATGGGCTCTTCTTCATCTGCAAGGCACTTGTCCATATCTTGGTCCTGCACTTGCGGAGCAGACTGGGCATCTTCCCAAATTCTTCTCCTTCGTCCTTGTCTCTTCAAGTGGAGGTTGACCCTTGCAGAGTGAAGGGTCCTTGCTCCTCTTTGTCCTTGTCTTCATCTACTTTAGTGTCCTTGGCTTTGTCTTTTGAAGAGGGTACTTTAACAATTTGGACACTTGCCTTTGACCTCTTTGCTAGAGGAAGTGGCTTCTTCTTTGGTGTGGTGTTCTTCCTCTTTGGAGCCTTTGGCAAAGCCAGTTTTTTATCTACATGGACAAATTGGCTTGTCTCTGCAAACTTAGCATAGGCCGATATTTGGCAATCTGCGTAGGTCCTTTAGGTTGCAATTGAGAATAACTTGTAGGATGGAATGTGTGTGGAATCTCTTTCTCTCTTCCTTTGTTAGCAGATTGAGCTCCATGTAATGCACAACAAAAGCAATGTAGGTGGCTCTTCCTTTGTTTTCAAAGTCTTGGTGTAGGGGCTTGCACTGCTTGTCAAACATCTCCGCACAATCTATAGGCTGTCTTGAATACATAAAATTGAAGAACATTGCCTGACCATTGGTCAAGTAGGGGGTTCTTTTCTATTTAAGAGCTTCACATCTGCTTCTAACAATGGCTCCTTGTGCATGGTCCTTGTAATTGGCCACACTCCATCCATTGTTCTTGGAGTGCTTGCTATTGAAGTGGCTCTTGACTAAAGAGTAGGTTCTTTTGTATACAAATTTACTATCTGTGGTCATTGCTCTTGCAACCCCCAACATCTAGACCAAGTAGCATTTGCAAGTGGTCCTTCATCCAGTTTAATGGGTTACCTCTTATTCCCCTGAATTTTTCTCTCCTTTGCCTCTCATTTCATGAATCATATGGAAATCGGACAACTCCCAATTCTAGAGTAAGAATCCCAAGTGATTAGTTCAAATCACATCCAACCTATAGTATACGGCCCATTTGTTGACAATAGGGTATCTAAGGATGGCCAGGTGCATGCATTCTTGTAAGTTTTTGGAGTGACTACCATTGCAGGTAATCCGACAAGGCCTTGCGGACTGCTCAAGGTGTAGTGAGATACAAAGGCATTCAATTAGATCCTTATATGTGTGGAAGTGCTTATTCCGCGCGTGTCGATATCAAGTTTCTCCATTCCAAGGCTTTGGGAGTGCTTCGCAGAAGAGACTAGTATGAAAGCTGGAAATTGGTAAATAGTCATCCACTTAATTTGAACTCGACTGCAAGGATGAGAGTCACAGAACTGATTTATTTACCTATTAACTTGCATAGCTAAGGATGAGAGTCACAGCTAAGGATGAGAGTCACATAACTGATTTACTTACCTATTAACTTGCATACCTACCTACTTTGTAGCTTACTTTAGACAGCGCGTATCCATTGCTCTACAGAGGGCATTGGCTGGTGCAATCCATAGGAGAGCAATCACATTAGGTGATGTTTCTTTGGATGTTCCAGTTGTGTGTAGACCGTAAGATTTGCATAGCTCGGATATCTTAGGTGCGGTAGGGCAGATTTCTCATACAGACTCTATTGGAGCTTAGCCCCATGTTACCTTTTTTGTCTCTCCCTTGTACAGCTTGATGGGGTCTTCCCATCCTTCATTTTTCCTACGCGGTCGCCTTTTTTCCTTAACTTGCATAGCTATTACCGATACGACTTGCATAGCTCGGTTATCTTAGGTGCAATAGGGCAGATTTCTCATATTGACTCTATTGGGGCTTAGCCCCATGTTACCTTATGTGTCTCTCCCTTGTACGGCTTGATGGGTCCTCCCATCCTTCGTTTTTACTACGCGGTTGCTTTCTCTCACCTCTTAAGGTAAACATACTCAAGGGAGTATTGATGGGTCCTCCCATCCTTCGTTTTTACTACGCGGTTGCTTTCTCTCACCTATTAAGGTAAACATACTCAAGGGAGTATTGCAGCGACGCTAATTACAGGTATTTATGGTGTCCACAACCGTTGTGCTTGCAGCCTGAACATTTTGAGAAACAGTTTTCTATACAGTACCTTGATACCTGCAGAGAAGGAGTCCTGTCAAAGACTGCAATATTGCTTGCTGATCTTATTCCCGTTTGATTGTTCTCGAGGTAAACCTGATGTGCGAGAGACGCCTGTAAACTTTCTACCAGTTAAGAAAGATCGTGTTATCATGACTCTTACAAATACCGAGTGCTCACGGATCATGTCCCACAGGAACACATTCAGTCATCGTTTTCCATGGAAGTATTTAGAACTAGGCTTTGAATTTCTTTAAAGCACCGTAGGAGCAAAAGGGAGTCGTCATTTTGATGTGACAGCGAGTGAAAGCACCTCTCCCTTAATAAACAATGAATGAAATGTGTACTTGTTTCTATAATGCTGTACATGAGCAAATATTGTCGCATGTTGAAGAGTCAACGAGACTGTTTTAATGACCTACAATGAGTAATGTGGATAGAGCGATAGGAATAATATTGGAGCAAGCCAGTTGCGATCTTCAAAATTTTATGCAGAAAGTTAATGTGTTGAAAGGCCTACATTACATTGCAACGTAAAGTTTTGCTGTGAAAAGAAATTATGCGAAATTTTGGCAGAGATAGTGTTTTCACTTTATCATTGAAAGTAGACGAGGTCATACACTGAGACCCCAGACGCATTCGGCATGGAGGAAGTAAATTCAGTGTTGAACCGTACAAGTGCAGTAGATTGTATAGAACTTCCGTTAAATGTGTTCACTTGGTTTGTATGTTCAAAAATTGTGTAAGTTAATTACCGATCGTCGGTGGAGTCATTACTAGTGGCTGGATGGTGAATGATTTTTCGTCAAGTAAAATTGCTATGTAACAGTAATTTTCTGACGCATTTTGACTTTGAGCATAATACAATTAATATTTCTGAGTCATTCAGTTACAAATCAAATGGCACAAAAAGTATGGAAATGAATTGCAGGATTACTCCACTGTCGCGACAATTTCAGCGTGTCGTGGCCTCCATATTCTCGAATGGCACAAAGTTAAAATTAGTGAACAAGGTTCTCATTTGTGCATTCGATTAGCAAAACGTTGTAAGGTTTTGTAATGATTAGTGAAAGTGCTGCATAAATATACATCTGAAGTAAATTACTTTTCACGAAGCTTCTACGATTGACTATTCTACAGATTCTCTTCAGCTGTAATTTTTCTCACAGTGCACAATTCTTAAGTTCTAAGTCTGTTCCCCCTCAGTTTAGAAAACCTTATTTACAAAATAACGGCTGCACTACGCCTCACTGGCTTAGAAGAAAGTCTTGAAAACGGGAGCGTGAATGAAGCTCTCTGTCAAAACTAGAGAAAGAAATCCCAGCATAGCAAGACGTCCATTCCAGCGCTCAGCCCTGGCTGTAAATGGTCCAAAGCTCCTGGCGTCCGTTGACTCTCCGTTAAGCATTGGCACGATCGAAGCGTATGCAATTAGTGGCACAAGTGCGACGTAAAACACAAGTCCAGTGCCTTGTGTGTATAACTGATCGAAAACGGTCAATCCGCTCATCTTCTCAGCGATGGCCGCCCATATGATACCGACCATTGCCTGCACATGTTCAATCCTCACTTTCAGCACTAGAATCCTGATTTGAGTTTTGGAATAGACTTGAAGCGAAAATTTTGAAAACAGGGAACATGGAGTTGGAGGTTTCACTTACGAGTCGGCCGTTGATTGTCTCCGGTGCAGCACCATCGAATGAGAATATGCTCGGAATGTCTCTGCTACCGGTTTCTGGTCTCCTCTCTAGTTCCGGACGCGGGTAGAACGACCCAGAAGTGGGCTTGGCGCCGAACACTGATTGCTTTTCTGACTCATTGCTTTCTTGGTTTTGCAGAATGTCGTCCTTTGTGATTTCTTTCTTTGTGGCTCCGTCCACGCTTTCACGAATTCCCTCGCATCGGATTGAGGTCATCCTCTTTGAAACCAGAGGTGAACGTAGCGTGCCGAAACTATCTGTAGTACGAACAGAGTTTCTCAAACTCGCTGTCGAAGGTAGAGATCTTAATCCTCCCAACACCGCGCTAGCGCCAGAAGCAGCCATGGTTGCTGACATTGCAGAAGATAACGATCGAATGTCCTTCAAGTTTCCAACAAGAGTGTCGAACCTGTTGTCGAGTGAGAATAAGAAGCCTGAATACAAGTAAATGCCTAGGACTGAGGTACTCGTTAACTTGTGTGGACTCCAAACGTTCGAAGTAGAAAATGGAGAGCAAACTGATGATTCCAGGTTTGAGACTCCTGTTTATATACGAGCATAAAGTTTAGTAGCATCATGGACATTTGGGCACATGGCATCTACTCGGGCTGGTGAATCAACCATGTGGCTGTGCAAAAATTCACTTGGTCCATGCTTCCGGTGAATCAATGTCAGGAAGTAATCTGAACTGCCGATCCGCCCACGGTTGTGACAGCAGGAGATTCGACTGCGATCTAGGCTACCGATAACTTTTCTAGAACTTCGTAGCTTATTTGCATCCAAATGCAGAAAGACCGACAGGATTAAACTTGTTGAGATCATCTATCATCTGAATCCTAAGCAGATTTCATTTAGGATTTTAGAAGTGGTGCTAAGACGACTCGTACCAGCATTGCCAACACAGCAGAGTATTGACTCCTCTGCAGGACGAAAAGGTGTGTGCGCTCAGTACTTCCTAAGACCGTGGAGACGGTCTTAGTTGCGGAGTGCTTAGTTGCAGGAGATCGATTGGAAGAAAAGATGGGGGACATGCGAGATACACGTAGTAATTAAACTGGACACATAGTAGTGAACTCACTATGTGTCGCTAAACTCTACTTCCACTTCTCCTTCATGAGCGCACGACACTTGGGTTCATCTTGAGACCAGTTACTAAAACTGCAGTAGCTTATGCAAGAGGTGGCAATGAACAAGAAATGGAATTGAGCCGTGATCATTAAACCGTTCAACTTGACATCATTATCGTGCGCGTGATGTAGTTGAACTATCATGTAGTGAAATCTAAAGGAGAGCTATCCATTTTGGGGGATGGTCGACTTTGACATTTAGCGTTGCACGTATTTAGTGTTGCATGGAAAAGCGGCATGTGTCGCTACCAGCCGCCGCTATTTGGCTCGGATTCACGGTCGCCGACAGCTGAAAGTGTGTGAGGTAGTAACAAGGCCCATCTATTAGATGAATAGATGCTTGGAGGAACTTGTACGTCGCTTACTATGCTTTCTCAGATATCGAGTCCAACTTGACCATTTGGAAGTGTTCCACAGAAGCCAATTGTCAACGGTTGAAAACGGCAAATAGGCTTCTGATAACTTTGACTTGCCTGCACTGACCAGAAAAGAAATAGGTAAGCTTAAGCACGGGATAGAAAGAGGATGGAAGACTTAACAACCAGTAACAAGGAAAACAGGAAGGCTCAAAACTTAAGGAAATAGGTAAAAGCATAAACTCATGTCGATGTTGCGATAGTGACTTTAATTGGCTTGGAGTTCATTTAGCACGAATGTTTTGTGAGATTGCGGCAGATACCGCTACACGTAAAAATAAAGATCTGTACTATATTTTGCTGAGCCAATTCCTGGCTGATTATTTTCGCATCAGAAACAAAAGGTGGAAAATGAGAAATAATTCTTCTTTAACAGGAATCTTTTCGTTGCGAGTACTTTCTCTGGTCAATCTAGAATCCTGTCTTCCATAAATCACTGTTACTGGAGCTGAGTATTTAATTAGAGAAAATTTGAGAAACTTACGTAGTAACTTCAGTGGTCTAATTTTATTGGTCATTATTGCGCTAAAATCTTTGGTGGTTGAATTTAATTACGGACGAAATAGAAATAGATCCATTTATAGGTCTACACGGCTTTACTCCCTATTCGGTAACCGTATAATAAACTGATTCGCTTATGAATGCAATAAAGTGAAGGATCGTGACATCAATGAGGCTAAAGAACACTAAAGTGCAATGTAGTGCAATGTAAACGTGTTTGAGGTTTAGGTTACATAGTGAGACCCAAAGATAACGCCAGTGAGACTAAATATTGCTAAAATGTAACGTAACAATGATTGAGTTGTATGTTATATGCAGGCGACACATGGATAATTCTAATGAGACTAAACTATTCTAGAATACAATGTAAAAATGTTTGAATTTTTTGCTGCATTAGAGGACCCAGATATTCTACAATTAGGATACACGATGCTAAAGTACCATGAAAGAGAATTTGAGTTTTATGTTCTGTAGAAAGGACAGAGAGAGAACTCCGGTTATTCCGTTTATGAAATCAAATCATTGTAGAGTCTAGAGTATTGACGGGAATTTTAATTTTTTATAATTTCTGAGTGCAAAAATGATAGACAAGCACCGAGTAATGTGAACAAGCTAGATAACAAGAAATATAGTACAGAGAAGCTCAAAGTAGGGACACAACTTTGGATCTTATTACGGGATATGAGAAGAGATCTGTAATCAATTTCAATTTCGATTAACGAGATGTCTATCAAGGCCTCTTCGTTTTAGAAATATGAAGACCTCAATGGAAACTTGAGTATAAAAAATGTGAAGACCGCAAAGGAATCTTGGAATATATTTTGTGCCAAGTATGCAAATATATGGACAAGCAGGAAATTGCTATTGAGGTAATAACTGAATTCTTTGAAGATGGAGGAGAAGGAGTACGTAAGCAACACCTGATTTAGCATTAAAGATTCGGAGCAGCAATTATCATATGTCCAAGTGAAGATGGAGAACGAAGGTCTAGTGCTACTGATGATGAATAACATAACTTAATCAATCATTTCAAAACTTTGTGCGACTAAGCTCTTAACGAGAGAGAAAGTGCCATTGTTTAAAGAGTTATACAATTTATTACTTCAAGAAGAATTCTAGAGAGAGACCATAGACAATGTAGGACGAATTAGGACGAATTAACGACAATGCTTTCTTCATAAAAAATAAGGAATTTTTTAGTAAAGAGAAACTCGGGGAAAGTTCAAAATATATCCTACGAACCCTGACTTTTATTTTGCACCTAAAATTAATTTCTCTAAAACAAGCAAAACTGGTGAATTTGACATATCATGAAAGAGCTTGCGAAAGAGCAATCAATACGACAAAAGAGGTCTTTCTGTACAGAGTGACTGTGATATTACATGTACGGTTCCCTCTCCGAGTGAACTGAGAAGGAGAAAGCGAGCGAATAAAGAATCCTCGCACCATATATCCATCTATCGAACAGGGATGTTAATCTAGAAAGTTTCGCGCTCGAGATTTCAACAAAGGTTGGGACCCACTGCCGAGATATTGAACACATTCTCTCATGCTTTGTGGTCGAGATTGCAAATAAAGTACACATCTGGGTATATAACGGGTCCTGCTACTTTGGTTTGAGCCAGACACGGTCACTACATTAGATCTAGATATAGTCAGGGAAGGATTGGAGTGATTTCTTCAAATCCAAAGACAAAAATAATTGTTACCACTGTGGCAAATATGGACATTCTATAGTGGAGTGCAAAAAGAGAATAGAATGTGAAGTATGGAGTACTTAAGAAACCTCACTTGTAGCTAAATTGTAGCACCTCTCCTACAGACGAGATAGCAAAAAAGGAGCAACTATTTTTTACTTTATCACTGATTGCCAATCACTCCCAAAATGCATGGTGCAAGAGCCTCCAACCACATGACAGGGATTAGTTTTCTACTTTTGTAAGTATTGATGGCACTCTTGTGATTATGGGTGATAGAATGATACACAAAGCCAAAGGAGAGTATGATGTAAATATGCTTTTGTCTGATGATTACATCTGAGAAATTTCATATGTATGGTTTGTTTTTGGAATTTTGCACAACATTCTAAATATGGAGAATACCATTGAATTATGCGCTGGAATGGGACTTATTTTTTATGAGAAGGAATTTTGGATGAAAGATAAAGATCAGAATCTCAAGATAGTGGCCAAGGGAATTAACATATGGAAGTTCTATAAGTTGTGTGCATTTGAAGTAAAAGACTCATACCCTTGTTGGAGTGAGAAGTAAGACAAGTTCATGGCGTGGGAGATATGGCCATTTAAATTTGGAAATTTTACTATTCTCAAATAGAAGGTAAGGAGTTTTATGAGACCTTTACTCATGTGGCTAAGTTGAATACGTATGTTTATTTCTCTAGCTACACAATTTGGTCGTTAAATAATTTAGTCAGATAAATAATACCTTTCTTAATTAAGTTCCTGAGGTGGTATAAATGAAACAAATTTGGGATGTGTCCAACTAGGGAAAGAGGTCTCAGAGTGTAGATTGAAGAAATGACTCTATGGATTGAAACAAGGTCCAAGAGCTTGGTATATAAAGATTTATATTTTTTGGTGACTTTACCAAGAATGTCTCACATCCAAATTTGTAGATGAGGACAGAAGTAAGAGAATTGGCAGTTTTATTAGCTTAAAGGAATGATAATATCACAAATGTAGATAGTGAGGAACTTGCGGAAGAGGTGAAGAGCTTTTTGAACTCAAACTTTGAGATGAAAAATACGAAAGATGCACTTTGAGAAATTCATTTTTATCTAGGTTCTGAGATTTGGAGGAAAAATAAAATCAGTTTACTCAAGACAAGAAGATCCAAGAGCTTCTTAAAACATTCAAAATAAAAAATTATAATCCAATTACCATTATTGAGATTTGTGGAAGAGATCTGGAAGTTGATGAGAACAAGGAGAAGGTAGATGTTATAATATTCAATAGTAGAAAGTTTAATACATTTTAGTACTACAAGGCACAAAATTTCTCATTGACATTATGATAAGCTAGTTTACACAAGAGTCCAAGATCTCTCATTGATGGGTGCTAAGAGGATCTTCTCGTACGTCAAAAGTATAATGATTTTTAGGGTAGAATGTAGAAGCATCTTAACACATGAAGAGATTTACTTGGATGGTTACACCAGCTCAAATTGGGTTCAGTAGAGAGATACTATAAGATCTACATCGGATTATACTTTCAAGTTAGGGAATGGTTCTATCTCATGGTCTGCAAAGAAGTAGGCTATGGTGGCTTTATTATCTGCATAGGTTCATGAATATCAGCATCTCCTTAGTGCTAGCTAACAAGTAATTTGGCTATGGCGGATTTTGGTAAATTTTTGATTTGATGAATATACCCTACAAAATGTTCAGCAATCATTCCAATTCTATTGCAGGGGCTAAAACATGTATTCCATAAAAAGGCCACACATAGAAAATCTCAGTATCAATTTGGTTTGGGGAAAGATACAAAGTGGAGAGGTTATTACTATGTAGCTAAATAAGGAAGCAATTTGTTGATACTTTTAATAAAGACTTCCAGTGAGAAATTTTGTGAGGTCTAAGAGTATTGTAACAACCTAGAGTATACTTTACATACTAGCAGTAAAATGGTAAGAACAAGTAAAACCCATAAGGATATGGGTTGGAACTGGTTAGAAATGAAGAGAAAGTGTCACAAGTTGTAGTTTGTTTAGTGTTTGCTGTTTAACCTCTTGGGCAGAAACTGTTCCAAGTACAAGGGTGGAGGAACCCACTACAGCACTATGCAAAAACCTGAAAATCTCCTAAATCACTCTCAAAATTACATGTAACCAAAGTTACCCTGAAGGTGATGGTGGACTTTGCTCCAAAAGGTCTATCCTCAATAGCATGTGCTACCCTTCTTTGAAGGCATGCCACCAAAGAGGCTCAACTAGCAAGAAAATGTCCCCAAGTCTTGATTTTGTGTTACTGATGGCATTTAGGACTAATCAAATTTATCATTGGGTCACCTTTCACATTCAAGCTCCAATTGCTAACCCTTTCTCTTGGATTCAACAATTGAAAAATTCACACCTCTACATTGGCAAGGGTATTCAAATACAGATTGATCAGACCAAAATATGGGTGTGATATAAAGTTATATTGTTAAGTAGACTGATGCATTATTGGCCCAAAACCTTATGTAAAATTTCCTACTGCTACTCCACTTCACCCCAACGGTCTTGGATGGCTAAGCAGGTTCTTGGCCAAACCTAACTACTCCATTGCCACCAATTATGGTATTAATTCCTATCTTATCTAGTCTTACAACTTAATTAAGCTTCTTTGAAAAACTGGAGCAACTACTTAAACTACCACAACAAAGGGTTATTTGGGCAAAACTTGACCAAATGCCATTTGACGCAAAACTTCTATTGGGCCAAAACCTTTGGTTTCATTCCTACTTTAGAATTTTACAACTCATATACACATTTTAGAAGATGGGTTGGAAGTTCTTGCAAGAAACTAATAGAGTCTATGTAGAATTATTAGAAAAGATCAAAGAATGTACTCTAGTCTAACACTATGGTCCCTTTGGGTATCTCAGGTTCCTTTGGCATTACACTCTATTTAGAGGAACATCCTTTGCCTCTGAGTTGTCAAAGGACTTCTTTGGTTCACTCCTTGTAGTCATCAATCTTCAATAGATATGAGTTCTTTACTTCATTGACCTTCTTATCCAAAGTTGGAGAGCAAGCTAGTCCATTTATTCCTCCTCATATTTTTCCCCTTCAGATTCTCGGCATGGAACTGCAATTCATGAACTTGTATTCAGTGGTTCTCTCTTTGGCTTCTTCTTGGAGCATCGCCACAAACTGTGCTCGGACCTCCTCTACCTATTGGAGTTCCTCCATCTTCTTTGCTTCAATTTTTAGGCACTTTGCTTGAAAGTCTTTGTTTAGCTTCTTGTGTAGGCACCCTAGTTTGGCCCCTTTCTCCAGGGGCCAAAGCCAAGTCCTTTGCTTGAGCTTCCAACTGCATGGCTACCTCCTTCTAATACTCAAGCATTTGGAGGTCCAAAGTTGTATTCCTGACCTTAGTATCAATCAGCTCTGGCGTAGGCTCTGCACCTCCTTGTGTTGAGCTTAGAGGTAATCCTTGTAGTTGAGCTTCTTCTCCTTCTTCTCCATTTGCAGCTTACCTAATTCCAATTGGACCTTGCACAATTCCTTCTCCTGACTTTGAAGTGCAGAATCAAGGGAAGAGGCATTCTTCTTCTTCCACTCAAATACTTCTTTGCATCAAGGCATTCATCTTCTTTGCTTCCTCCTTGAAGTGATCTTGGCTCTGGATCACTTCTTCATGGAGTTTACTTTCTTTGGCCTTTTGTGTATGAATCTCCTTGTGCATTCTTTGTACCAAGGTGGTATAGTCCATGATATTTGGACACTTGTGCTTGTACTAGGGTAGTAGGGGTTCTATCGATTGCAACACCAACCCCATTGAGTGAATGAAAAAGTTGGCCCCCACCTAAACTTGACTGCCAATGGTTTGGCTTGATCCTTCCTCTTGTGTTGAAGCAAAGACTTTGGGTTCTTTCATGATCTGCATTGGGGTTTCTTTTGCTTCAATATCAACCTATTCTTCTACTTTGGTCCCTTTCTGGTCTGCCAACCAAATGTCTGCTTGAACTTTGGGCCAAAGTTCTTGTTCTTCCTTTGAGTTTCCCTTTGTACGTGGAGATGGGGACCAAGGAGTGGGGCTTGGAGGTTTTGACTCTAGGCCAGTCTCCACCTCTTGGGTTTCCTCATTCTTGTCTGGTTGTGGTAGCCCACTTTGCACTTCCTAATGTAGATTTTTTTAATTTTTTTGTGTGCAATTAGTTAAATACTCAGATGAGATTAATGTTAGCAATTAGGATTTAGAGCTTAAAGCCCAATCACCAAGAAAATGTACTAAAGCATGCAATCAGGGGATATCATTGGATTGAAGCCAAGAAGAGATGATGGTCCCAACACCATGATGAAGATGGTGGGTATGGGATGCCATGTCAGCATTTGGCCATCATTCTTCAGCGCTTTGACTTCCCTTAAGCAATTGCTACCACGTAGGAGAAAGAACCAGTTTTGCTCACCATTAGTCCTTATGCACACTTCACACATTTGGGAATAACAAAATTTACCATTGATGACTGATGAAAATCCACAATGGATCAATTGAGGATTATAACATCTTGCCTTGGGGAGAAATAAGTTTCAGTCAATTGAATTTGTGCCACCTCCAAGTTCACGAGGCAATTAAATTAGGTGCATAAGGTGACCTTGTGGTACAAAGTCTTGAGTCTTGAGGTTTAGCACAAGAGGCTATGCGAGTGGGTGATTGGGATTCAAGAGAGTGCAAAGGCAATTGGGAAGTATTTGATTTGAAAGTGTTGGGTAACATGATGTCGCACAAGAAGAAGAAAATGCTAGCCGCAATTGCCTTAGGTATTTCAAGAGTGAAGAAATGGGTACTCTACTGTTTATGCAGAGTACCTTAACTCCAAGCATTTGCAATTCTTGCTTTGGATTTGGGATTTTACTTATTTATTGACAGTGATAGAGATAAAGAAGAAGAAGAACCCAATCTTCCCAGACCTGCACAATAATGTGTTTTTTCTAGAATGGTTGAGCATTGGCAAAAGGTTATTGGGTCAAATTCTATGCTTAGGGGCAATGTACCTCAACCAGGAGTGGCCCAATTGACAGAGGAGATGACAAGTAAATTCAAAGCCTTGTTCAAATATGCAAAGACTGGGAATGATTGGAAGGTAAACAAGTATAATGATCACCCTATGGGGACCTTGCTCATGAAGATCTTCAAATTGATGAGGACAACTTATGTTAAAAATGAGTAGGCCACCTTCTTCCAACTGTTGCATGGAGGGAAACCAATTGATCGGGTAAAGATGTTTTATCATGTTGCTTGTGAGATGATAGAGCAACTACAAATGCATGGAGGAAACACCTTCCTCTCTCTGTTTGTCTTACAATATTACATCAGGATGCGGCTGCTAAGATAAAAAAGAGCATCTGCTGGAAGAGCAGATGCTCTTTCCAGCACACTACTACCAGGCGGGCTACCATCAAGCCTGGCCCAAACATGCAACAGAAACCAAGAAGTATAAGGAGTTACAATACAAAAAGATAGGGAAATGGGTGCCAATTAATAAGGTTGTGGGACTAGGCATGAGCAAACAAGAGGTGAATGCAAGGGTCATTTCTTGAGATTCTCTTGGGTCCTGATACTTGTCATCCTGCACACCATACCCCTTGATTTCCGTGAGTTGTGTCTCTAGGAGAAAAATATGGGAGTTCTTCTAGAGTCTTCAATATTGGTCCCAACATGTAGACAACCCAAGATGACAACGGAGGATAGTTGAGAAGGTACATAAAGGGCCACTCCGTATACACCAACGCGTGTGGCTAAGCCACTAGTACCTTTCATGGTGGGGTTGGCATGGCTCCACTACCTTGTGCAAGGTCCCAAGTTAGGGCAAGGACCATTGGGGCATGTTGCGCTCAGAGTGCTCCTAAGGTGCTTTCTGGTTCCCCTTCTTCTATTTGAGACTCATTCACCACCATCTCCTTGAGTCTACTCTTAGCAAGGAGCGTAAATTCCACAATAATTTGGTCTAGGTCCAAGGACACCCGTCTTCCTGGTCCTTTGTCCTTCTCCTCACTGAAAAGCCTCCTTCAACTCACTTGGGTTGGTGAGGATAGGACAGTCTCAGACATTGGTTCTTGAGGTGGAATTACCACCTGATGGCTGTTTCCTTCAGGGGCAACCAGAATGTGAGCTGCCACCTCTTCTTTGTGGATTGGGGTCCTCTTCTATAATTGGGATATTGGGACCTCCTCCTCATCATCTGCCATGACATCTCCTTGGTCTAGGACAGCTTGGTCTGGAATATCCAACTTTAACGGTTTTGTGAGAGGGATTGAACTTCCACTCCTGCATCTTGTTCTATTTCTGCTTTGTCAAAAGACACCTTGATCTTGGAGAAGGAGTTCTCTTGCTCTGATGGCACTACTCCCATAGCTGGCAAAGGTTTCCTCTCTTGTGCTATGAGCACAATGGCTTCAGTGAGACCATCTTGTGAGTCTTGGTCAACTCTTCCATCACTTCCCAATTGGGATTCATCATGACATGGGAAGTCTCATCCTCCAAAGTCCACTACTTGAGGGTTTGGCCTGTGTCTCTTCCCAATCCTTGGTGGGGTCACAACCACCTTTAGTTTGCTGGATCCCTCTCCAACAGCCTTGTCAATGGGCACCCTTGCCAGTCTTTTGATGTTTCATGAAGGTATCTTTATACTTCTTGATCTTGCCTTTATATCCCGGTTGGTTTGGGTAATACCTCAAGGGATAGTAATGCGCCAGAAAGAGCTTCCTCTCCTCCTTTCACATTAGATCCCAATGTAGAAATGTAGCATGAATGGTGAGAGGAAGGTAGGTCCTCCACTCACTTGTAACTACTTTGTAAGCTCTTGAGTGCAATGATAGAACATCCTTGCACAGTCTATAAGTTTGCCTTCATGTAGTAAATGGAAGAAATTTTAGTTGCCCATTGTTCACATAAGTTGTTCATGAAGATTTGAACAACTTCATCACCAAGGAGATAGTGGTGCACTAAGCAAGGTTATGATATCCTTGCACCTTCCAACCATTCCTTGTCTTCTTGTGTCTAAACAAGGATTCAAACTCCTTCATCATTTCTTTTGATAATTGGGGCCATTCTGGATCAAGGTGCATTGCAAAAATTTTGAAAAAGACCCAAGCACTTTCTTCCAATGCCCATTTGTCCATGCAAACACATTTCCTCTCAAGTTAGAGAAGTTTGGGTTCTTCTTCTCCTTGATTTCCACTACCATTGGGAGGTACCAAAAATCCCAAATCCATTGTAAGAAGTGAAAAAGTGCCAAATTACTTGTTATAGCAATTGTGTGCCCACTTCTCTACTCTAGGTGACTATATTACAACACCAGACTTCTTCTTTGGGGGACACATTGTGATTGAATAGCAGAGCTCAAGTACAATCCTCACTTTGTGCTCTCAATCCCAATCACTGGCTCTACAATCCCTTGAATCACTCAAAGGCTCTAAGCTCTTCTCAGTCTTTTCCTTGTGAGGTGCTGCATTTAGACAATTCAATCAATCTATTTGAGATTTTGGTAGGCATTTTTGGCAAAATGTTGTGGTTATGCATGTGTGCAGTGGCATGAGAACTGATGGAGACCAAAACTCATTCTTCATCCTACATATTAGTTCCTTGTTCAACAAAAAGTTGAAGTGTTACCTACTGATGGTAGCTCTCAACATGTCATCCCACACTCATGTTTGTGGTACCTTTGTTTGTGGTACCGCTCCCCTCTCCTTTGTGACTCTTTAGGAACTTGTGGTGACTAAGGTATAAGCTATAATTTATTCCTTTAAGGATCATCCTACTCAACTTGATGCACTTATTTGTGTAAAACAACAAAAAAGAGAAAATCTGCCTAAAGGAGCATTAGCTATGCTATGACAATTGGTATGACTAAAACACCCATTTATGTATGTATATGTGATTGTGATATTTAATTTGGTATTACAAGTACTTGAGAGATATTATTTATATAGAGATAAAGGATGGTCATATATTATTTATGATTATCTAAATTTAGTCATAGTTAAGATAAATAGTACCTTACTTTAGAGGAAGTGGAAAAGATGAGCATCACTATTTTGGATTTCAATGTATTGATTTGGTATTATTTTTAGGTGTTTGGCTTTGAGGAAAGAGTTGAGAACTCTTGGATACACAAGCCTTTTTGCTTTGGATTCTTCTATAGTCCAAGAATAGCCCATGTGAAGGAATCCTTGACTTAGTGGTTGGGTCAAGATAAGACCATATGCTTAGGAGAATATTCCTATGAATATAGATATTTATTTAGATTTTAGACTTTATTTGACTTTTAGCCTAGTAACTTGAGTTACTCTAGTAATTAGTAACTTTGGTGCGTAACTATTCCACAAGTATATAAATTAGGGGTGAGGAGGTACTCATCATCCTTTTATTTAAAACTATTTATCTTTTATTGAATTCTCTTGTGAGAAATGGTTTGCCTTGGAGTGTTAGCCTTGGAGGAGTATGATGGGGTTCTTAGCTTTCTTTGTGCATAGTGTGCTATCATTATAGCCATTAGAGGTTCATCCTGAGTGAGAGATAGGCTGGCTCACAAGCCTTGTGCAAACAAGCATTTGTGGACTACAAGGCTATCCAAGAAGAGAAGTTGAAGGAGAAGGACAAGGACATGGGCCTGATGAAGAAGGAGATATCAAGGGCACAACATTGAATCTCTTGAAAGGACTCCAATTTGATAATTTTTAAAGAAAGGTTTGAGCATTGCGGAGAGGAGATGAAGAAGAAGCACAAGAGCAATTGAGTGCTAGAGATGAGGAGGTGGTGTCTCTCAAGCCAGAACTAAAGGTTCTTGGAATGAGAGTGCCAAGGATAAGCATACCCTCAACATAGAGGTTGAAAAGGCACAAATGTACATTGAGGAACTGACTATGATCATCAGTAGCCACAAGGACCTTGAGCAAATCCTCCATGTGCAGATCAGGCAAGGGGTGGATATGGAGGTGCAATCCATCCAAGATACTCTAGGAACTAATTGAAGATGCAAGTGGGAGTGGTGGCGTTGACCCAAGTTCATCATGCAAAGCTCCGGGAGTTGAAGTTAGAGATACATGCCTTAAGTACAAAGAAGTATTTGACTGACCAATCTATCAAATTGGACAAGAAGCTATGGAAACATATTGACGATAAATTTAACAACATCTTAACCAAGGCTAGCCAAGAGCTGGAAGAATACGGGGAGCATGTTGATGAATTGATCCATAGGTGCAAGGTAGAAGATGCGTCAAGGAAGCCAAGTGGGTCAAGGAAGTAGGGATTTGTGTATCAATACACATGTACATATGTAAAATAAGTTTCACCCTCAGGGGTGAAATCGTTATGCCACGCCCATATAAGTAATCATGTCATCATAGTCAAACCTCATCGTGGTGGGAGACCATAATAGTCAAGCATCACTATGATGGCCTGCCAACAAGGATAGGATGCCATAATAGGAGGAACAATGTGTATATAATGTTGGGGAGGATGATGGTCATGTGCAATAGGACAATTTTGCCAATGCCATGTCATATGCTATAGTCATACCGGTTCTTCCAATGTCTAGTAGGAGGTTTTTAATTGGTAGAGTATACAACAGGTGCCCTTTGTAAGTGGCGCCCTTGCAACATTGCTTTGGTAAAGATAAAATGGTTAAATTAGGACAAGTATCAATTGGTTTAGAGGTTTATCTAGGATCATGGTTTTGCACAGCAGTGGATGGACCCCATCGTTTTGTAGTAGAAGGTATAAGGGGATCACTGCGACATAATACAAGTTCAGTTAGGTTTAGTTCAATAATACATGTTCAGGTTAGTTCAGCTGATGCTTGTGTGGAATTCCAAACTTTAGTTATCGATATTTGTATGTATAGTCAATTTGTGATTGTTTGTTAGTTCAGTTGATGCCTATGTGGAATTCCAAACTTTCGGTATCCATATTTGTATGGTCAATTTGTGATTGTTTGTGTATAGATGAATAGGATACACCGCATGCATTCATGCTTGTGTATGCATGAATTGAATACATCAACGCCGCGCTAGCGCTAGACAGCCATCGTTGCTGACATTGCAGAAGGTTACGATCGAATGTCCTTCAAGTTTCCAACAAGAGTGTCGGACCGGTTGTCGAGTGAGAATAAGTAGCCTGAATATAAGTAAATGCCTAGACTGAAGAACTCGTTACTTCTGTGGACTAAAAACGTTCAAAGTAGAAAATAGAGAGCAAAACTGATGATTCCAGGTTTGTGACTCCTGTTTATATACGAGCATAAAGTTCAGTAGCATCATGGACATTTGGACACACTGCACCAACTCGGGCTGGTGAATCGAGCATGTGGCGATCTGATAATTCACATGGTCGATGCTTTTGGTGGGTCTACGTCACGAAGTACCCTGAACAGGCGGTTCCGCTCATGGTTGTGACAACATGAGATTCAACTGCGACCTAGTTGTCTAGGCTCCCGGTAACTTTTGTCGGACTTCATAGCTTATTTGCATCCTTTGCAGAAGACCGACAGGATTAAACTTGTGAGATCATCTATCAACGTGAATCATAAGCAGATTTCATTCCGTTTTTACTAGGAATGGAAGTGGTTGCTACGACGACTCATACCAGCATTGCCAACACAGCAGAGTATCGACTCCGCTGCGCGACGAAAAGGTGGGAACGCTCCAGTACCGAAGAGCGTGGAGTCTGCAGAGTGCTTAGACGCTGGAGATCGATTCGAAGAAAGTTGAGGACAAGCGGGATCCACGTGGGACTGGACACATAGTGACTTTCTATTCCACGACACTCGGTTTCATGAAGTGAACCAGTTACTAAACGTGCAGTAACTTACGGAAGAGATGGCAAGCAACAAGAGATGGAATTGAGATGGAATTGATATGTTCCCCGCATAAGCGGGGAACATATCATTAAACCATTCAACTGTGGCACCATTATAATGTGCGCGATATAATTGAACACACGTGTAGAGAAATCCTTTACCTTTTTTTGTCTCTCCCTTGTGCGGCTTGAATGGGGTCTTCCCATCCTTCATTTTTCTTACGCGGTCGCCTTTTACTGTAGAGAAATCTAAAAGGAATACTATTCCATTTGATGGTCGACATTGACAGTTGGCTCTGCACTTAGAGCGAGGACAGCTGAAAGTGTATGAATTAGTAAAAGCGCCAATCAATTAGATGAATAGATGCTCGAGGAAATTTTACGTCGCTTATTATGCTTGGTATCAAGTACATTTGAATTGACCATTCTACAGAATGGTCAACGGTTAAGGACGGATAATATTATTCTGATAAATTTGACTTGCCTGCATGGGCCAGAAATGAAATAGGTAAGCTTAAGCACGGGATGGAGAAAAGGATGGTAAGACTTATCAATCCGTACAACGAAAACAGTAATGCGCAAAAGTTAATGAAAAGGTAAGCTTAATGTACTTATGTCGATGTTGCGACAATGCTGATGTTATTTGGTTTGGAGTTCATTTAACATAAATGTTTCGTGACAATGCGGAATATACCACCACATGTAAAATCTAAGGTAACATCTGTACTATCTTTTTTTTCTGAGGTTATTCCTCTCTGATTGTTTTCGCATCACAAACAAAATATGCAAGATGAGAAATAATGCCACTTAAACAGGAATCTGTTCGTTCAGAGTACTTTCTTTTGTTCAATCTAGAGTCCTGTCTTGATATCATTGTTACGGGAACGGAGTATTCAATAGAGAGAAAGGAGACCGCGTAGCAAACACGAAGGATGAGAAGAACCCCATCAAGGGTAGTGACAAAAGAGGTGAAATGGAGCTAAGCTCCAAGCCCCAACAGTATCGTTACGAGAAATCTACCCTACTGCACCTAAGATATCCGAGTATTCAATTAAATATCAATTAGATAAACTGTAAGCAGTAACTTCACTACTCTAAATATCATGGGTAGTCCAAATACCACTTGGTTGTTGTTATGTGAATTGAATTGAACTTGAGCGTCCAAAGTTGGGTTGGCAATATTCCAGATTGGGGTTATAACATGGAGTAGAACTTTGGGTACTATAAGGGCTTGTGATTCATATTGTAGAAGTAGTGGGTCAATTTGTTGAGACATTGGTTGGTGTAGTGGTTCTGTGGCAGACTTGACAGCAGATGTTGGGAGAGATTGTGGCCTAGTAAGATGGACGAGGTGATGGATCTTGCAAGTGTTGATTGTATTTTGTTTTAAAATGGTTAGAAGTGGAGATGGCATGGAGGGATTCATTGTGTTCCTTGAAATGTTGGTACTGTTGGCATTAGGAGCAGATGTTGAAGTGGTGATGATTATATTTACCACACCAAGACCAAGAGCATTGATATTTAGTTTGGAGGTTTGGATATTGTTCGTTTTTGTGGCCAGAGGATTCACAAATGGCACCAAAGAAGCCGGGCGTACGGATTGGCTTGGATGGCGGAGGAACATGTTGTTTGACCAGATGTTGCTGTTCCACTTCCATAATTATGGTATTCATCTTCAAGTCATTGGTTGTAAGTTGTCTTCGACAGATCGCATGGATGTAGATGCGGGTTCTGGAAGGGGTGGGGCTATTTGCAAAATGACCGGGTTGACGTCAAGGAGTATGTACGGACATCAATGGGTAGCAAAGAAACCAAAGGAATATATATTCCAGTTACTTTTCTTGCGTTTTGGCCCAAGCAAAACCTTGAATACGATGTCACAATATTTATTAGATTAACAAGACATTAAACTCAAGGACTCTACTGTCTTCAGGACAAAACCAAGACTTAACAAGAACTTAGGACTTTGTCAAAAAGGACCCTTCTGGAAGTAAAGTACTTAACCACAAACACTGCTTAAGAACTGGGAAACCTTAAGCAAGACACAAAGTAACTCAATGAGTATGGATATATAAGACTTTGGGAAGCTTTTTTTACTAATGAATGGTGCTCGGGATCCGAAGGGTTTGGCCAACCGTTGGATCCCAAAGAGCATATATATATTCTCGTTGGGATTAAAGGACAAATCAGGGATAAAGGAATATGTCTAAATAGCCAGACTTCTAATCTTTGACAACAGCCGCTCAGCTAGGGTGAAGAACCAACACCTTTTCAGCACTTGCCAGAACAGGAGGAAAATAGCAACATTCTAAGAATGCATATATATATATATATATATATATATATATATATATATATATATATATATATATATATATATGCATTCTTAGAATGTTTATATATATAGAAGCTTTCCTCCTGTTCTGGCAAGTGCTGAAAAGGTATATATATATATATATATATATATATATATATATATATATATATATATATATATATATATATATATATGGTTTGTGACCTAACTAATTCCTAAGTGCTGTTCCAGAGTTTGGTTACTACCCAAGCAGTCCAAAATTATATTGATTTCACTGATTAAACAAGACAATGAACTCAAGGACTCTGGTGTCCTAAAGATATAACCAGGACTTAACAAGGACAAGGGACTATCAAAATGGGCACTTCTGGAAGTAAGTACTTAACCATAAACGCTGCTTAAGAATTCGGAAACCTTGATCAAGACACAAAGTAACTCAATGAGCATGGATAAACGAGACTTTGGGAAACGATATATGTTACTAGTGAATAGTGTTTGCGATCTCGTAGGTTTGGCACACTCTTGGATCCAAAAGAATATATATATGGTTTGTGACCTGATTAATTACTAGAGTGCTGCGCTGGACTTTGGTTACTACCCAAGTAGTCCAAAATTATACTGATTTTAGTCTTAGTTATCTCCAATCTAATTTGGTCATTCTTGTTTTCTGGCCATTGTATTCCACTCTGGTGTATTCTCTTTCCGCTGTCCGCTCTGATGTTCGCTCTGTAGTCTATTCTGCTTCGCAGTCTATTTCCACTATTTCCACTCCGGACAATCCGTACCGTACTTTTACAATGTCCTCTATGGTGAGAAAATATATAAGAAAAGCAATCTGTTGATAGGCTTTCCAACGTCTTTCCAACAAGTAAGTTTGACTTCATGTTGTATAGAAAAGACTTTTGTGTGAAAGAAAAGACACAGGAAAACAGGTCCATTAATTCAGCTTCAACTGGCTTGGAGTTCATTTAAGATGGACAATGCGACAGATTGTGGACAACGCGACAGATACCGAAACATGCAAAGCAAAGTACTGTAATATTTTTTGTAAAACCTTCTTCCTGTCTTGATTGTCTCGTTCTCGTTTCACAACGTGCTAAAGACACCCGCAAAGCTTGTCACGTATACCTTCACATCCATGTTATCATGATTCTTCGAGTCACGGATGGATAGATATGTAATTTTTATAAAAGGCCAAAGTTCGAACTGGCTCATGTCTTCCCTGAAGTGAAAACGGGAGTTTTACCCTTCGACATCCCGAGTGCTACAGCGGCATGCAGGTCATATCCGATAGGAACGCAGTCATCATTTGTCATGGAAGAGTTTGGTGGAATATCGATCCAGATCCAGATTGCTTTTGTCCTTTGTACCTTCGAGCATCGTATGAGTATTTGCATGTGCACGCACCTTTCACTTTCCAGCTGCAAAAGAAACTGGAATAACCGCTTCTTTTGTCGATAGCTGTATTGTGGATGCTTTTGTCGCATGTTGCTACACACAGAATTTTCGATTGATATATTTTGTCCTAGTTTTCTTCGGAGGATTGATATGAGGGCTTCAGTTACAACACTAACGAGCTCATGACCATCGTTCTTTGATAATTATATTTTCTATCTCACCTTGCAATGTTCCTCGGCTAATCAGAGGATTGATATCAGGGCTCCAGTTACAATGACAACGAGTTCACGACGATCGTTCTTTGTTACTTTACTTTAATCTCGCCTTGCAAGTGTACCTGGGCTAATAAAATAAAGACGAATCTTATGGGTTCCTACAAAGAGGAGGTGAGTGTCAGTTTCGAAAGCGATGTACTGAGGATGTAAATAAGGTAGGTGTCTCAAATAGTGGCGTAAAAACGTTCCACTCAATTGTCGTGACAATTTTCAAGAATGGCCTTCATATTTCCAGTGACACAAAAATCAGTTAATAATGTACTCAAGTGTGCCGTTCAATGTTTCGTCGAAACTTTGTATGTTATGTGATGTTCAGCGAAACTGCTGCATTACTATACATCTGAAGTGAACAATTCGTCCACACGAAGCAGTCACGATTGACTAGTCTACAGATTCTCTTCAGCTGTCTCTTTCTCTCAGTGCACTCTAAGTTCTAAGTCTGTTCCTACACAGCCTAGAATAACATATTTGGCAATTGACAGCTGCACTACGCTTGACTGGCTTAGAAGAATGTCCTGAAGACAGGAACGTGAATGAAGCTCTCTGTCAGAACAAGAGAAAGAAATCCGAGCATAGCAAGACGTCCATTCCAGCGCTCAGCCCTGGCTGTAAATGGCCCAAAGCTTCGGGCGTCCGTTGACTCTCCGTTAAGCATTGGCACGATCGAAGCGTATGCAATGAGTGGCACAAGTGCGACGTAAAATACGAGTCCAGTACCTTGTGTGTACAACTGATCGAAAACGGTCAATCCGCTCATCTTCTCAGCGATGGCAGCCCATACGATACCGACCATTGCCTGCACATGTTCAATCCTCGCTTTCAGCACTATTATCGTGATTTGAGTTTTGGAATAGACTTGAAGCGAAAGATTTGAAAGCAAGGAACATGGAGTTGAAGGTTTTTCACTTACGAGTCGGCCGTTGATTGTCTCCGGTGCAGCACCATCGAATGCGAATATGCTCGGAATGTCTCTGTTACCAGTTTCTGGTCGCCTTTCTAGTTCCGGACGCGGGTAGAATGACCCAGAAGTGGGCTTGGCGCCGAAAACCGATTGCTTTTCTGACTCATTGCTTTGTTGATTTTGCAGAATGTCGTCTTTTGTGATTTCTTTCTTTGTGGCGGTATCCACGCTTTCACGAATTCCCTCGCATCGGATCGAGGTCATCCTCTTTGAAACCAGAGGTGAACGTAGCGTGCCGAAACTCACAGTAGTACGAACAGAGTTTCCCAGACTCGCTGTCGTAGGCAGAGATCTTAATCCTCCCAACACCGCGCTAGCGTTAGAAACAGCCATGGTTGCTGACATTGCGGAAGATAACGATCGGAAGTCCTTTAAATTTCCAACAAGAGTGTCGGACCTGTTGGCGAGTGAGAATAAGTAGCCTGAATATAAGTGAAGCCTGAGACTCGTTAACTTCTATGGACTCAAAATGTTCAAAGTGGAATATGGAGTGCGAAACTGATGATTCCAGGTTTGAGACTCATGTTTATATACGAGCAAAAAGTTCAGTTGCAGCATGAAGCTTTGGGCACATGGCACCTACTCGGGATGGTGAATCAACCAAGTGGCGGTAGAAAATTCACTTGGTCGATGCTTCAAGGGGTTCTACGTCTCGGAGTACCCTGAAAGAGGTTCTACGTCTCGGAGTACCCTGAACGGTAAAATATTGAGAGGCAAACAGATGCTTTCAGGTTTGAGACTCCTATTTATATACGAGCATAAAGTGCAGTAGCATCATGGACATTTGGGCACATGGCATGGCACCTACTTAGGCTGGGTGAATCAACCATGTAGCGGTCACGGTCAAAATTCACTTGGTCAACGCTTCTAGGGGATCTACGTCTCGAAGCACCTTGAATGGCCTTTGCGCCTGCGGTTGTGACACCAGGAGATTCGACTGCGATCTAATTGTGTAGGCTACCGGTAACTTTGTTGAAACTTTGTAGTTTTTCTGCATCCTTTCGAAAAGACCAACAGGTTTAAACTTGTTGAGATTCTCCATCAACTTGAATGATAAGAAGGTTCATTAGGATTTTACTGTGAATAGAAGTAGTTGCTACGGCGACTCATACGAGCATTGCCAACACATCAGAGTATCGATTCCGACGAAAAGATCGGTCTGCTCCAGTACTTCCGAAGAGCGTGGAGACCTCGGAGTGCTTAGATTCAGGAGATCGGATTGGAAGAAAGATTGAGGACCTGCGGGATGCACGTATTAACTAAACTGGACACAGAGTGACTTTCTACTTCCACGACACTTGGGCTCATCATGAGAGACCAGTTACTAAGCAGCAGTAGCTTACGGACGAGGTGGAAAGCAACAAGAGATGGAATTGGGCCGTCATAAGCGGGAACATATGATTAAACCGTTCAACTCTGGCACCATTACCGTAATATAGTTGAAAAACCGGGTAGAGAAAATCTAAAGGAAAGGTATCCATTCTGAGCGATGGTCGACCTTGACATTTAGGGCTGCGTGGTCTAGCAAAGACCGGTCGCGGAACAGCTGAAAGTCTGTGACATACTCACAATGCCCATCAATTAGATGAATAGATGCTTGAAGGAACTCGTACGTCGCTTATCATGCGTCGCTTGTCACATATCAAGTCTAATTCGAATATTTGGTCGTATTCTGTGGAAGCAAACTGTCAACTGTGAACAAACTAGATAACAAATGTACTATAACTAGATTATACTACAAAAAGTTCAAAGTGAGGACAGAATGTTTGGATTTATTACAGGAGATGAGAAAAGATCTGCAATCAATTTCAAGGATTTTGACAAGAGGGTTAGAAAAGCCTTGATCATAGTTGAAATTTCTATCAACGAATATGAGATCCTGCTTATCTGAAATGTGGAAAGACCGCGAAAGAAATTTGGGAATGTTATGTTTGGCTTGTTCTCAATGACTTGATTATTATTATTATGATTATATTGATTATTGATGAAGACTATGACAATCAAGAACAAACGTGATGATGAAGATACAGTCCTTATCTAGCTATATTCAATCACTACTCTGGCAAAGGATTAAAGTGACTAAATGGTCAATATTCAGGAAGTCTCGCATGCCAGTATTCAAGAATTCATCATAGTATTCATACTATTCAGGAGTTCGGCATGTCAGTATTCAGCCCGAATGACAATGACGAGAACTATCCATATATACGCAGTAAGTATATATGTGTTGCGGTGAGCCTATTTCAGCGTGGAGTAGCTGGCGGGACAAGAAGTGAACTAAGTTATTAGCCGTGGAGGTAGCCTCCGGGATAGGAAGTGAACCACTTTATTTCTTGTTTTCCTTACATTATTTGTTTAATAGGGTTTATGATGTGCTACTGTGAGGAGTCCCGAGATTGTGTTTTCTAAAAATTGATATCAGAGCTTAGTTAGTCCAGAAGAGGGTCTTGACATCTGAGGGTGGAGTGAAGTGGGTCCAGAAGCAAGTACACATCAAAGCAATGGCAGGGGTGATATCCATATCAAATGGTAAATTTGTAGTGGAGAAATTTGATGGAAAAAACAATTTTTGACTTTGGCAACTGAAGATGAAAGACCTTCTTGTCCAACAAGGACTGCAAAATGAACTAAGAAAAAAACATGACGACAAAAGTGATGAGGATGTGAAAGATGAAGATGCACATCTTAGAGCTATTAGCACTATTCGGTTAAACCTTGCTGATAAAGTGCTATACAATGCTATGAATGAGGCATTTGCACCCAAACTATGGGCCAGATGGGAGAATCTGTATATAAACAATTCATTAACAAATAGACTGTATCTTAAACAGAAATTGGTTATGTTATGGATGAAGGAAGGCCAAAGTATTATGGAGTACCTCAATGCTTTTGACAAAATTATTTGTGAGTTGATGAGCATAGAGGCTAAGTTAGAAGTGGAAGATAAGGCATTGTTATTATTGACTTCACAAGAGACTCCAGAAGAGCCTTCTATATAAGGATCGATAATTCTTTGGTGAAAGTTGGACTTACCAATTGTATTTCAGAAACAAATTTATATGTGAGGATAGAAGCAAGGGATTGGTCGTTTGAAAACTTTAAGAGAATGATACTATCATAAGTGCATATAGTGAGAAACTTGTGGAAGAGGTGAAGAAGTTAATAGAAAATCATAATTTGAGATGAAAGACATAGGAGAAGTTTACTTTTATTTGGGTATTGAGATTTGGAGGAAAAATGAAGTCCCTATGCTTACTCAAGCCAAGAAGATCAGAGAGATTCTTAACCCAACTACCCAATAACTCAAACTACCACTCTTGAAATTTGTAGAGGATATAGGAAAGTTGATGAGGATGAGGAGAAGGTAGATGTTATCATATTTCTTCCAGTTATGTACGGATGGTTATGTAATTCTCATAGAAGGTCGAAGTTCGACCTTGCACATGTCTTCCCAGAAGTGAAAGGAACTGGGAAAGCGGAGTTCTACCCGAGTGCTGCAGCAGCATGCATTTCATATCCCGTAGGAACGCAGTCATCGTATTTCAAGGAAGAGTTTATTGCGATATCGATCCAGATTACGGAATCCAATTTGTGATATTATCTCGAAATTGTTCTTAACTGCCGTGAGTGTCGTCATTATCTAGAAAAAGTAAACGGAGGCTACCAAAAACAACTATCAACATAGTCTGAACGTGTTGCACATGTGTCTTCAGCTTCGGGGATTGGATTACAAGTTTGGACGTGACATCAAAGACTTCCGATATTACATCAAACTTGTTACAATGTAATCAAATAATCGATTTAACATTAATGAACTTTATCTTTACTTCATCATCAATTTCTTTTACCCATTGTGATGTTATTTTTGAAAAGAAAAGAAAAGTTCACATGGTGTTACAACACCAAGTAGGATTTCCTAGCAGATAGCCATTACCCTTCATATTTTCGAGCATCATCAATTTGCTTTTCTCCACCGTGATGTCATTTTCGAACACGAAATAACGTGATGTCAATTTCTAACAGAAAATGAGATTTTACATGGTGTTCCGTTTTGGATTTCGTACCAGATTGCTACTGTCCTCTTCTATTTTTGAGCATCGCATGCGTATAACTAAGTCGTACTTTTAAATGTATCTGCATGGTCACGTCCTTTTCACTTTCAAAGTGCAAAGGCAACTGGAATAACCGCTTCTTTTGTCGATAGCTGTTCGTGGATGCTTTTGTCGCATGCTCCGTCACACAGAATTTCTGATTGATATATTTGTCTTAGTTTTTGTCAGAGGATTGACATGAGGGCTCCAGTTACAATACTAGCGAGTTTATGACAGTTGTTCTTTGATAATTACATTTCTTTCTCACCCTGCAATGTACTTTGGCTAATCGGAGGATTGATATCAGTGCTGCAGTTACATGATAACGAGTTTATAATGATCGTTCTTTGATAATTATATTTTCTATCTCACCTTGCAATGTACCTTGGCTAATAAAGTAAAGACGATCTTCTGAACAGAGAGGAGGTGAATATCACTTTCGGAAGCGATGTACGATACAGACGAGTGTGAAAACTAGTGGCATAATATTACATTGCAACTGACGTATTTCCTGAGGATGTAAATAAGTTAGGTATCTCAAATAGAGAGGTAAACGTTCCACTTAATTGTCGTGACAATTTTCAAGAATGGCCTTCATATTTCCAATGGCACAAAAAATCAGTTGATAATGTACTCAAGTGTGCCGTTCAATGGGCAAATCTTGGAAGGTTATGTGATGTTTAGCGAAACTGCTGCATTAATATACATCTGAAGTGAACAATTCGTTCACACGAAGCCCCGTCACGAGTGACTAGTCCACAGATACTCTTCAGCTGTCACTTTCTCACAGTGCACAACTCTAAGTTCTGAGACTGATCCCACTCAGCCTAGAATAACATCTTTACAAATTAACAGCTGCACTACGCTTGACTGGCTTAGAAAAATGTCCTGAAGACAGGAGCATGAATGAAGCTCTCTGTCAGAACTAGAGAAAGAAATCCGAGCATAGCAAGACGTCCATTCCAGCGCTCAGCCCTGGCTGTAAATGGCCCAAAGCTTCGGGCGTCCGTTGACTCTCCGTTGAGCATTGGCACGATCGAAGCGTATGCAATGAGTGGCACAAGTGCGACGTAAAATACGAGTCCAGTACCTTGTGTGTACAACTGATCGAAAACGGTCAATCCGCTCATCTTCTCAGCGATGGCAGCCCATACGATACCGACCATTGCCTGCACATGTTCAATCCTCGCTTTCAGCACTATAATCGTGATTTGAGTTTTGGAATAGACTTGAAGCGAAAGATTTGAAAGCAAGGAACATGGAGTTGAAGGTTTTACTTACGAGTCGGCCGTTGATTGTCTCCGGTGCAGCACCATCGAATGCGAATATGCTCGGAATGTCTCGGTTACCAGTTTCTGGTCGCCTTTCTAGTTCCGGACGCGGGTAGAATGACCCAGAAGTGGGCTTGGCGCCGAAAACCGATTGCTTTTCTGACTCATTGCTTTCTTGGTTTTGCAGAATTTCGTCCTTTGTGATTTCTTTCTTTGTGGCGGTATCCACGCTTTCACGAATTCCCTCGCATCGGATCGAGGTCATCCTCTTTGAAACCAGAGGTGAACGTAGCGTGCCAAAACTCACAGTAGTACGAACAAAGTTTCTCAGACTCGCTGTCGAAGGCAGAGATCTTAATCCTCCCAACACCGCGCTAGCGCTAGAAACAGCCATGGTTGCTGACATTGCGAAAGATAACGATCGGAAGTCCTTCAAAATCCCAACAAGAGTGTCGGACCTGTTGTCGAGTGAGAATAAGTAGCCTGAATATAAGTGAATGCCTGAGAGTAAAGTACTCGTTAACTTCTATGGATTCAAAACGTTCAATGTGGAATATGGAGAGCGAAACTGATGATTTGAGGTTGAAAGCCCTGTTTATATACGAGCGGAAAGTTCAGTAGCATCATGGAGAATTGGGCACATGGCACCTACTCGGGCTGGTGAATCAACCATGTGGCGGTCCGAAAATACACTTGGTCGATGCTTCTAGGGGATCTAGGTCTCGAAGCACCCTGAACAGCAGTTCCGCCCTCGGTTGTGACAGCAGGAGATTCTACTGAGATCTAGTTTCTAGGCTAGAGGTAACTTTTTCCGAATTACGTACCTTATTGCATCCTCTGCAGAAGACCGGCAGCGTTGAACTGTTGAGATCATATATGAACTTGAATCACAAGATAGGATTTAACTGCGAATGGAGGTGGTTGCTAAGATGATTCCTACCAGTATTGGAAACAGAGCAGAGTATTGACTCCGCTACAGGACGAAATGGTCGGTAGGTTCTAGGACTTCCGAAGAGTGGGGAGACCGCGGAGTGCTTAGATGGAGGAGATCGCTTGGAAGAAACGACGAGGACTTGCGGGATACACGTAGTAACTAAAATGGACACAGAGTGACCTATCTAATTTCACAACACTTGGTGTCATGAAGTGAGACGAATTAGTAAACTGCAGTATCTTACGGAAGTGGTGGCAAGCACTAAGAGAAGGAATTGAGCCGGGATAAGCGGGGAACATTTCATTACACCCGTCAACTCAACTCTGGCACCACTACGGTGTGCGTGATATAGTTGAAAAACTGTGTAGAGAAATCAAAAGGAAAGCTATCCATTTTGAGCAATGGACGACCTTGAGATTTAGCGCTGCATGTATAGCGACGACCAGTCGCGGACAGCTGAAAGTACATAACAAAGTTCTTAAATGCTATTTGGTATCCACGCGATCGGATCAGACGCTAATTTTTAGGGTTGTGGAAGGTATTTAGATTTTTAGAGTTATAAGTAGGTTATTTCATACCAATTTAAGAGGTAAAAATTTTCTACTTATTTATGAATTTTATATTCTAGTTAAATTAAAACTTACTTTGAAAAGCATAGAGAAGGACATAAGATATATGAATATTTATTTTTACTTTTTATGAGTTAGTTATTATCATTTGAAGTGGAAAACTGAGATGCGGATGATTGTAATTATGTAGGTTGTCACTCTCTCGTTTTCAAAGCTAAGTTCTAAGTCTATGCCCACTCAGCCTAGAAGAACATATTTACAAATTAACAGCTGCACTACGCGTGACCGGCTTAGAAGAAAGTCCTGAAGACAGGAGCGTGAATGAAGCTCTCTGTCAAAACTAGAGAAAGAAATCCGAGCATAGCAAGACGTCCATTCCAGCGCTCAGCCCTGGCTGTAAATGGTCCAGAACTTCGGGCGTCCGTTGACTCTCCGTTAAGCATTGGCACGATCAAAGCGTATCCAATGAATGGCACAACTGCGACGTAAAACACAAGTCCAGTGCCTTGTGTGTACAACTGATCGGAAACGGTCAATCCGCTCATCTTTTCAGCGATGGCAGCCCATACGATACCGACCATTGCCTGCACATGTTCAATCCACATTTCCAGCACTAAAATCGTGATTCCAGCAATGAAATAGATTTGAAGCGAAAGACTTGAAGAGACGGAACATGGAGTTGAAGTTTCACTTACGAGTCGGCCGTTGATTGTCTCCGGTGCAGCACCGTCAAATGCGAATATGCTTGCAATGTCTCTGTTACCGGTTTCTGGTCTCCTCTCTACTTCCGGACGCGGATAGAACGACCCAGAATTGGGCTTGGCGCCGAATACTGATTGCTTTTCTGACTCGTTGTTTACTTGAATTTGCAGGATCTCGTCCTTTGTAATTTCTTTCTTTGTGTTTCTGATCTCTTGGGTCCAAAGGGCACACGACCTTAGGGAGAGTGCTTTTTTTCGTAGAAATTTTCCTTGCATAAGGCCATTAAATTTTTCTTTTTCGGAACGACTATTACAACGCGCACAACAGGTATGGCCTTTGGGTCACTGATGAACTAAGTGGACAGGCCCCTGTCCACGCTTTCCCGGATTCTCTCGCATCCGATAGAGCTCATCCTCTTTGAAAGCAGAGGTGAACGTACCATGCCGAAACTCACAATAGTACGAACAGAGTTTCTGAAACTCGCTGTCGGAGGCAGAGATCTTAATCCTCCCAATAACACGCTAGCGCTAGAAACAGCCATGGTTGTTGACATCGCAGAAGATAACGATTGAAGGTCCTTTAAAATTCTTACAGGAGTGTCGGACCTGTTGACTTAGTGAGAATAAGAAGCTTAAATAGAAGTGAATGCCTGAGACTGATGTAGTTGACTAACTTGTATGGACTCAAAACGTTGGACGTAGAATCTGAAAAGCAATACTGATGATTTCAAGCTTGAGACCCCTGTTACCAGCATAAAGTTCAGTAGCATCATAGACAATCGGCCACATGGCACCTAATCAGGCTGGTGAATAAACCATGTGGCGGTCCGAAAATTCGCTTGGTCGATGCTGTGACTCGTACCAGCATCGCCAAGATAGCAGAGTGTCGACTTCGCTTCACGACGAAACGGTGGATACGCTTCAGTACCTCGGAAGAGCGTGGAGACTGCGGACTGCTTAGATGCAGGAGATCGATTCGATTAAAGGGTGAGGACATGCGGGATGCACGTAGTAACTAAACTCTACTTTCCACGACGCTAGGAGTCATGATGTGAGACCAGTTACTAAAGCTGCAACAGCTTACGGTAGAGGTTGGCAAGCAACAGTGATGGAATTGAGCCGTCATAAGCGGGGAACACACCATTAAACCGTTCAGTTCTCGCACCAGTAGAATGTGCGTGAAATGCTTGAATAATCGTCTAGAGAAATCTAAAGGAAAGCTATCCGTTTTGAGCGATGGTCGACCTTGACAATTACCGCTGCATGTACAGCGAGGACAAGTGGCAGACAGCTGAAAGCACATTAGGTACTAAAAACGCAAATCCATCAGATGAATAGAAACTTGGAGGGACACGGACATCGCTATTATGGTTTTTCAAAATCTAATTTGAATATTTGGAGTTGGAAGTGTTCGGTAGAAGACAATTCTCAACGGTGGAAAAACAGTAGTATTCTGATAAGTTTGAGTTGCGTGCACGGACCACAAATGAAATAGGTAAGCTGAAGCATCGGATGGAACAAGTGGGCCTAGCACCTTCTATCCTCGTTTGACTTGATGTGTCTTCCATCCTTGTCATCCTACGCAGTCGCCTCCTTAATAGAAAACGGATGGGCTTATCAACCGGTACAAGGGAAACAAAATAGCAACGCGGAAAATTTAATGAAACACATAAGCTTGATACTCCTGTCGATGTTGCGACAACTGTGACTTGAACTGGCTTGGAGTTCACATAGCATGGACGTTTTATTACAACGAGGGAGATACCATGCATGTAAAGGTAAAGGTAATTAGTTCAGTACTTTTTGCTGAGCTTATTCCTGTCTGATGTTTCGCATAAGAAACACGACGTGCACAATGTGAATTAATGCTTTTCGGAAAGGAACTCTTTTGCTCCTGTCTCTAATCAATCTAGATTTGTGTCAATCAATCTAGACTCTTTGTCTTTACTCAACAAATGTTGGCGGCACTGAATATGGAATAAGAGAAGATTGAGTAATACATTCACTACTCCAAATGTAAGAGGTCATTGAATTTAAATGTATTAATTGTTTATATATGTTTTATTATTTATTTGTGTTTATATTTTAACGGGTTACTTGGTTTCGTTCGATACAATGATTATGAGGGTGATTACAAGTGTTTACTGGGGTATCAATCCAGATTGCTATTTCCCTTCATATCTTCGAGCAGCGCTTGATTACAATCAAGTCGTCTGCATGTGCACGCACTTTTCGCCTTCCAATTGCGAAGGAATTGAATAATGTGCTTCTTTTGTCGATAGCTGTTCCGTGGATGATTTTATCGCGCGTGAAGAATTTTAAATAATTTGTCCTAGTTTTCGTCAGAGAAATGTGGCAGAGTTCCAATTCTAATAATAAATTTATAAGTTGTTTTTCAGTTCCAATTCTTATCATCCCTTGAAATGGACCGAGGTAGTGCAGACTCATGTTTCGAAAGCACAAAATTGTCCGCAGTACTGTACCATATTGCACTTTTGTGTACTTAGCCGGCAAATTTGGCGAGTTTGACTTTGAGATGAATGTGGCGTCGGTTCCGAGGAAGAGGTGAAGAATAAGTTTTGAAAGCGATGTACGAGTACAGAGTATGAAAACTGGTGGCATACTTGTCCACTGTATTTGACATTTCCTGAGAATGCAGGAAGCCTAAAATAGAGAGTAACAGTTTCACTCAATTGTCGTCACAATTTTCAAGGTGTCTTGACCTCCATATTCTCGGATGGAGCAAAACATGAGCTAATAATGTCCTCAAGTCTGGCGTTAAAAGAGGCAAAACTTTGCATGGTATGTGGTGTTTACTGAACTGCTGCATTATATACATCTGAAGTGAACAATTTGTCCACACGAAGCAGCTACGATTGATTAGTCTACTGATTCTCTTCAGCTGTCAAAGTCTATGCCCCCTCAGCCTAGAATAACATATTTATGAAATAACAGCTGCACGGCGCCTGACTGGCTTAGAAGAAATTTATGAAATAACAGCTGCACGGCGCCTGACTGGCTTAGAAGAAATTCCTGAAGACAGGAGCGTGAATGAAGCTCTCTGTCAAAACTCGAGAAAGAAACCCGAGCATAGCAAGACGTCCATTCCAGCGCTCAGCCCTGGATGTAAACGGCCCAGAGCTTCGGGCATCGGTTGACTCTCCGTTAAGCATTGGCACGGTCGAGGCGTATGCAATGAGTGGCACAACTGAGCAAAAACGGTCAATCCGCTCATTTTCTCAGCGATGGCAGACCATACGATGCCGACCATTGCCTGCACATGTTCATACCACATTTTCAGCACTAAAATCGTGATTTAAGCAATGAAATAGATTAGAAGCGAAAGATTTGAAGACACAGAACACGGAGTTGAAGTTTCACTTACGAGTCGGCTGTTGATTGTCTCCGGTGCAGCACCATCAAATGCGAATATGCTCGCAATGTCTCTGATACCGGTTTCTAGTCTCCTCTCTACTTCCGGACGGGGGTAGAACGACCCAGAAGACGGCTTGGCGCCGAACACTGATTAGTTTTCTGACTCATTGTTTTCTTGATTTTGCAGAACGTCTTTCCTTGTGGCTCTATCCACGCTTTCTCGTACTCCCTCGCATCGGATTAAGCTCATCCTCCTTGAAACCAGAGGTGCTTGTACCGTGCCGAAGCTTACGGTAGTACGAAAAAACTTTCTCAGACGCGCGGTGGAAGGCAGAGATCTTAATCCTCCCACCACCGTGCTAGCGCTAGCGCTAGATACAGCCATGGTTGCTGACATTGCAGAAAGTAACGATCGGAAGTCCTTTAATTTTCCAACGAGAGTGTCGGACCTGTTTTCGATTGAGAATAAGAAGCCTGAGTATATTTGAATGCCTGAGACTGAAGTAGCTGATTAACTTCTAGGGACTCAAAACGTTCGGAATAGAATTTCAAAAGCGATACTGATGGTTCCAAGTTTGAGACCCCTGTTTATATAAGAGCATAAAGTTCACTAGCATCATGAAGAATTGGGCACATGGCACCAACTCGGGCTGGTCAATCAACTATGTGGCGGCCCGAAACTTCGATGCTTCTTATGCTTCTGATGGTCGATGCCTCTGGTGGATCAACGTCACGAAGTACCCTGAACGGCCGTTCCGCCCGCAGTTGTGACAGCATGAGATTCGACTGCGATCTAATTCTCGTGGCTACCGGTAGCTTTTGTCGAACTACGTAGGTTATTTGCATTATGTGACAGGATTAAACTTGCCGAGATCCTTCGACAACTTGAATCATAAGCAGATTCATTAGGCTTTTACTGGGAATGGAAGTGATTGCTCAGACGATTCATACCATCGTCAACACAGCAGAGTGTCGACTTCCGTTGCAGAGCGAAAAGGTCGGTGCCTTCCAGTATTTCCGAAGAGCGTGGAGACCGCGGAGTGCTTAGATGCAGGAGATCGACTGGAAGAAAGGTGAGGACATGCTGCATGGACATGACAACTAAACTCAACACAGAGAGACTTTCTACGTCCCGGACACTTGGGTTCCTTATATGAGACCAGTTATTAAACAGGAGTATCTTACGGAAGTGGTGGCAAGGAACAAGAGATGGAATTGAGCCGTCACAAGCGCGGAACATATCGTGAAACCGTTGAACGTCGGCACGTTTACCACATGATCTGGTCGAAAGGTCGCGTAGGGAAATCTGGAGAAAAGCTATCCATTTTGAGTGATGGTTGGCCTTCACTTTTAGCGCTGCATGTATATAAGGCTACCTGTCGATGACAGCCCAAGAGCGTCTCAAGTCCTAACAAATTTCTTAGATGCAATCTCCAATGGACTCGATGGCATCCACCCACGTGAGAGGCTATAGGAAGTGAGGGTGAGAGGAATTTATTAATTCCGTCGTATACATGTAAAAGGCGAACACATGAAGGATGGAAGACTCCATCAAACAAGTCTTACAAAAGAGAAACAAAATGGGGCTAGACCTCATTACATTACATTAAATTGCATATATATAAAGGTTAAAGAATATATAAAAACCGTAAGTTCATAATTTGAATTTCGATCCCGTGGGTACCAAGTGATATTCGATTCCAACCATCATTTCGATTTCGATTCCATTGGTTCATTGGTATTAGCGTATAGCGTTTAGAGCGCATTCGTCTAGAGATATAAGTAAAAAGAACTTTCCGTAACGATATGATGAACTCATGGGTGTATTCATCAAAGATTAATGGAGAACTAAAATTTAAAATTTTTAAAAGAAGAATTTAGTTTGTAAAATTGATTTATTTATGACTTTATTTCTAAATAAAATTATATATCAATTATTTTGTATTGCTTTTCAACATAAAATATCTAATAGCCTAAGATACATCATAAATCATAAACATTTTACTTCGTAACCTTTTGGAAGAGGTAAATATTACGTGTGACTGATGAACAAAGACTGATTGGATATATATATATATATATATATATATATATATATATATATATATATATATATATATATATATATATATATATATATATATATATATATCACTAATGTTACCAATGAATTAATTTGGTTCTAGAATATTTTGGAAGATTTATGATTTGACCTAGATACTCCAACAAAAATATTCAGTGAAATGCTAGTTCTAATTCTATTACATTGTCTAATAATTCGGGGTCCATCACGGACCAAGAGCATAGAAAGTCAAAATCACTTTGGTCCGGAGAAGTTGATCCAGGTGTAGATATTTAGGAAAACAATCTTATGATATTTTTACCTCACGCTTTGAGACAAGTAAGTTTGTGAGATTTAGGAGTTTGCTGGAAATTAAGAAGAATCATCCGATATATTAAACATTGAGGAGGAGCGTTGGGTATATTGAGGGAAATAGTGCTTCCTAAACAGGAATCTTTTAATCTGTAGTCTTGTTTCCAATCCATCACCGTCACTAGATTAAGAATTGAATTAGAGAAACCTTAGTAGCAGTTTAGGGTCAACCTAGAGTCCTAATCAATCAGTGTTACGAGATTGAGTATTGGATTAGAGAAGCCTTAGTGGCAGTAATTCTTCCATCTAGAGTACTAATCAATCAGTGTTACGAGGTTGAGTCTTGAATTAGAGAAGCCTTAGTAGTAACTTGAAATTGCGATCATTGAAATTAGAACGACCCCACCATCCGAGCAAGATTATGAAATAAAAATTGATTCATGCAGAATATAATAATCCGAAGGACCTTCAACTAGACAGAGGGTAAGTAATGCTATAGAAATTACTTTGCTTGGGATTTTTGGGTCTTGCGCTTTTCTTCTTTCGCACTTGTTCGTTCCTGGTACTTAGTACATGGGAACCTGTATTTGTACCTCGCATCTTTGGTACTTGTACCTCGCTCCCTGTGGTCTTACCAATTAGCCAATCATGATTTTTGCCATCCATGAATCGAGTTGATATTAAATGAAAAGATGTGGTTGCTCCTGCGGTGATTGCTCTACATATTCAAAAGCAGATTGCTGTTGTTACCGAGGCTGTGATTGCTCTACATATTCAAAAGCTCGAGACTTGTTGATCCAGTAGGTCTACCCGCATGTTGTACCTCAAATGTCTGATCAACAACTTCTCTGAGGGAGCGCACACACAGAGGATGCTGATACGGCATCAGCAGATCATATGATTGTTGGATCCACTCTATTGAGTCAGTCAAAGGTGCAGGTGCTCCAGGCGGGGTAGGCATCATGGATGATGGTTGTTTTAACCACCAATCCCCATCAAAGTAGTTGATGGTAAAGGCAGTTGCGACAGGAACTTGCACCAACATTCTTTTGATGTGATTGCCACAAGGTATACCCATTGTTGAGGTAAATTGTTGCTACATGGTTCATCTTGAGGCGCCAAAGATTTGTAGTATTGTTCCAAGGCTTGGTTCATGGCGTGGCAGGAGATGCTTTTCTTGACATTTTTTGCACAAAGTATCGCTGAGTTCAATGAGATTATGCATCTGCTGGCTGGACTTGATTAGTCTGACTGAGGTGGCGTTCCTGCTCATTGCATGCTCTCTCAAGCAGCAAACAGACACCAAGCATAGCATCGGTGAACACCTGCAACCATTTCTTTAGAGCTGCATGAGCACTTTCAACTCTAGATGTGGTAATATGGACAAAGTGTTAGTAGTGGCAAAATCCAAGCCAAAATGAACTTTTCCTTGTAGCAAAGCCATGGCGTCAAAAGGTAGGCAAATACGGCTGCAGGGACATTTTGGAAAAGCTGATCTAAGCATTTCTTGTATTCAGCTTCAGATCGAGAGTTGATGATGGCTTGGCATGCTCCCATGAACTCTTTCCAAGCATCATTTGAATCAAATGCAGAGTGCTGTTTTGCCAGCACATTTTTGTTGATATGCCAGATACACAATATTGTGGTTGAATCTGCAAATACCAAGGATATGGCATTTATCACTGCAAGTTTGCAATCTGTGACAAAAACTACACCATGAGAGTTGATGCTTGCCACTCAAAGGATCTGTCTAGCTCATGCATTTCCCAGGTGCAGAACTCTTCAGTCTCAAATCGCTTAAAGCAATAAAACAGAGTGAATGTTTCAATTGTAGCTGTCATGCCTGTTCCATGCAATAGAGGCATCTGATATTGGTTGGTCTAGTCTGTGCTGTCAATGGAAAAGACCTTGTTAGCTGAATATAGTTTGGCAATATTCTCTGCTGACTTAGGGAAGATGAAAAGGCAAGTAAGATTGCCAGGATGGTTGCATTTGATCTCATGCTGGATATCCCCTAGCATCAAGGTATCCAATAAAGCTTCAATTGCTATTCTGCCAGCCAGACATCCTTCTCTTCTTGGCCCTCTAGATATTGTAAATGTCCTGAGTCATTGAGAGGTTGGTAGCATCGTGTTCATGAAAGACCCCCAAAACAACACGCAGTTGTGCTCCAATGCGTGTCAGGCTGTGAACAGTTTCAACCTCTGTTGTGGAGAGTTCTCTTGCAGCTGGATATACAGTCCCATTTTAGTTTGCTTCATGGTTGTGTTCTGCATTGGTTACTATGGATAACCAACTATCACTATTTTTCTACTGTTTTCAAATAATGAGCTAAAAAGGACGCTCTTCGCGGACCGCGGAGGTACTTCTAACATGTGCTTGATTGGTGGGCTTACCGCCAAGGATGCAAGTCAAACATCTGCTTTTAGCTATGCCTCGTGGCTTGTTTCCAACAGTGGGTGCAAGGATAGACATATTGGAACCAAGAGAGACGATTGTGCACCCTGTTTACTCAGAGTGAAAAGGAGAAAGTCCAGAGAGAGTGCGTGCTTAGGGGGTAGTCCCAGGCCCTTGGAGATTTGAACACTTCTGCATTCAGTGATAGTTAGTTACTAGTGAATTTTGGTGACTCTGCCGCATCCCAAGAAATTCACACTAGTTATTGGCAGTGAGTAGGGTGAGGTACAAGTACCGATAACGGGAGGTAAAAATACGGCTCACCTTAGTGTATTTATATATAGATGACAGCTCCAGTTTCCTTGGAGTTCATTTAGCACGGACGTATTGTGGCCGATGCGGTAGATAACATTACATGCAATGTAATGTTATATGTTTTGCTGCGCTCATTCCTGTCTGATTGTTCTCGCATTGGTAACAACGTGCAAAAAGCACCCACAAAGCTTGTCATGTATACCGCCAAATAATTTATGCTACCATGGCTCTTTCAGTGGCGTCCGGGTGGATATGCAATTCCCACAGAACATTGAAGCTCGAACGGGGACATTTCGTCCCGGAAGTGAAACGAATTGGGAACCCGGAGTTCTACCGTTCTACATACTGAGTGCTGCAGCGGCATGTATACTCATATCCCGTAGCCATGCAATCATCACATTTCATGAAAGATTACCATTGCTATTTATATCTTTATCATCGCATGAGTGTAAGTCGTACTTACAAATGTGTCTCCATGTGCCAAACTTCACATTTTCCAAGAGCAAAAGAAATTGGAATATCCGCTTCTTTTGTCGAGAGCTGTTCCGAAGGTGCTTTTGTCGTATTGTGTCTCACAAAGACCTAGTTTTCTATAGAGAAATGATGTCAGAGATCCAAATCACAATAATTACGAATTCATGACGGAGGTTGGTTTATAATCGCACTTTCTATCGTACATTGCAATTACAGCGGCGATAAAAACTAAATTTTGAGAAATGCAAAATTGTCGGCACTTGCTCTGCATACTGGTTTTTCTATTCAAAACCGGCAGATTTAGCGTGTTAAGCTTTGAGGCGAATGTGACTTTGGAAAGTTGAGGTAATATAAATGCAGACAATTCGTTAAATTTCCGTCAGAAAGGTAATATCAGTTTTGAAAGCTATGTATAATAATGAATAAAGCCGAAAATAAAAATCAAGTGGCATAGTTATTATCCGCCGTATTTGCGCTTTCCCGAGGGTTGCAAATAAGCTGGAAACCTCAGAGTAACAGTTTCACTTAATGGTCGCGACAATTTTCAAGGTGTTTTAGCCTCCATATTTTCGAATGGCACACAAAATCAGTTAATGATGTACTCAAGTGTAGCGTTCAACGAGCAAAACTTTGTAGGTTATGTGATGTTTAGCGAAACTCGTACATTAGTATACATCTGAAGCGAACAATTTGTCCACAACAAAGCAGTTACAATTGTCTAGACAGACTACAGATTCTCCTCAGCTGTCACTTCTTCACAGTTTTTCCTAAGTTCTAAGTCTACGACCACTTCGCCTAGACGAATATCTTTACAAAAGAAGCCGCACCACGCCTGACTGGCTTAGAAGAAAGTCCTGAAGACAGGAGCGTGAATGAAGCTCTCTGTCAAAACTAGAGAAAGAAATCCGAGCATAGCAAGACGTCCATTCCAGCGCTCAGCCCTGGCTGTAAATGGTCCAGAGCTTCTGGCGTCCGTTGACTCTCCGTTAAGCATTGGCACGATCGAAGCGTATGCAATGAGTGGCACAACTGCGACGTAAAACACAAGTCCAGTGCCTTGTGTGTACAACTGATCAAAAACGGTCAATCCGCTCATTTTCTCAGCGATGGCCGCCCATACGATACCGACCATTGCCTGCACACGTTCATTCCACATTTTCAGCACTAAAATCGTGATTCCAGCAATGAAATAGATTAGAAGCGAAATTTGAAGACACGGAACATGGAGTTGAAGTTTCACTTACGAGTCGACCGTTGATTGTCTCCGGTGCAGCACCATCAAATGCGAATATGCTCGCAGCATCTCTGTTACCGGTTTCTGGTCTCCTCTCGACTTCCGGACGAGGGTAGAACGACCCAGAAGACGGCTTGGCGCCGAACACTGATTGCTTTTCTGACTCATTGTTTTCTTGATTTTGGAGAACCTCGTCCTTTGTGATTTCTTTCTTTGTGGCTCTATCCACGCTTTCCCGGATTCCCTCGCATCGGATGGAGTTCATCCTCTTCGAAAGCAGAGGTGAACGTACCGTGCCAAAACTCACAGTAGTCCGAACAGAGTTTCTCAGACTCGCTGTCGAAGGCAGAGATCTTAATCCTCCCAACACTGCGCTAGCACTAGAAACAGCCATGGTTGCTGACATTGCAGAAGATAACGATTGAAAGTCCTTCAGAATTCCAACAGGAGTGTCGGACCTGTTCTCGAGTGAGAATAGGTAGCCTGAGTATAAGTGAATGCCGGAGACTGATGTAGCCGATTAACTTCTATGGACTCAAAGCGTTCCAAGTAGAATATGAAAAGCGATACTGATGGTTCCAAGTTTGAGAGTCCTGTTTATATACGAGCATAAGGTTCAGTAGCATCATGAACAATTAGGCACATGGCACCAACTCGGGCTGGTGAATCAACCATGGTGGCAATCAACCACTTGGTCATGCTTCTGGGGGATCTACGTCACGAAGTACCCTGAACGGCCGTTCCGCCCCCGCTTGTGACAGCACGAGATTCGACTGCTATCTAATGGCCTGGACAACCCGTAAAAACTTTTCCAACTTCATAGCTTATTTGCATCCTCTGCAAAATGACCAACTGCGTTAAACTTGTTAGATCCTCTATCAACGTGACGCATAAGCGGATTTCCTTGGGATTTACTTTGAAGGGAAGTGGTTGTTAAGATGACTCGTACCAGTATCGCCAAACAGCAGAGTGTCGACTTCGCTTCTGGACGAAAAGGTGGATACGATCTAGTACCTACGAGGAACGTGGAGGCTGCGGACTGCTTAGATGCAGGAGATCGATTGGAATAACAGGTGAGGACATGCGGGATGCACGTAGTAAGTAACTGGACTTCGACTTTCACGACGCTAGGCGTCATGATGTGAGATCAGTTACGAAACTGCATGGACTTCCGGTAGAGGTGGCAAGCAACAAGAGATGGAATTGAACATATTATTAAAACGTTCAATTCTCGTACGAGTACCGTGTGCGTGCTATTATTAAATACTCGTATGAGAAATCTATAAAGGAAAGCTATCCGTTTTGAGCAATGGTCGACCTTGACAGCTACCGCTGCAAGTACAACGACGACCGGTCGCATACAGCTGAAAGTGTACGAGGTGCTAAAAATGTCCATCAACCAGGTGAATCGATAATTGTCGTATGTCGCTTATGCGTTGTCAGATTTCAAAGTTGGATTTGGAAGTGTTTGATAGAAGACAAGACAACGCTCGGAAGGAATACTCTGATGACAGTTCACTTGCATGCACGGACCAGAAATGAAATAAGTAAGGTTAAGCTTTAGGGTGGGATAGAAAAGTAGAAGGGCATGAAGAATACAAGTAAACAAAAAACACATAGAAAACACAAAGGATGAGACAAAATAGGTAAAATGGGGCTAAGCCCATGTACAGTTGATATGAGAAATCAGCTCTACTGCACCTAAGATATGGGAGCTAGGCAAGTTGTCCAATATGAGCATATGAATAAGCATCATCTAGTGTGACGGTTCTCCTATGGATGGCACCAATTATTGCACTTTGTAGAGCAATGGACACATGATGTCTAAAATATGCTATAAAGTATGAAAGTGAGAGTGATATGCCTTACGCCTAACATGATAAGCTCTCATGCATTCCCTAACAAATGTGTAGAATACCGTGTCCATCACTCCATATAACTCCATGGCTAGAGGAACAAAGAAGTGACCTTGTTGCATACCCCTATACTTGGAGACTTTGCAAGATGTTGTTGCACTAGTCACCCATCCAAGGGATGGGTAATCACTCCCTCCAAAATTGTATCACGCATAGGGTTTGTAACCAAGACATCCACTATTTTCACCTGATCATCCCGGACCAAGTATAAGTCTGCCCTAACACATGTCATCTGCAAAAGCATATGAACTCTCCCTCCAAGCCAAGTGTCCACTCTCTCGTGCCATAGCAAACACTTTGTCCCTAATAGCATCATGGGTAGCTACCCTATGTCCTCCAAAAGGACACCGTGTCATATGGACCCTGCATCTACTATAGAACCACACTCACAAGTGAGTAATAAAGATGCAGATGGGTGGACAAAACCTAAGCGGAACCTCATCATTATGGAGAAAAGAAATTGGTGCAAGTTGAAATGCCCTAATACATGGTTGAGCTAGGATCATGCACCCTTGTTATAGCAAGAGTGAAGACATGCTCTAGTAGCTTGAGGAATGGATGAGTCAACTAAGAGAGAATGTAGCGTATGTTGACATTGTTGCTCCATCAAGAAAGATTGTAAACCTCTAGTCCAAGCTGATAATAGTGAAGCAAAAGATGGAAGGTCCTTGTGTGCCCATGGAGATAGATTATCTCTCATCTATTGCAATAACATTTGGAGAGAAAAAGATCCCTCCTCCACCTTTGTCACATAAGTTTGCAAAACCAACCTTTCAACAACCACAAAAGGAGAGGAAAGTAGAGGTGCCAAGAGGGCACAACTTTCAAAAAATGCTCTAGGTGTTGTCTCCTTCATAAATAACAAGCCAACCCTTCCACATGAGATCGGTAGAGATGTTTTGTCTACATGCCAAATCCCTTGTCACATACTCAAATGTCCTTGGTCCAATAATATCACTAAAGACTCCCATAATCCCCCTATCAACGGCTCTTAGATGTGATAGGAAGGTCATAGAGGGGGGAATTGTGTAGAGGAGGTAAGTTGGTTGATGAGCAATACTAGAGGAGAGTATACCAAATGTCACCTCAAAATCTCCAATTAAAGGAGGTCATCCACATGGAGAAATATCCTCTGCAAGAGTAGCATCTAAGAAGCATATGACAAAATCCTCGGATCTTATTGGCACTCCAAGAACATGTAGTCCATCTATAGATGTGATACACCCCTCTAGAAGCTCAAGGTGGGAAGGGGTAGCTAAAAGGGACCATGCCCTACACTTTGACACCTTGACTCTCAAGCCTACTAGATGTAGCTCAATAATCAAGTGGTCAAAGGCTTGCTTAATCTGATCTCCAAGGCCCACTTGTGTGTATTCTTTGCCAAGGAGAGAAATACACAACTTGGCATGGCCAAAGTAGTAGATAAGAGAGCTCTAAAGTGAACCATGGCAAGTAAGGGTCCACCTAAGGATCTCTTGGATGTGTACCAATAGTTGACTCCAAGACAATGGCTCCCTCTTGTGAACAAACGTGATTGTAGTAAAGGAAAGAAGAGAGCCATAAGATACCATACAAAAGGAATAAGACTTGCCAAGGATCCACCATGATTATGAGATGCTATTAAAAGCATTCTCAACGTCCACTTGTAGAACAACCCATTCTGGATGGATATCTAGGAGTGCCCTAATGCCTAAAGATAAAGTCTCACATCCTCCAAGTGTATTTACTCCAAATTGATGAAGATTGAGGTGTTATTGGAAGTGAAACCTATGTTGAAGGACAATCATGCAATTGGCCAAAGGTGTAACAATATGGAGTTTAACAACAAAGTTAGTTAGCGCTAATGAAGTAACGAATGGGCCAAATTAGCCTAGAATATTCCAAAAGTATCTAGGAAGCTTCTTGTGAAGCTTCTTGGCTAACTTAGCTTGCACCCCAAGTAAGTGGATTTTAGAAGGAAGCTTCTAGAAACTTCCGACTAGCTTAGCTTGCAAGCCAAGTAGGCGGCTTCTAGAAGGAGGTTTCTTGAGAAGCTTCACGGTTAACTTGGCTTGCATTCCAAGAAAGTGGTTCAATGAAGCTTCTTGAGAGCCTTATATACTCCCTATAAATACCAAAGCCGATGCTCATGGTAGGTATTCAGAGTTTCACTCATTCAAGTGTCCAAATGTGATCTTCCATCTTCTTATTTCTCTCCTTGGTCTTGGATCTTTTACATTGGTATCAGGGCAAGAATGAGATGGATGGAATCTATGGATCACCAAATCCATTTCCGCCAAACCATTGGGATTTTTGTGTGTGGGTACTACCCAAGCATCATTTCATAAAGTTCATCCTCTCACATTTTGGGCAAAATTTTCTAAATGCAATCACCTTGTCCGAGGAACACTCGGTACTTTTGATTGTAACTTATGGAAAATGGTGAAGGTGTTGCATCTTTGTGCTAGTAAATTAGATAAATTAGATAAATTGGGGTAATGTGATAAAATAGTAGCCATAGTGGCAATGCTTGAGGTTATCATTGTTCTGCTATCATTGAGCACCTTACTTGATTGTTGGATGAACAAGATCAACAACGATAAGAGCACATAGAGTGAGCACCATTTCAAGAAGGAGAAGACCAAATTCAATTCCTAAAACCCAAGGTATTTGATGGAAAGAATCTATGAGCATAATGGAGAATTTTTTATTTGCCTATGACCATTATTTTGAGGCTACAAATCTTCAAGATGAACAAAAACAAATTCTCTTAGCTTCAAGCCAATTGGATGGAGTAGCAAAACTATGGTGGTGATTCCAAGTGAAGTGAGCTGAAAGGCAATTTGCTACACCAATCTTGACATGAGAAGAATTGAAGAGTGTAATAATTGGACAACTCCAAGCAATAAGTGCCACACAAGCTACACGAGATAAGTTGGCAGAGTTGAAGCAAGTTGGTTATGTAAGAAGCGGCATCACACAATTCCATAAGATCATTATGCAAATTCTAGATATAATGGATGGTGAAGCTCTAGATCAATTTGTGGGGGACTTGAAGTCACAAACCAAGTTAAAAGTGACTATGCAAGAGCCAAAATACTTGGAAGAAGCCATGCAACTAGCAAAGCGCTTTCATTACTTGGTTGCAACAACATGGTCTCAACCTTGACCTTCACAAAACCAACTAGCACATTACACATGTGTGGAGGAGCCAAAACTGGTGGAGATTAACAACCAAGACCACTTCGTACAATAGATTGAGAAAGATTGTGACAAAATGGTGGTTGCTTTTATTATCATCAAATTAGACATCTCATTGGGCAAAATGGTGGTTGTTTTTATTGTCGCCAGATTGGACATCGTATTGCTAAATGTACACTCAAGAATGGGTGATCTGGAAAAATTGCCCAAATGGAGGATGTGGAGCAGAATGATCAGGAAAACGAGGAGCCCTAATAGGAGTTTTTGAGCCGCCTACTCGGAACTTGATTAGTTCCCATAGGATTAAGGCATGACCTATGCAAGTTTGCTTTACTTGCAAGGTATGATATCTGATTGTGGTTGTAGTATTTTGGTTGATTTTGGAAGTTTAAAATTTTTGCATATCTATACAATTAGTAAATGAATTATGTATTCCTATCAAGCCAATAATTGGAAGTAGATTTATGATGGCGGATGGTAGAAAGAGTTTTGCATTCTATACCTTGAAAATTATAAGGTTCAATTTGATTAGAACCAATGAAAAATTCAAGTACAACACCAATATAGGAATTTTTGATTAGGTTGTTTGGCACCTCGGAGTAAGACATCTAAGAATAGTCAATCCTAGGATGAGAAGTTTGTCAAGGATAGAGCAAGCCTTGAAGAGAGATGAGTCCCAAGATGTGAAGTTTATCAGGAAAGCAACCATGGAGCAAGCTTTGAAGGGAGATGAGTCCTTAGATGGGAAGTTTGTCAGTAAAGTAACCATAGAGCAAGCTTTGGAGGAGATAAATTTATTTTGTTGAGTGGATCCAGCCAATTGCACAAGGAGAATCTGAGGAGGGTCAAGAGCCTCATCAAGCAATGGTTGATTTGATAGTTCAAGAGTTTACAAATGTGTTTCCGGATGATCTGCCAAAAGGATTACCCTCTAATGATGGTATGCACTTCAAGATTGAGTTATTGCCAAGGAGTACTCTAGTGAGTTGACCAATCTATCGGCTCAAAGTAGTTGGAGGAGTTTCAAACTATACTTACGGAGTTGTTGGAGAAGGATTTCATACAACATAGTACATCTCCTTGGGAAGCATAAGTACTATTTGTTCCACAAAAGGAAGGAGGAATTTGCTTTTGTATTGATTACTATGGGTTCAATAAAAAAATAGTGAAAAATACATATCCCTTGTCTCAGATTGATGACTTGCTTGGTCAATTGAATGGAGCACGATACTTCTCCAAGTTGGATCTTCGTAGCGACTATTGGCAAATCTCCATTGATAGGGAAGATGTGCAAAAGACAACCTTTTGGACAAGGTATGGGAATTTTGAATCGAAAGTTCTATCTTTTGGGCTCACTAATGCTCCAACAGTCTTCATGGATCAGATGCATGGGGTGTTGGATGGACTATTGGATCGGTTTGTGATTGTATTCTTAGATGATATCTTAATCTATAGCAAGAAAGAGATAAACATGTGAATCACAAGCAAGAAGTTCTAAGACAACTACGACCATGGAAATTTTACTGCAAGAAGTCAAAGTGAGCCTTTTGGTAGAAGAGAATTACCTTCTTGGATCACAAGATTTCATTGGAGGGGATCAAGATAGAAGAGGAGAAAATCAAGGCCATTACTAATTGGCCTATTCTAAAGTATACTATAGAAATATAGGCATTTAATGGATTGGCCAGTTTTTACCAATGGTTCATCTACTATTATGCCCATGTGGTTGCACTTGTAACAATATAGAGTTTAGCGACTAGTTAGGGTTAATGAAGTAGCAATAGGAAAAATTTAACCTAGAATATTTTAAAAGTATCTAGGAAGCTTCTTGGGAAGCTTCCCGGCTAGTTTAGCTTGCATCCCAAGTAGTAGCTTCTAGAAGCTTCCAACTAGCTTAGCTTGCACAACATATAAACGACTTCTATAAAGAAGCTTCTTGGTTAACTTGGCTCACACTCCAAGAAAATGGCTTAAGGGAGCTTCTTGAGAAGCTTCTCAAGGCCTTGTATGCTCCTTATAAATACCAAAGTCTAAGCTCATGGTAGGCATTCAGAGTTTTCCCACACTTGAGTGTCCCAATATGATTTTCCATTCTCCTATTTCTCTCTTCAGTCTTGGTCTTTTACATTATTATTAGAGCAAGGAATGGGATGGATAGAATTTATGGACCACCAAATCCATTTCCTCCAAACCATTGGGATTTTTGTGTTTAGGTACTACCCAAACATCACTTCACATAATTCATCACCTCATGTTTTGGGTAGAATTTTCTAAATACAATCACCTTGTCCAAGAAATCCTTGGTATTTCCAATTGTAACTTATGGAGAATAGTAGACATGTTGTATCCATATGTTAGGAAATTAGATAAATTGGGGATAATGTGATGGAGTAGTAATCATAGCGGCAGTGCTTGAGGTTATCATTGCTATGCAGCAACAAATTGATCACCTTACTCGATTGTTGGATGAATGAGATCAATAATGACAAGAGCATGTCGAGAGAACACCATTTTGTGAAGGAGAAGATCAAATCCAATTTCCAAAACTCAAGATATTTGATGGCAAGAATCTCCAATATATAATGGAGAATTTTTTATTTGATTGAGACGGTTATTTCAAAGTTACAAATCTTCAAGATGAACGGACACACACTCTCTTAGGTTCAAGCCAATTAGATGGAGCAACAAAGCTATGATGGTGGTTCCAAGCGGAGTGAGCCGAAAGGCAATTTGTTGCACCAATCTTGACACGTGAAGAATTCAAGGGTGCAATAACTAGGCAATTCCAAGTGTTAAATGCCACACAAGTTACACAAGATAAGTTGGTAGAGTTGAAGGAAATTGGTTTATAAGAAGCTATATCACACAATTCTACAACACCATTATGCAAATTTGATATATAATGGATGGTGAAGCTCTAGACTGATTTGTGAAGGGCTTGATATCACAAACCAAATTAGAAGTGACTATGCAAGAGCCAAAATACTTGGAAGAAACTATGCAGCTAGCACATCACTTTGATTCTTTGGTTGTGACAACTTGATCTCAGCCTTGACCTTCACAAAACCAACTAGCACGTTAAACATGTGTGGAGGAGCCGACACCAATGGAGATTGATGCCATCCAATAAAGACCACTTGGTATAATGGATCGAGAAAGATTGCAGAAAAATGGCGGTTGATTTTATTATCGCCAAATTGGACCTTGTATTGTTGAATGTACACTCAAGAATGGACAATCTCGACAAATTGCCCAAATGGAGGTTATAGAGCGGAATGATTAAGAAAATGAGGAATCCCTATATGGAATTTCAAGCTACTTATTGGGAACTTGATTAGTTTCAATGGGATTGAAGGTTCAACCTATGCAAGTTTGCTTCACTTGCAAGGTATAATATTTGATCATGGTTGTAGGATTTTGGTTGATTTTGGAAGTTCAAAGAATTTTATGTCTATGCAATTAACAAATAAATTGAGTATTCCTATCAAGCCAATAATTAGAAGTAGATTGATGATGGCGGATAGTAGAAAGGGTTCTATAGTCCATACCTTGTATCCTATTACTTTCAAGATTGGGAAGGAAAATTTGGAGTGTATGAGGTTTGTAGTGTGTGAGGTTTGTGTGGCACCTTTATACTATGATATCATTTTGGGTTTGCCTTGGCTTGAACGTTATAAGGTTTAATTTGATTGGAACCAATGACAAATTTAAGTACAACACCAAGGTAAAAATTTCCGATTAGGTTGTCAAGCATCTTTGAGTAAGATATCTAAGAATAGTCAGTCTCAAGATGTGAAGTTTATCAGAAAAACAACCATAGACCAAACTTTGAAGGAAGATAAGTCTCTAGATGTGAATTTTATGAGTGAAATAGCTATAGATCAAACTTTGGGGGAAGATAAATATGTTTTTGTGATATGGATCAAGTTGATTGCACAAGGAAAATCTAAGGAGGGTCAAGAGCCTCATCAAGCAATGGTTGATCAAATAGTTAAAGAGTTATTGGAGAAGGATATCATACAATGTAGTATATCTCCTTGGGGAGCACCAGTACTATTCATTCCAAAGAAAGATAGAGGACTTCATTTCTATATCGATTACCATGGTCTCAATAAACAAACAATGAAGAATGCATACCCTTGCCTTGAATTGATGACTTGCTAGATCAATTAAGTGGAACACAATACTTCTCCAAGTTGGATCTTGGTTGTAGCTATTGGTAGATCTCCATTGATAGGGAGGATGTGCAAAAGACTACCTTTTGCATAAGGTATGCGCATTTTGAATGGAGGTTTTACCTTTTGGGCTCACTAATGCTCCAAGTAGTCTTCATGGATCAAATGCATTGGATGTTGGATGGACTGTTGGATTTGTATGTGGTAGTATTCTTGGATGACATTTTGATCTATAGCAAGATGGAGGCAGAACATGTAATTCATGTGCGAGAAGTCCTTAGGCACCCATGTCAATAGAAATTTTATTGCAAGAAGTCAAAGTGTGCCTTTTGGTAGAAGGAAGTCACCTTCTTGGGTCACAAGATCTCATCAAAAGGAATCAAGGTGGAAGAGGAGAAAATCAAGCCATTACTAATTGGCCTACTCCAAAAGATGCCATGGAGATGCAAGCATTTAATGGATTGACAAGTTTTTATTGACGGTTCATTTGCTATTATGCGCACATGGCAACACCATTGATCGACCTCTTGGGGAGAAACTCAAGATTTCAATGGACCGCTAAGCATGAAGAATGTTAGGCCATTTATAGCATTGCACTTAGATTGCTTGGACTCTGGAGTAGTAGTGATGGTAGTCAGAAATATTTTGGTAGATACTTAAAGACTAATTGTTAACAATTAGATTTTGTGCTTGGAGGTATTGACTACATGGTGGAGCCCATCATCACTTGCACCTTTTGGACCATTGGATGTGCTATCAAATGGGATTTTTAGGGTTGGAGACTAGGGGGTATACTTTTGAAGTGTAGCTCCAAAGAGCTCACTTCTCTGATGTTAAGCCTACCAGTTCTTGATTGTTATATAGAGGCTGACGAGCATCGCCTTGATTCTTTTAACTAGAGTAGGTGTGGTTTGACTATAATCAGTGCCCAATTGTTGATAAATTATTGAATGACAGATCAAGTACTAATTTGATTGAGTGTGATTTGAGTTGTGTAAATAACCTGATTACATCGAAGAAGTCAAGTAAGCAAAAATTGGATACAAGAACTAAGAGTGTTGGTGGTATCTCCAAGATTTGCTAATTGTTGGTAGCTCAATCGGAGTTCATATTTCCCTAGTGTGCAAAATTTCATTTGATTGATGCAGATTTGGTAGTGAGGCAAATGATGTGCATAATGTTGGCCAAATTTCAAGCGAAGAGAAGCAAATTTCAAGTGGTAGTTGTCATTTTGAGCTCAAGAGGTGAAAGTAAGACCAATTTGTTGCGAGTTGGATTCAGAAAGTGAAATTGAAGGTGGAGTTGGGATCCCATCTACATGAATTTGTGATTTGGAGAAATTCATCTTTTCAATTTGGCTCAAGTGGACAGTTAGTGGAGGATTCAGCTGTCAACTTTAGAGATTTATGTTAGTTTTTGGTTGAATTTTATGTTAGATTTTTGGCCCTAGTTAGAGAAGTTTCAACAAATTTGGAGAAGGTTCAAAGTGGCAGAGTGTTATAGGCTATGAGAAGCTATGAAGGCCTTGAAGGGCCAACAAGCAAACTTGTTGGCATGAGGCTAGCTAGTTTAGAGTAGATTTTGGTCATTGTTTTGCAAAATCTACACATCTTGCTAGATTATGCGTAATAAGGTTTGACCTCTAGATCTCTGATTCCTAGATTGGTACCGCAGCCAATTGTTCCACCCTCACTTGTTGTCCTAGTGACTATTCCATTATTATCTATACACTTGTAGCTTTCGCTAGGAGAGACAGTTTGATTCCATTCTTGGTGATCCTAGTAGCTTAGGAAATAGATTACTCATATTATGTCAAATGAAAAATGGTAGTAGAGTCAATCTAGTGTTCATTTATGAGATGGAGTGTTTTCATTTAGATTTCTTGTGATTGGACCTCCTCTGTTCTCTACTTCTTGTTTATGCACCATGTGTATATGAAGTGCCTTGACTTTAGAGCGTTGGTGCTCTAGTGTGTTCTTGGTAGTGATGTTGGAGTGATATCCAATCAGACTACTTATGTTTCTCTTTGGTGTGGTAAGAAGTGATGACCTACAGACCGTGAGAGTGCGTGTTATGATGGCAGGTTATAAGTTGCACTTTCTTTAGTATAGTTATTGTAATTAGAATAACATTAGTCGGTGATGTTCAATTGGTGGTGTTGGAACTTGGTGGGGTACTTCCGGTGGTTTTGATTGCGAGTTGCAATTCTTGGCTACTTTGTCATGATTGAGTTCTTTGGAGATTCCAGAGGAGATAGCTTTGTGCTATGGATTGGGTTTACTTGGAGTGGTGTTCAATATCAGCTTGTATTTTAGGTCTCAATGAGTGAGGAGATTGACTTTGAGTTGGAGTTTGGCACAAGAGTTGATTTAGTTGAGAGTGCACTTGGTGTGTCTGCATTGTTGTTGTGGGACATGGACAAGATCTATGGGGCATCCAAAGGTCCCAAGTGTTACTCTAGTGTAGTGGGTACCATGGAATTAGATGACTTCATCTAGGAGTTTGATAATTGGTGTGATTTGTAGCAGATATAGAACTTGACTTTATTCACATCCTTCATGGAATGGAAGGGGTTATTTCAACACTTGGAGTGTTTGCTAATGGATGATTACCATGAATTCAAGAGAGCTCACTTGGAAGAGATTGAGCTATGGAGATAATATTGGTCTCCAAAATATATCTCCATCAATTCAGACTTGATTTCTAGAGGAAGGTAGACTATACCCACAAGTTCTAGCTTTAGTAGCATTGGTGGATTTGTTGGAGATGGTGTTACTACGAGGAGAGGTACTTCTACATGAGGTGATCTAGTATTGGGGTTCAACCCCATCATGGAGTTCTTCTAGTGTTTGAGGTAGAACTACAAGAGAGTGCACATTGACGAGTTGAGGAGCGTGCAGAAGTTTGATTGGAAGGCTAGAGAGTGCATGCAAGGCATACACTCGCATAAGGCGACAGATCAATTTTATTCAAGGAGTTATTGAGGCCCAAGTAGTCTAATTTTTGGTATGGGATACTAGATAGTGAGTTTCAATATAGAGTACGTGATGCTACATTGTTATAGGCTACTTCACCTACTTTGGTGGTGGTCTTTGGTTTGGCTGATCATATTGAGCTCAACATGGTGGAGAAGAGAGTGGTGACATCTAGATTTGGTAAGGAGGCATCATCCACCATTGTTTTGTCTTCCAAAGTGCATCACACCATGTTGGTTTTTGAGGATAGGATGGACAACCCAAATCCTATGGAGCGAGTGGAAGGCCTAGTGTAGCTAGACCATTACCTTCACTTTTGGATCAACAATAGCTAATGAGTGGTGGTGTTGCTTGTTGGACTTGTGGTAGACCTCATCACAAGAGAGAGTGCACTCAAGGTAGTAGACCTAATACCTCTGGTGCATTGCAACCAACACGGAGACAGTGTGAGCATTGCCATAGATTTAATCACACTAGTGATCGATGCTTTGACTTACACTCAGAGTTATGGAGTGGTAGGGTTGCTATGGTAGGTGGTAGAAGACCTCCAAGTCATGTACAACAATGTAGTAGAGGTGGTGGTAGAGGATCCACACTTGGTAAGGATGCACTAGCTGCTCTTACTTCTGATACAACCATGGCTACTTGGATTGAGCAATTGGAGCAAAGATTGGCTAGCATGGCCATTGCTCAGAGGAGATCAAATTTTCATTGCATATGAGGCTTCCACCTCATATGCTGGTAATAGGATTTCTTGGATTTCATGTGTAGAGCAGCACAAGTAGATGCCTTTGCCGTAATGACTAGGAGTGCAATAAGTGCTCCAAAGCCTAGAAGAGCATCAATGGAGTTGGGCCAACAAAGAAGAAAGGTTGGTAGATAGGTTAGACTTTCTCAATCTTTCATGCTCTCTAAGGTCCTACAAAAATCATCCATGGCTCCTAAATATTCTAGTGCAAGTGTGGTAGGTGGTGATGTGGTGCATGATGGACTACCTACTAGTTAGCCACCTACTACTACATAGAAAAAGTCTAGCATAATGTTGGGGGTGGCTCAGCTGATTATATGCTTTCCATTATTCTCAACTAGCGACATATTTACATTAGGAGTTGACCCAACCCTAGTGTTTCAGTTGGCTGCCTTCCTTTGTGAGAGTAGAGGTGATGTGGTTCTTACTATTAGAGCAGAGGTGGTTGATAGTGGAGTTGACTTGGTCAAGGAGCATGGAATACGCTCAACAACTAGTGGTTTATGGCAGGTAACAACGGCTAGATTGGAGGAGTTGCCAACTAGACCGGCCTTTGAGAGAGCACAATTTACACTTGGAGTTGTCCTATTGGAAAACCAGAGGGGGATTTTTTTTACTAGGATCTTTAGAGAAGGTTATACACCACAGAGGGTCTTACTTGACTCTAGTACACAACCCCTTATGTTGGGGAAGGCTGTAGTTGTCGGTCTGGAGTTACAAAAGACCGATGTGGAGAGGTGTCCATTTCAGATCCAAACCTCTTTAGGGGATGGTTCTACATAGTACATCACATGTGGAGAACTTGTTATCTAGATTTAGCCTAGTCATTTGATTGATAGCTTATGGTGAGAGCTCAAGCCATTGTGATTGTGGTTGCATCATATGATGTGTTAGTTGTGGGAACAATATTATACCCCATGGATTTAAGTATTGACTATTAGGAGGAGACATCTTCTTATAGACCAGGTTGGTAATCAGGTGAGGGATGGATATGTCGCCAATACGCTTCAATAGTGGCAGTCTTGGCTCACTACAATTTGAGATCAATGGCAACTTTAGTTTCAACTTTCAATGGTTCTATTACTTGGCCTAGTGACTTACTAGAGAGGAACACCCATTTAGAGGATACTCCAGTACCAAAGGAGATCACTCTAATTTGGAGTATGAGTGGGATTGTTCTATCCACCTTGGATGTTCCATTGTGGAGTTCAAAGGAGATACTGAAACAACATGCAGATTAGTTGGTGCAATAGGCTTGGAGCCTTTGTACCACCAAGAGAACAATGTGAGGATGAGCATGCAAAGTTGATAACCTTGACACGTCTAGATACGACACTCATTGCTTGGCAATATCTAGTAGAGGGAGTATGTCTATTGGAGTTATTTGGTGGGATTAGCACTAGACTAGCTATGGTACTTTAGGTGGGTATACAAGTACACATATACTTGTATATGGAGAGAGATGAGATTACTAGGCTAGTCTCTCTACATCATATGGCACACTTGGCCTATTGGTATCCTGAGTTATTACTGATATCAGTACTCTGGGGTTACCCAAAGACCCTACCAACAAACATTTCCTTGTTGGGGGTGCAAGATTTGGAGAGACATGGTTCCATTCATTTGGTGATTTTTGGATGGCCATGTAAGGGGTATACACGTGTTGGCCAAGGTCTAGGTCTTCGAGCTCCTCATTCTGGTATGTTTTGGAAGATGTTACAAATACTACAATATCTATAAGTTCATCATTTTGTTTCTTAAGCTTATATTTTGGAGAACGTCCCTTTGATGGGTGATTCTTGCACTCCGGTAGTGGCAAGTATGCATCAAGTCCATTTGTGGATGACACCTGCTATTTTGTTAGATGCAACCAGAGTGGGATCACGGGCTCATTGTCTTTGTCTTTGGTGGACAAACCTCTTACCTAAAGAGGTTTTATTGTGCGCTTATGATGGGATTCAATGACTTGACTACTTATTATTGATGAGATTTTGGATGTTAGGCGTCAATCTCAGATGGTGATAGTGGTTGATAGGTCACATATGGCAGTAGTGAACCTAGTTAGATAGCACTAAGTTGCTTTTCCCACACTTATGAGTTTCCTAAGCTCTCATGCTTTTTGAGAGGGAGGTCTTGGACTTGTTTAGGACTCACAATTATAGCAATTGGTGGAGCCTAACACCAATGAGAGAGAGTGGGTGATGGGTTTTTGAATTGGTCTTATCGCTGTTATAGTAGTGTCAAAGGCATACAGGTGTTAGGATAGGCTATGGACCTGAATTTTTTGACTTGGATTGTGAGCCTTTGCTTGGCAGAGCAAAGTAGAATGTGCTTGATAGGCATCACCACTCAGACACTTGTGAGCTCTGTGTTTATCAAGATGATTCAAGCACATGCTAGGGGTGATGGATCGAGTGGATATGGTATTCTTGGGACACAACCACTGGCTACTAGGGAGGATGGTCTACTTGGAGTCCATCTCAATGAGCATGGTCTACTTGGGTTACGCCCTTGGTCTACATGGGATGCAACTAGAGTACATATGGAACCTGTAGTTAGAGTGGAGGGAGTTTTTTGAATTGAGGTTGGGACCTCTATTGGTTGGAGGTATGATACTATTGCTCCCAAGGGCCCAATGTAGCAGCTAGTCAAGACATCTCTCATTCCTATAATGATTATAGAGGATACTTGGGAGCCAAATCTTGGACCCAAGCTTATAGGATGAGAAAGACTAAGAGTTTGGAGGTTCTTGAGGAGCTACACAAGTTTTTTGCCTTCATTATGAAGGATTTGGGTGCTCTAAGGGGAATTGGTATTTAGATTGAGCCTACTAACTATACATCAGTTTTTCTATGTCCTTGCAAATATAGTGACATGGAGCAAGCATTGATTCAGAGCCAGAGTAGTGACCTTTTTGAGGTTGTTTTGGTGGAGATTTCACATAGAGAGTATGCATCAGCTACAATGATGCCAACCAAGAAAGATATATATGGCAAATACACAAATAGGCAGATGTGTGGAGATTACTGTCCTATCAATCGATAGACTAGGGTTAATCAGTATGCCATGCCTACATCAGAGGAGATCTTTGATACAATTGGGCATTCAAAGGTGTTTAGTACTTTTGATCTTCAAGCATTATATCATCAGTTGGAAATTAGGAAGGAGGATAAGTCCAAGATAACATTTTGGGCTATTGATCTTCATTGTAAGGATGTATTATATCATTGGAGGTTCTTACCATTTGGGCTAAAGAACACTCCTTTCAAGTTTCAAAGGGTCATGGACAAGATCTTAGCTAGATTGGATTTTGCTTGGTGCCATATTGATAATGTTTTGGTTTATAGCACTATTGTGGAGGATCATGAGAGACATTTGTTGGAGGTGTTTGAGAGGTTGAGATCTCATGGACTCAGATTACATCCTAGGAAGTGTAGGTTCTTCCACAAGCATGTTGAGTATTTGGGTCACACTATCTACCTTGGAGGACTTGGTATTAAGCAGACCAAGGTGGAGGCTATTGCACGTGTTCCTCAACCTACGGATGTGAGCAAAGTGCAAGCATTCCTTAGATTGGCAAAGTTCTATTGCTGCTATGTTAGAGGATTTAGTGCCATTGCCAAGACCTTGACAAAGCTGGCCAAACTTACAAAAGATTGGTGTTGGGGAGATGAGCAAGAGAGAGCTTTTGTAGAGCTCAAGGAGAGGTTGACATTTGCTTCTATTTTGAGGAGACCAATCAGAGGATGACCATTTCAGGTTCACATTGATTGGAGTATGTTGGGGCTTAGAGCAATGCTCACCTAGCATGATGATGAAAGGAAAGAGTTTGTAGTGGCCTATGCTAGTTGCTCCATTAATTCAGCAGAGGCAAAGTATAGTTCATATGAGGGAGAGTGCTTGGTAGTAGTTTAAGCAATAACACATTTCTGATGTTATTTATTTGGTAACCCCTTTAGATCATCAACCATTAAAGTGATTGATGGAGTTCAATAAGCTTTCAAGGAAGCCTTGCACAATGGGCTTTGATTTTATAAGAGTATGATTTCATAATTATTTATAGACCTAGAGTGGTGAATTGTGATGCAAATGGGTTGAGTAGAAAACCCATGTCCTAGCCAACAAGATCAAACTAAAGCATGTTGGCATGGTGAGACAGATGAGGAGATGGTGCCTGATTGGCATGCATCTGCTTTTCTCTATATATTTTTTGAGGCTTTTGTGGTATCTCTCTCAGTGCATATAGGATGAGTTATTGAGGTCACAAATTAAAAGAGTGGAGATAGTGCAGTTCAACAAGACATTCATGATGATGTCTTAGTGATGGACTATCTTCACATTGGTGTTGTAGGTGGCATAGTTAGGGAATAGGGAGACTGCGTCCTTCAACGAGCTAAGCAGTTAAGATTGGAAAGCAGACACCTTTTGCATGCATGGGAGGATGGTAGAGTGAGAGTAGTACCACTTCTATCTTAGAGACCACAGTTGGTCCGTCATGAGGAGCTTGGACATTTTGGAGTAAAGCTTACATGTAGCATACTCAAGAGTCATTATTGGTGGCACAATATGCAAATTGATGTACAAAAATTTGTTGCCAAATGTATGGTTTGTGAATGAGTTAGAGCATCATTCAATGCTCATATGCCACAATTACACCCATTACCTATCATGGGATTGGGTTACCGTTGGAGTTTGGACTTTGTTGGACCTTTATCGTTGATTGTGAGAAATCATTACTATGTTTTGGTGATGATGGAGCACTTCTCCAAGTGGATTGAGTTGGTGACACTTCTTGACAAGTCTAGTGAAGGGACAAATTACTCATTCCTAGATCGGGTTCTTAATCATTTTGGTTTTGACTGATCAAGGTACAAAGTTCTTGAGAGAGTTTCAAGTCTTGTGTGACAAGGCTTTGATTGATTGTACTACCTTCCAAGATCACCCTGAGGTAGATTGCTTAGCAAAGAGAGTGGTTCAGATAGTGAAGAGAGTATTGTAGAAGTATGGTTTGCAGGGAGGCCACTTGGGAAATTGGGATCTCTAGTTACCTTGGTTGGACATGGGCTATTAGTTCAGTTGGCAAGCCTCCTTAGTATCCTTCTCTCCTTACTTTTTAATCTATGGACGAGATCCAAATTTACTTGTAGCCATTCATCGAGAAGCTACTATAGTTTTGGACTTGGATGATCCAGATGTATGGATGAGCGCATGTTCTCAATGGGCAGAGATCTTTTGGAGAGTGATGTTGATGACCTTTGAGAACTTAGCAATTTCTTAGCATGGGGATACCTTACACTATGCTACCATTTGAGGAGGAGGTTATAAACCCTTGATCCATCAATTTTATCCAGGTGACTATGTATATCTACAACAGACAAGACCAACAATACTTGATGTGTCTATAGGCCGTGCTATCTTGAGAGTGTGTGAGGTTTTGCCATCTAGAATCTTTGTGTTAGAAGGACATGATGGTGTTATTTGGAAGGATCGTATGCATAACTGTATGCCATACCACCTCCCAAACATTGATGGTACTATGGACCCAAGCTTGGTACTTGTACAAGCAAGCTTGAGGTGTATGTTATGCGACTCTTCTAGTTACTATGTTATTATGTTAATATGTGAGTTGTTACTATGTTAGTGTGTGATGGCTATTTGAGAGGATGGCATATGGCATGTATGACTCTTCCCTTCATGTTGGTTCCTCAAGGAAAATGGTTATGTCCTAGATGTACTTGACCTATAGCTAGTTCATCCTTTATATGGTTTAAATTGCAGACGAGCAACTAACGATGCGGCTTGATAGCACTTGGCCTCATAAGTGCCTACCATATAGTGTGCTACATATTTGGAATAAATGGTTGTCTAGAGTTAGAGGGACCTAATCGCTAGCTAGGGGCAATTGTGGCACTTTAGAGTCCATGTATGCCTTATGTGTGAGTTGTGCTTCTATAGTGTGTGATGTTGACAATAATGTATATATGCATGAAAATTGTCATGCTATTTGTAATGTCACACCTAGATTGCTCAGACTTTGGAGTAGTAGTGATGGTAATCAGAAGTATTTTGGTAGATACGTAGAGACAACTTGTTTACGGTCAGATTTTTTGTTTGGGGTACTAACTACATAGTGGAGCCCATCGTCACTTGCACCATTTGGACCGTTGGGTGTGTTGTTAGTGGGACCATCAGGGTTAGAGAACAAGGGGTATACTTTCAAAGTGCAGCTTTAGAGAGCTCACTTCTCTAATGTTGAGCCTTTGAGTTCCTAGTTATGGTGAACAGAGACCGACAAACATCACTTGGATTCTCTTAGCTAGAGTGAGTGTGGCTTGACTATAATCAATACCCAATTGTTGGCAAATTATTGAGTGATAGATTAGGTACTGATTTGATTGCGTGTGATTTGTATTGTGTAAACAAATTGATTATTGTGGCACTTTAGAGTCCATGTATGACTTATGTGCGAGTTGTGCTTCTATAGTGTTTGATGTTCACAACGATGTATGTTGTGTAACAATGTATATACGCATGACAAGAAGTGTTCCAAAACTGAAATATATGGTATCTTTGAGACCAATTCTTCAACCATATGATCCTCAACTACCTTGTGTGGTTGACTTTGATGCTTTTAACTTTGCCATTGGAGTTGTGTTGTAACAAGAATTCCCAAATGGGTTACATCCCATTGCCTTTGTGTCTCGCCAATTAAACACCGCAGAAAGGAATTACTCCACATAAGATTGAGAACAACTAGCAATGGTATATGCCACCAAGGTATGTAGACATTATCTCTTGGGAAAATAGATGATCATGTGAACCAATCACAAACCCTTGTTGTAGATATTACATTTGGAACACATGAAGAGTCAACATCATTGATGGGAGAAGCAACTCCAACTATTTGACATCAAACTTGAGTACAAATCAGGTTTTTTCCATGTCATCCCTAATGCCCTATGAGGACCTGATATATTTTCCAGCCAAGGGTGATCTTTGACTTGTGCGCCTCCAAGAAGCCCATGACTTACCAATAGCTAGTCACATGGGTGTGGACAAGACCTTGGGTAATCTCCAATGCCAATGGTGGTGGCCCAACATGGCACAAGATGTTTAAGAGTTTGTCCAATTGTGTGAGCTACCAATGCAACAAGACCATCAACCAGAAATTGAGTGGACTCCTTCAACCACCTCCCATTTTATCTACTTGATTGGAACACGTGAGCTTGGATCTCACATGTCCTTGCCCAAGACAAAGCAAGATCACACAACGATCATGGTGTTTATGGATAAGCTTAGTAAGCAAATCCATTTGATCCCAACCTTTGATAGCATAGATGCTCCAATATTGGCACAGATCTACTTCAACATTGTCTTCAAACATCATTGGATGCTTCATGTACTCATCTCTAACCATTATCCTTGATTCACTTGGAAAGTTTTGGCAAACACTCTTCCAAATACTTGGCACCAAGCTTACTTTTTCTATGACCTATCATCCTCGAATGGATAGACCAATTGAACATGAAAATTGCACCTTGGAGGATATGCTTTGTGCCTTCATAAACATCCACCATACCAATTAGGATGAATGTCTTGCAACTATAGAGTTTGTATACAATAATTCCAAACAAGCAAACACCGGATTCTCTCCTTTCTTCCTTAATTTTGGGCTGGGTCTACTTGTTCTTGATGCCCTTCTTGATCCTCCTCCATCTCATGTCCCTCATACTTCCACCTTCTTGACCACCATATCCTAATCCCTCCAACAAGCCAACTCTCATCTCCTTGCTGCTCAAAATTGGTAGAAACAATATACGGACCACCATCATCATGATCTCACCTTTCAAGTTGATGATAAGGTCATGCTCTTGTCTAGTAACCTACCTCTCCCACTTGATACCCAAGTTTGTAAGCTTACCCCTAATTGGATAGGACCCTTTAATGTCACCCTAAATTATCTCTCATATTGCTTATCAACTTTCCTTGCCTTCTCATATGCGTATCCACCCTCCTTCACAATTCCAAGTTGAAACCCTTTGTTCCTAACCCATCTTCATTTTCCTCTCGTGTTTAACCTCCTTCTCCTCCTATCCCTATCAATGATCATGAGGAGTACAAAGTTGATCGTTTCCTTATGCGCTACCACATTCAACAAGGCCGCCAACAACATATATAGTACAAGGTCCTTTGGAAAGGGTCCCCTTCATGATGACACATGGGAACCTCTTTCTCATCTCCAAGATGCACAAATGGCCATCTAGGAGTTTGAAGCTTCAATGGCAACGAGGATATCACCAACTAGCGATGGGGGAATATGTAACAATATGGAGTTTAGCAATGAAGTTAGTTAGGGCTAACAAAGTAGAAAATAGGACAAATTAGCCTAGAATTTTCCAAAAGTATCTAGGAAGCTTCCCTACTAGTTTAGCTTGCACCCCAAGTAGGTAGCTTTTAGAAGGAAGCTCCTAACAACTTCCAACTAGCTTAGCTTGCATGCCAAGTAAGTGGCTTATAAAAGGAAGCTTCTTGAGAAACTTCCCGGTTAACTTGGCTTACACTCTAAGAAAGCGGCTTAATAAGCTTCTTGAGAAGCTTCTCAAGGCCTTGTATGCTCCCTATAAATACCAAAGCCAAAGCTCATGCTATGCACTTGGAGTTTTCCCATACTTGAATGTTCCAATGTGATCTTCCATTCTCTTATTTCTCTCCTTGGTCTTGGATCTTTTATAGCACCATTGACTAATCTCATGAAGAAGAACTCAAGCTTTTAGTGGACCTCCAAGCACAAAGAAGTATTCTAGAAGTTGAAACATATGGTTTCTTCAAGACCCATTCTTCAACCATATGATCTTCAACTACCTTGTGTGGTTGATTTTGATACTTCTAACTTTACGATTGGAGCCGTGTTGCAACAAGAATTCCCAGATAGGTTAGATCCCATTTCCTTTGTGTCTCACTGACTAAATACAACTGAAAAGAATTACTTTACTCAAGATCAAGAACAACTAGCAATGGTATATGCCACCAAGGTATAGAGATATTATCTCTTGGAGAAACAAGTGATCATGAAAATTGATCACAAACTATTGTTGTAGACATTACACTTGGAACACATGAAGAGTCAACACCATCAATGGGAGGAATAATTACAATTGTTTAATATCAAACTTGAGTACAAACCTGGTCTATTCCATGTCATCCCTCATGCCCTATCATGACAATCTAATTTGAAGTCTCTTCCTCTCATCACAACAACAATTACAATAGTATTAGTTGACTCCAAAGTCAAAATTGAGTTTAAGATAGCTCTAAAACAAGATCCTTTCTTTCAAATGGTACAAGGTCATCTTGCAGCATGTGACAAGAAGTACAACACCTTCTTCATCAAGGAAGGCCTTCTATTCTATAAGAATCGGATTTATGTTCCAACCTTTTGGTTGGAACATAACTTGTGCGCCTCCAAGAATCCCATGAATTACCTATCGCTGGTCACATGGGTATGGATAAGACCTTGGGTACCCTCTAACACCAATGGTGGTGGCCCAACATGAAACAAGATGTTCAAGAGTTTGTGTAATTGTGTGAGAGCTACCAATGCAATAAGGCTAGCAACCAAAAACAGAGTGGACTCCTTTAACCACTTCCTATTCCATATGCTCAATGGGAACATGTGAGCTTGGATCTCATCATATCCTTGCTCAATACAAAGCAAGGTCACACAATGATTGTGGTGTTTGTGGATAACCTTAGTAAGCAAATCCATTTGGCACCAACCTTTGATACCATGGATGCTCCAACATTAGCATAGATCTACTTCGATAATGTCTTTAAGCATCATGAGATGTCGTGTGTACTCATCTCCGACCATGATCCTTGATTCACTAGAAATTTTTGGCAAGCACTCTTTGAGATACTCAACACTAAGCTTGCTTTGTCCACGGCCTATCATCCTCAAATTGATGGATCAACTGAATGTGCAAATTGCACCTTGGAGGATATGCTTCATACTTTTGTCAATGTTCACCATACCAATTGAGATGAATGTCTTGTAGGTGCGGAGTTTGCATATAATAATTCCAAATAGGCAAGCACCAAATTCTCTCCTTTCTTCTTCAATTTTGGCTAAGATCCACTTGTTCTAGATTACCTTCTTACTCCTCCTCCATCTCATGTCCCTCATACTTCCACTTTCTTGACCACCATATACTAATCTCTCCAACAAGCCAAATTTCACCTCTTTGTTGCCAAAAAGCATAAGAAAAAATATGCAAACCACCATTGACGTGGTCTCACCTTTCAAGTTGGTGATAAGGTCATGCTCTTGTCTAGTAACCTACCCCTCCCATTTGATACCCAGTTTTTTGCTCCTAATTGGATAGGACCCTTTTAGGTCACAAAAATCATTTCTCCTATTGCTTATTGACTTGCCTTACCTTCTCATATGCGCATCCATCCTATCTTTCAGATTTCCAAGTTGAAACCCTTTTTCCTTTATCCATATTCTTTTTCCTCTTGTGTCCAACCTCCTCCTCCTCCCATCCCTATCAATGATCATGAGGAATATAAAGTTGATTGTATCCTTGTGCGTCATGCCATTCAACAAGCCGCCTACAACATATGGAGTGCAAGGTCCTCTCAAAAGGGTATCCCCTTCATGATGCCACATGGAACCTCTTTCTCACCACTAGAATGCACAAAGGGCCATCCATGAGTTTGAAGCTTCAATGGCAACGAGGATGTCACCAACTAGCAGTGGGGGAATATGTAACAATATGGATTTTAGCAACAAAGTTAGTTAGGGCTAACAAAGTAGCAAATAGCTAAACTAGCTTAGAATATTCTAGAAGTATCTAGAAAGTTTCTTGGGAAGCTTCTCGGCTAGCTTAGCTCGCACCCCAAGTAAGTAGGTTCTAGAAGGAAACTTCTAGAAGCTTCTAATTAGCTTAGTTTGCAAGCCAAGTAAGCAACTTCTAGCAAGAAGCTTCTTGAGAAGCTTCTTGGTTAACTTGGCTTGCATTCCAAAAAAGTGGCTTAAGAAAACTTCTTGAGAAGCTTCTCAACAGCCTTGTATGCTCCATATAAATACCAGAGCCAAAGCTCGTGGTAGGCATTTGGATCTTCCCTCATTCAAGTGTCCCAATGTGATTTTCAATCCTCTTATTTCTCTCTTTGGTCTTGGGTCTTTTACAAAATGCAAAAAGATCTCTCCAATAGCAATTGGTCGGATGCTCCCCTTGTTCTTCTCCATCAAGAGAAGTCGACTAGCAACTAGCACTTGATTAACAAACATAAGAATGTTTCCCCTTGCTATTGTTGTAGCCACTTGAAACAACTTGGTAAAACCACTAGAAGGATCGTTTGCTTGAGAGCAATCTCTAAGATGCTCATATACCATCCTTCACAAGCCTCTTAAGGAAAGGCAAGGAGCAGTGCACAATGCTTGTGCAAAAAGTGACCTATCAAGACATAAAGGTTGCTCAGGCTGATCATCTAAGACCTTTAGTGATAATCACTCTCCTGCCATAGGATATAGTGAGTGTAGGTAAAAGATTGTTTAATCAATAGGACTTGCCATAGACAAAGGGTATAGCACTCATGCTGTTACTAGACTCTCTTGCCTGACCCAATGTTCTACACCATCAAAATCAAGTGGACTCCATGGTATCATGTGACAAAACTTGTCTCCTAAAATGTGCAGCCCTTATAGACTTCTCCTATAGGGCCGCCCAATCCCCTACTCAGAATTGATGAAATCTAGCAGCCACCTTTGTATGCCCTTCACGCCCTCCTCTAGCATAATGAAGACACCATTGAGGGAGTAAGAGGAATAGGAACCATGCTAACTTGTCCAAGGGATCACGTGCCAAACAATGAAGTGGTAGGTGAAAAGCCCATCTAGCCTCATCATGGAATATACGGGGTAGCCTATGGAATAGATGTGGACGAGGAAAACTAGTCTTAAATAACTCCAAAATGCAACGCACCTCATAAGCTAACCATTCTTACAACTCGATCGGAATCCTTGGAACAATCAACAAAGAGATAGAGGAAACGTGCATAATGCTGAGTGTCATTGTCGTCGATGTGGTCGCTTGCCTCACATGAGCATCCCAAATGGTCCAATAGTCCTTGTGAATTTTTTTCACATGGGCTTTACCCCTTGCAAGGTAAAGCGTCGGTGATACACCGAGCATGGTGTATCCCAAGCCACTTTGGGTGACCCCAAATGGGAAAGTGTAACCATGGCTAGTACAAGATTAATGATAATAACACACCAAGCTCCTCTCCATCTCTTCCCATATCTATAAAACCATAACCTCTTACATTCCAACTCATATGAATAATTAATATCTTTCCAAACCCAAAAAACTATAAACTCCCGTATTTTTCAATTCACATTTCTAAAATTTTCAAACTAAATTTTCTTGGAACTATAGCATGAATACAAAGAAATTAAAATTGAAAACTCTCAACCTATCAATCTCAATGTGTAATAATGACTCTAAACCCAAAATAATATCTAAAAGTCCCCATAACTTTCTACTCAATTCTACATTGTCTTTAGATTGGAAATTCTACATAATCCATAATCTGAATACCAATGGAACCAAAATTGGAAAACAAAAAAATTGTCTATTCATACAAGTGCTACATGCTAGAGAGCCTTAAGGACATGTATCAATAGTGTATTGCGACTGCATAAAACCCTGCATACCACAATTGCACCAAGCATTACCACAGTCGGCTTTCCTTTGTCAGGCGATGTGTAGAGGAAGGTTGAACTCAAGTATTGTGTTGACCAAGATATCGCAGCAAAATATCTTCACTAAACGGCTCGCTAACTTAAAGTTCATTGCTTGTAGAGATATGCTACTGTTTAGTTCCTAGAGATGATGTGGTCCCCTTGTGGAGATAGAGAGTGGAATTAAACTATAGGTTTAGTACCTCAGCGTGGGACTCCACGCATACTTGTACCTGGACTCCATATGTCTGGAAGAAACCTGTAAATTGGTGTCAGCAGGTAGGTAGTAATTTAAGCGAAGGCTTCCCCTCTCATTTCTCGCGCGTCGCCAACTGTTTACGGGTCAGACAGAAAAGGAATATGTGGGCTTGCAATAGAATTCTGAAATAGGATTAGAGGACTGTCTTGTCTGCAGGGGATTAGTATTTTGCTTGTTGTACTCTCTGCTTGCAGGAAGTATTAACAGCTGTATATTCACATTTTCTATCTTGCCTTGCATTTACACCTGGTTTCAGATCACGTTGTGGGAATACATACTGTGCGTTTCATTGCCACATATTACATTTTGTATACAATGTCGGCAAATTTAGTGTTTAACTTTTGAGGTGAATTTGGCTTTGGAAAGTTGAGTAATATAAATGCAGACAATTCTTATGATTTCTGACAAAAAGGTGAATACCAGTTTTGAAAGGCAAGTACTACAAACACAGCCGAATGCAAAAACTAGTGGCATAGTCATTCACCGTATTTGCCCTTTCCTGAGGATGTGTAAATAAGCTGGAAACTTCAAATATAGAGGTCACAGTTTCACTCAATTGTGACAATTTTCAAGACGTTTTGGCCTCCATATTCTCGAATGGCACAAAAATCAGTTAACAATGTACTCAAGTGTGGCGTTCAATGAGCAAAACTTTGAAGGTATGTGATGTTCAAACTGCTGCATCCGTATTTACCTGAAGTGAACAATTTGTCCACGCGAAGCAATTACAATTGGATACTCTACAGATTCCCTTCCAGCTGTCACTTTCTGACGGTGTTTTAACTCTTGAGTTCTAACTCCATGCCCACTTAGCCTAGACGAACATATATTTACAAAATAACAGCTGCACTGCGCCTGACTGGCTTAGAAGAAAGTCCTGAAGACAGGAGCGTGAATGAAGCTCTCTGTCAAAACTAGAGAAAGAAACCCCAGCATAGCAAGACGTCCATTCCAGCGCTCAGCCCTGGCTGTGAACGGCCCAGCGCTTCGGGCGTCCGTGGACTCTCCGTTAAGCATTGGCACGATCGAAGCGTATGCAATGAGTGGCACAACTGCGACGTAAAACACAAGTCCAGTGCCTTGTGTGTATAACTGATCAAAAACGGTCAATCCGCTCATCTTTTCAGCGATAGCAGCCCATACGATACCGACCATTGCCTGCACATGTTCATTCCACATTTTCAGCACTAAAATCGTGATTTCAGCAATGAAATAGATTAGAAGGGAAAGATTTGAAGACATGGAACATGGAGTTGAAGTTTCACTTACGAGTCGGCCGTTGATTGTCTCTGGTGCAGCACCATCAAATGCGAATATGCTCGCAATGTCTCTGTTACCGGTTTCTGGTCTCCTCTCGACTTCCGGACGCGGGTAGAACGACCCAGAAGACGGCTTGGCGCCGAACACTGATTGCTTTTCTGACTCATTGTTGTCTTGATTTTGGAGAACGTCTTCCTTTGTGATTTCTTTCTTTGTCGCTCTATCCACGCTTTCTCGTATTCCCTCGCATCGGATTGAGCTCATCCTCCTTGAAACCAGAGGTGCTCGTACCGTGCCAAAACTCACAGTAGTACGAACAGAATTCTTCAGACTCGCTGTCGACGGCAGAGATCTTAATCCTCCCAACACCGCCCTAGCGCTAGAAACAGCCATGGTTGCTGACATTGCAGAAGATAACTATCGAAAGTCCTTCAAAATCCCAACAAGAGTGTCGGACCTGTTGTCGAGTTAGAATAAGTGAATGCCTGAGACTGAAGTACTCGAGTTACTTCTATGGAATTAAAACGTTCAAAGTACAATATGAAAAGCGGAACTGATGAATTGAAGTTGAGACTCCTGTTTATATACGAGCATAAAGTTCAGTAGCATCATGGATATAAAGGCACATGGCACGTACTCGGACTGGTGAATCACCCATGTGGCGGTCCGAATATTTTTCTTGGTCGATGGTTCTGGTGGATATACGTCACGAAGTTCTCTGAACGGCTGTTCCGCCCACGGTTGTGACAGCAGGAGATTTGACTGTGATCGAATTGCCTAGGCTACCGGTAACTCTTTCCGAACTTTGTAGCATATTTGCATCCTCTGCAAAGGACTGACAGGATTAAACTTGTTCCAGATCATCTATCAATGTGAATCATAAGCAGATATCACTAGGGTTTGACTGTGAATGGAAATGGTTGCCAGGACGACTCATCCCAGCATTGCCAACACAGCAGAATATCGACTTCGCTACAGGACGAAAAGGTGGGTAGGCTCCAGGACTTCCGAATAGCGTGGACACTGTACAGTGTTTAGATGCCGGAGATCGATTGGAAGCAAGGATGAGGACATGCGCGTCGCACGTAGTAACTAAACTGAACGCACAGTGACTTCCTTCTTCCAAGACACTGGTGGGGTTCTGATTTGAGACCATTTACTAAACGTTCAGTAGCTTATGGAAGTAAAGACGACCGCGTAAGATAACAGGAAGGATGGGAAGATCCTATCCTTCTTCAGTAGCTTATGGAGGAGGTGGCGAGGAAGAAGAGAATTAAGCCGGGGAACATGTGGTTAACCTAACACTTGTCATCATTACAGCGTGTGTGATGTAGTTGAAAAACTTCCGCAGAAATTCACAGGAACCATCTATTTTGACAAGTGCTCGATCTTGCCATCCAAATGGTGCATGTATAGCGGCAATCCTTCCGCGACAGCTCAAACTGTATGAGGTACCAACCAAACCAATTTATTTGATTTGTAGATGCTTGGAGGAACTCGGCTGTCGATAATTTTTTCAGTGTCAGATATCGAGTTCAATTTGCCTATTTGGAAATGTTTCGAAGAAGAGAATAGTCAGTGGCGAAAAATGGAAATTGTCTTCTGATAAGTTTGACTTGCCTGCATGGATTCAGAAATGAAATAGGTGAACATTAAGCACAGGATAGCAAGACCAATCAACCCGTAAAAGGAAAACCGATAGAGGCAAAACTTATTAAGATTGGGTAGTTTAATGTACTGACGCCGATGTTTCGGCAACACTGACTTCAACTGGCTTGTTGTTCCGTTAGGATGAACGCTTTGCTGACAATGCGGTAGATACCGCTTCATGTAAAAGGAAGTACTGTATAACCCTTGCTGCGCTTATTCCAGTCTGAATGTTCCTGCATCAGGAACAATAAAATGCAAAAGACACCTTCAATGCTTGCCATATATACTGTCACATCATTGATGTTACCATGATTCTTTCCGTAACGTACGGATAGACATGCTATTCCCCATAGAACTTCAAAGTTCAAACTTGGATAAAACTTCCCGGAAGGGGAAACGATTGGGAAATCGGGGGTCCCTGAGTCCGGCAGTTCATATCCTTTTAGTCATTATATTTCATGTAAAGTTCACTGGGTTATCGATCCAGATTGCTATTGCTGTTTATATCTTCGAGCATCGCATGAGGTAAAAAATTGTCGTACTTCTAGATGTGTCTACATTTGCACGCACTTTTTCAGTTTTCCAATTGCAAACAAAACTGGAATATTCGCTGCTTTTGTCGATAGCTTTGTGGTAGTGCGTTTGTCATATGTTGCGTTCCAGAGAGTTTCCGATTGATACATTTGTCCTAGTTCTTGTCAGAGGATTGATGTGGGGGTTTCATTTACAATACGCCCCTTCTTTTATAATTATAATTTTCTATTTTCCCTTGCAGTGTACAGCAGTAGTGCGGAGCATGTTTTGAAAACGCAAAATCATCCACACTACTGCTACATATGCATTTTGGTACTCAAAGCTGGCAGATTTAGCTTGGTTGACTTAGAGATGAATGTGGCCTTGGGAAGTTAGCTGATAAAATGCAATTCTCATGATATCTGACAAAGAGGTGGTGAGTATCACTTTAGAAAGCGATGTACATGTACAGCCGAGTATAGAAACTAGTGGCATAGCTGTCCACTGTGTTTGACGTTTCCTGAGGAAGTGTAAATAAGCAGGAAACATCAAATAGAGAATAAGAGTTTCACCCAATCGTCATGATCTCGAATGGCACAAAACATCAGCTAACAATGTATTCAATATTGGCGTTCGATGGGCAAAACTTTGCAATTGTAGGTTCTGTAATGTTTAAGTATACATCTGAAGTGAACAATTTGTCCACACGAAGCTGATGATTGACTATTCTACAGATTCTCCTCAGATATCACTTTCTTACAGTGTAAAACTTTCTTACAATAAGTTCTAAATTTGGTACCACTCACCCTAGAATTACATATTTACAGAATAACAGCTGCACTGCGCCTGACTGGATTAGAAGAAAGTCGTGAAAACAGGAGCGTGAATGAAGCTCTTTGTCAAAACTAGAGAAAGAAATCCGAGCATAGCAAGACGTCCATTCCAGCGCTCAGCCCTAGCTGTAAATGGTCCAGAGCTTCGGGTGTCTGTTGACTCTCCATTAAGCATTAGCACGATCGAAGCGTATGCAATGAGTGGCACAACTGCGACATAAAACACAAGTCCAGTCCCTTGTGTGTACAACTTATAAAAAACGGTCAATCCGCTCATTTTCTCAGCTATGGCCGCCCATACGATGCCGACCATTGCCTGCAAATGTTCATTCCATATTTTCAGCACTGATATTTGTGATTTTGAGTATTGAAATAGACTTGAAGCGAAAGACAGGAAGACACGGAACATGGAGTTGAGGCTTCCACTTCCCAGTCGGCCGTTGATCGTCTCCGGTGCAGCACCATCAAATGCGAATATGCTTGCAATGTCTCTGTTACCGGTTTCCGGGCTCCTCTCCAGTTCCGGAGGCGGGTAGAACGACCCAGAATTGGGCTTGGCGCCGAACACTGATTGCTTTTCTGACTCATTGTCTTTTTGATCTTTGCAGAATCTCGTCCTTTCTGATTTCTTTCTTTGTGGACCTGTCCACGCGTTCCCGAATTCCCTCTCACCGGATTGAGCTCATTCTCCTTGAAACCAACAGAGGACGAACACGCCGAATCTGACAGTAGTGTGGACAGAGTTTCTCTGACTCTGCGTCGACGGTAAGCACTTCAATCCTCCAGAGACTATATTAGAAACTCGGACTAACAAGATTTGAACTGCTAGATTGTGAGATTCGAACAACTGCTATACAAATCCACTCATGCTTTGCCGTGTCAAAGAGGTGAATAAAATCCGAGAGTGATACTCCGCTTGCAGAGAATATTCTCAACTGACTGAATGGTTATCGCCGTTGAGTTTCGGAAGATTCTACGGTGACTTGTGGGTGTTTTCTTCTTGATTTTGTGGAGTGGCAAGTAACAGTACAGACAACTTGAAGGCCAAAATATACGAAATGAGAGCAGAAGCAGTCCAATGAACGGGCTATCCGATCAGGACTGAATCTAGGCAAACTAAGCGCATGCAAATCTAGATCTAAGCAAGTACGAATTGACTCAGAAGAATTGCAAATGTACGCAATACGGAATTGGAAAAAAGGCGACCGCGTAGGAAAAATGAAGGATAGGAAGACCCCATCAAGCCTTACAAGGGAAGGAAAAATGAAGGATAGGAAGACCCCATCAAGCCTTACAAGGGAAGGAAAAATGAAGGATAGGAAGACCCCATCAAGCCTTACAAGGGAGAGACAAAAAAAAGTAACATGGGGCTAAGTTCCAATAGAGTCTGTATGAGAAATCTGCCTTACCGCACTTAAGATATCCGAGCTATGCAAGTCGTACGGTCTACACACAACTGGAGCATCCGAAGATACATCACCTAATGTGATTGCTCTCCCAATACGGAATTAGTAAATTCATATATACATTCCACTAGCGGTCAACATATGATGATGCCCTCAACCAATGCGAGCGATAGAGCAGTGAGGAACGTTGGTTAATTTCTAGTAGAGAGGGAGTTTAGGTCGAAGTGAAACAGGTCCCGACACTGAATATCACAACTTGCTGTATGAGCATATGCGTCCTGAAACTCTGAACACCAGAAGGAGGTAGCCTGTCACAAACGAGTTCATCAATGCCTATCAATGCCCACGAAATGCAGCTGAAGTGTTGAGCGAATGCCAGTACCTCTCATTACGAATTTTTGTTTTGCTCTTGAGTGCCAGAGCAAACTTGACGGTTGCTTTTAGAAAGTGCCGCTTTAGAGAAGTGGTAGTCATGTGAAAATGATTCTGAAGCGATTGTGAAAAGGACTTGTCTGTCATTGAATGAAAAGGTCTTGGGGGAAGAGTAATGACAAGCCGTCATGAGTTGAGCCGTACGAGATTCACCAATGCGAGAACATGAAAGCGCAGTACATAAAGCTATGGATTGAAATCACCCCTTGGTAAATTTTTAAAGGGAACGGTAAATGTCGCAAGCAGGAAGCGAATCAAAGAAAGCGAAATGCAATTAAAAGAAAGGATCTTAGAAGCAAAAACGGAAATGTAAATAAAACAGGGCGATTGTAAGAAGTACACAAGTGCAACGGGAGAGTAAAGCGCCAGACGATAGAAACTCGAGTCAGCAGTCGAAACCCTAATGACTACTACAGAGTACCTAGAAGAGATTGTCTTCAGGAATGTACACGCGTTGTTAATGGGAAGAAGAGGCGAGAGGAAAATTGCATCAAGGAAGGAAGAATATTACCCTGAACAGCATTTGGGGTGCAATTGGCGAAGATCGTTACAGTAATACTGTTGGGAGCGAGGATTACGCCAAGCTATATCATAGTGCAGTCCATGTACTTACGTGACTCGCGTATCCACAATGAATTTGTCGAAGTGGAGGAGACTGACGCAGCTGGTATTTCTGCAAATCGAAATTAGTGAATTCCAATCCCGGACAATATCACTGTATCCACATACGCAGCAGAGTGCTTAGACCAGAACATCTACATCTAAGCAATTTCCAGTGCGACTATCTAGTACTCGAAGGCAAGGCTGTGAAATTGTGCAAATGTCATGTTCAAAGCTCTGTCCGTCAAGCATGCTCTGATGCTTGTTCAGCATCGAGCACACAAACAAGTCCTTTCCACTGAAAAGTCATTTCATTGTCTCCAGTTATTCGCATGCGAGCGTAAGAAAGTTCTCCGCTTATCTACAACTAAACTCGAAGAGTACCTATATAGGACATTTGAACAATCAAGAAGACTGAAACATACTGATTAAGACAACTTTTTACCTGTTCTGATCTCCTCTCAACCTCTAGGCGTGTTAAAGGTACCAGAAGTTGGCTCGATATCCAATACTTACGGCTTACTTGAATTTGCAGCATTTACTCTGTAGCTCTGTCCACGCTTCCGATCTCCCACGCATCGGATAGAACTCATCCTTCCGGATAGAAGGGGGTAAACACATATCTTTACTGAACTCAGAGGAGGATTCCTGAGGCTTAAGGCGGGCAAACAAGACATCCGAAAACTGCAGTTGGAATGGGAGATATACCTTTGATATCGTACAGGAGATATACTTTTGATTACAGGCCGAAGGGATATGGCGTAGAAAGCACGATGCTGAGAAACATGGGGCCGCCCTCGAGTAGGTGCCTGATCCATACCACAATACGCACAATATGGATCAATAAAACTCCTGCATGAAAAAATCGGAGAGCGGAGTTACTTACACCCATGAAAATCCATCAAATGAATTACAAAGCTTGAATTGTGGAAGAATGTTAACAACAGTAACGAGTTCCAAGACTCTGTACGACATTCAAAGGGTTTGGCATGCAGAGTGTATATTTGAATGCTATTGCGCCAAGTGTGTCTGTGCTTTCGGGTGAAAATCTGTACTGACATTTCGTTTTCAATGCCATTCCACTTTCAGAGAGATTCGTTTGCATTTTCTGGGGTTTAAAGTTTAAATTACGAAAGAGGCATCTACATTTTCTAAGGTTTATTTAAGGAAAAAAATACCTCTGTATCTTGGGGTTTCGCGTGTGTATGCTTATTTATGGAATTAAGAAAGTTTAGGGTGTACATTGAAAGCGTTAGAATTTTCGGGGAAGATGTTCACTTGAGTCTGAAAGATTTCAAAGCATTTGACGAGGTAAATGTCTGAATTATCTGTAACACAAAATGTTAAGAGCGACATTTGGCGAATTTGTAGACTAACGGAAAATGTTGGGCGGAAGAACTTCAAAGAAATGCCAATCCATGTGAAAACCCAAAAAATTTTACATTTATTCCAGATTTGCCATGATCCAATGGGAACAATGTATTACTAATGGAAAGTTACACACACGGATATGGTGGCCATTTGGTCCACATCAACTACTCATACTCATGATTAATGTACAATCAGCCACTCTCACTTTGGAAGTGGCCTGATCCCTCTTGTCTACCTGTTTCCAGCACTCTGAACGAGTAAATTTCTCGACCGTTTGAAGAATGTCTACAGCTACCCCTGAACAACTTAGAAGGTCGTAAAGACAGGAGAGTGAATGAAATTCTCAGTAAGCAAGAGAGATAGAAATCCAATCATAGCGAGACGTCCATTCCAACGTTCAGCCCTGGCCGTGAAGGGTCCAAAACTTCTGGCGTCTGACGATTCTCCATTCAACATTGGCACTATAGAGGCGTACGCGATGAGTGGCACAACTGCAACATAGAATACTAGTCCAGTGCCTTGCGTGTATAGCTGGTCAAAAACGGTCAATCCGCTCATCCTTTCTGCGATCGCTGCCCATACGATACCGACCATCGCCTGTAGATGAAGCATAAAGCATTGTAAATAACATAGATTCGCCTGACACACAGATTTAGTTGTCGAGTATGTAAACTGAAAACTTGCAAATGGAGTTTAGAAGTGGAAATTACCAGTCGACCATTGATGGTCTCTGGTGCAGCACCATCAAACGCGAAAATGCTTCCAATATCTCTGTTTCCAGTTTCTGGTCTCCTCTCAACCTCTGGACGTGGGTAGAAGGAACCAGAAGAGGGCTTTGCACCGAAAACCGACTGCTTTTCCGATTCGTTTCTCTCTTGGTTTTGAAGAATTTCTTCCTTGCTGATCTCCTTCTTCGTGGCTCTGTCCACGTTCTCCCTGACTCCCTCGCAGCGGATCGATCGCATCGGTTGTCCTCTAATTGGTGTTCGGACAAGACCAAAGCGCACTGCGCTTGAGGCAGGACTTCTCAAGCTCGATGTCGAGGGTAGGCAGTTGAAGCCCAGCACAGCATTAGAAACAGCCATTGTTGCGGCCATTTTCTGTGTTTGCGTCACACCACCGACAAGAAAAGAAAAGCTGCTTCTGCGCGAATGGAAGTCTACGTTGACAGCGGAAAGGTTCAAAGTACAGTTCAAATTCACGGCGCCTCCGATAAAGTTTCAGATCAATGTAGGACTTTGAGAATAGTATATGAAAGTTCGATCGAGATCTGCTACTTATAGCAAGAGTACCTGCCACTCGCCCGTTTCAGACATGGTGGCAAGTTGTCCAACGTGTCCGAAAGCAGACACCGTCAAGATCCTGCCTTTGAAGTTGCAGCCTACAGAAAGCCTGGTAAAGATTACCGTAACGTAAGAGAACTAAAGTATAGTTACAGCAGACGGCAGGTGTTGCCGGCGGCAAGAACCAGAGCACTAAAAGGCGACAGGTGCCCTTCCTGTCTTTAGGACGTCGACTCGTCACCCCTTACTCGCCTCGTTGTGGAGGCTTTAGTCGATGGTTTCTCGTCCTGTAATGTCGCTCATCGCCGGCGTCTGTCTGTCGACTTGGGAAGTTGACGAGACATCAACGCTTGATGAAGATCCAAACGTGACCTGGACCGTAGGTACGTGGGGGATCAGACGTCAAGCCAAGTTAAGTGTATGTGGCAGTGTGTTCGATAAAGACTAACATTTTGGTCAAATAGCTATTGAGTATCTGCCCACTTGATTCTTGAATTGCTTCTAAAAGATCATTCTTTTTTCCTACGCGGTCGCCTTTTGTCAAAGATCATTGTATATGTCCTGAACTTACCACACTTCTGTGTCACAACAACTGCTTCCCATAAAGAAGCATACGGTCCTGGAGCCCGTGGCGTAGAAGCTTTGATACTGAAATGATGCTGAAAGTGTCTTCAGGATGACCCCCATTATCTTTGACCCTCAAGGCTCAAAGATACAGTGGGTCATCGATCTATCAGATATGGAGGTAACTCACTTTAGTCTTCTGAGCTGTCGTCTGTCCCAGCGCAAAGGGAGACAATACACTGTAGTAATATATCGGGAACCTATATGGCTACACACTGAATTAGTTGCGGTACCCACGATGGAAGGTATGTCTGTATTGGTGAATCGTTGTGATCCTCCCGACACAACATAAGCCAGGGTATTTACTGTACACAGTTTCCAGTACGGCATCTTACTTAAAAGGTAGTACTGTAGGTCACAGAAAGTAAGTACTTGAGTGTCATTGTCTCCAGCTCTCTAAATATTGGATGTCATGTTGTTTTGTCTCATTCGTCTCCTGCTGCGGCTGCAGCAACGGACCAATGCAACAGAACCCATGAGAACCAACATGGTTGTGCATATTGTGCAATACATTGATCTCTTGTAAAACCGTATAAACTTCATTGCTACTGGTAGTTGAAGAATGCTAAAGAAAATGCACGTTGAGAAGTTATGATGATTGTCAGAGCATTCTACGAGATATTTGTTTTCATTCAACATTTGTCGGTTCAAGGTTTCCCACTTCTCTTTAGGTTTGTGGATTTATTACAGTTTCCATGGAACATTTTGAAACTCTGATGCCCTCGATTGTCATTGTTTCCCGGTAATAAATACCATGTATTAACAGTTAAGTACAGAGATCTCGAAGATCCGCAGGAATTTCAAGTGATATCGGTCTGAATGAGAATTTTTTTCATTTATTTCCGAGCAGGATGGAATTTTCGATCGGCCGACAGTCACAATTTCTTAACTACTATAACGCTTCCCACAGCCCATGAACTACTATAAAAGAAGCAGAGACTAGAGATCTTTGTCAAAGGAGAAGGCGACCGCATAGAACACCCCATCAAGCCATACAAGGGAGAGACAAAAGAGGTAGAATGGAGCTAGGTTCCAGAGGTATCGATACGAGCAATTTTCCTTCATTTTTCTTCGGGCACATAAGATATTTGAGCTATGCAAATCTTAATATTCGCCCGTAAGAAACATGACCTAGAAGGTCTACGAATTATTGAAATATCCCAAGAAGCATGTCCTAGAAGGTACACCAGTTGTCTAAATAATATTATAAAATATAAGTTATCTAAAATTTATTATAAAGTATGAGAATGAAAATGGTACTTTGTAGAGAAAACAAGGGACATCCTTTGTCTAAAGTATATTTTGAAATATGAATGAGAGTGGTACCCTAGCGTCTAGAATGATTAACTCTCGCGAATGTGTCGAAAGGATGTATTACACCGACATATATATATAGGACAGTGGATTGTATCGACCAACTGTGAACCAAAAAGTCACATATGTCTGTGCATGGCTCTGCAATGACAGAACATTAGCCAGAAGCATTAAACATATTTTAAAAGATGCAGAGATCCGAAATCTCTGCCAAGAATGTATTTCGTCATGTACTGTAACAGTAACACACGCCACATCAATACTTTGTCCACATGAGCAGCTCAAAATTTAGATTTAGCTTACAAATTGATCGAGTGCGAGAAGGTACGATGGTTGCGAACAACGCGAGATGACTATCCATTCTGTCTACTTGTTCCTACAATTTTGTACTCGTAATCTACTCTTGCATTATCTAGAAAGAAATGATAAAATACAGGAGCGTGGATGAAGTTCTCAGTTAGTAGAAGAGACGAAATTTCTAACATAGCAAGACGCCCGTTCCATCGTTCAGCTCTTGCTGTGAACGGGCCAGAATTTCGTGCATCCGTAGACTCTCCGTTCAACATCGCACAATAGAGGCGTATGCAATGAGCGGCACAACTGCCACAATAAAACACGAGCTCGGTTCCTCGCGTGTAAAGCTGGTCGAAACCAGTTAGCCCACTCATTTTCTCCGCCATGGCTGCCATACAATATCAATCATTGCATGCAGACTTTACATGGTAAGTAGTTCAGGGACATATTACAAAGCTGCCCAAGCAGCGTGAGCGTTCAGGAGAGGAGAACAGAACAGAATCTGCCTTTTGGAGGACTAGATAGACACAATACTGACTGGACTTGATATGCTCATCTACATTTTCACTCCATGAAAACATAGTAGAGTGGGAAAGTGAGGTTCCCAATTACCAGTGACCACAGTCTGTGGTGCCGCGCCATCAAACGCGAAAATGCTGGCTATATGTCTGTCACCCGTTTCTGGTCTTCTTTCTACTTCTGGGCGTGGATAGAATGAGCAGAAGTGGGCTCTGCACCGAAAGCTGACTGCTTTTCTGACTCGTTACTGTCTTGACTTTGAAGAATTTCGTCCTTAGTGATTTCCTTCTTCGTGGCTCTGTCCGCGCTCTGCCTGATTCCTTCGCAGAGGATCTATGGCATCCTCTGTGCTGTAAGTGGTGTCCGAACAATGCTCAATCGCGCTGCGCTAGAGGCAGGACTTTTCAAACTTGATGCCGAGGGCAGGCAGTTTAAACCCAGAACGGCGTTAGAATCAGCCATGGTTACTGCCATTTTCTATGTGCGTGTCAAATCAAGCGACAAACAGTGGAGGTGGCGTCTGCCGGGATCGGAGTGTATATGATTGGGAATCAAATTTCGAGATGTAGTAGCAATTCACAGTGTCTATGACAGCTCTATGTCAGTTCTATGTAATTCTATGCACTATGTCAGCTCTATGTCTGTCAGCTGAGTGTCCGATTAGAAGTTGATACTCCAAGTCTGATCGAGCTTTGTTAATTTACTGCCGGTAGAAGACCAAGAGTGCCAGCCACTTGTCGATTTCAGAGTATCAAAGTTGTCAACGTGGCCACTAATAATTAAGCCAGCTTCCAGGACGGTCCTTCATGTGAAGTTTCACTCTAGATCATGATATCACCTTGGAAGAGAGAACACTATCTGAACGGAAGAGAGCGCAGCGCGCTGTACAGCAGCTGTTGGTGTGAACTGAGCAAACAATAGTCGTTTGCGCCCCTCCAGTCTGGAATCGTCAGCAATCAACCATTATGATCTCGCTGTGGAGGTTTCAGTCGATGGTTTCTCAACCTCGAAAGTTGAAAACATCATGACGTTCGGAACGTGAACATCGTAGGTGGGTGGTTGGGTTATGAATGTGGCAATGTGTACAACACAAGTTAGGTTATGAATGTGGCAATGTGTACAACGCAAGTTAGGTTATGAATGTGGCAATGTGTACAACACAAAAACTCACGCCATGGTCAATTCGACGTTGGATATACGGTCACTTGATTCGTTAATCTCCTTTACGAGAGCCAAAAGGCCAGTGTTTTCTCGAGCTCTCTTCCGTGTGATCACACTCATTTCTTCCTCGATCGCGAGTAAAAGTGGAGTAAAAGTGTTCTTTCACTTTACTAGGATGTCCTGAATTACCGATCCTCAAAATAGCCTTATCATGTCAATATTGAAGGAGCGCACTTTATCTTCTGAACAAAGCCTATTCTGTTCCAAAGGGGAAAACGGGTAATTCCGTCCTATGTCTCATCATTCGACTTAAAAGTGGAAATATGAACATAACAGTACAAAGCTTGTACTTTTACCTTTCGTGTCCTTTTCTTGGGACAGAGCATATATACTGGTACATAGGATACCTTGAATCAACCTAATCTACCAGTAAGGAATGTACCCCTCTCCATGTGAATTCATTTCCTGCTGAGACAACATAAGTTAAACACAACCGAGCTACTCTACTCTACAGTGCTTCCTGTATATTATGATCTGGGATTACACCACTCCTTTTTAACCACTGGTAACCAATTTTCGTCCCTTCAGATGTCCATGGTCTTGGTTGACCGCAGAGCAACGTCATGCAGCTGGTAGAACCAATTTGGGTTCAAAGTCCCCATTGGTATAACCAACTGTGGTTGTTTGCACCGTGCAGTACAACTACTCAATGAAACCTATGAACTGTTCTATATTATATCAACCACTGTTACAGTAGTTGGAAAATGATACAAAATGTGGATAGCAATTTAATCAAGTTTTATATCCTTTACCATTGGGGTTTGCCTGTTCAGGTCTACAAATTTCTAATTTTGGTGGATACAATTTTGACTGTTCGTTCACTCTGCACTTGCTTAAGGACTCGCACCTTCCCGTTATCCTTTTCTCACCGACAGACCTTTATAGAAGTTTAGTGTAGTAATAGAGGATCAGTGACCTTAGGATGTACATAAGTTCAAAGAGAATGTCGGTCTGACTCGAGACTGAGTTGATAAATTTCCGTTCAGTCAATGACAGATAAAAGTTTTAGCGCAAGCTCATTCACTCAATGGCAGTTTAAGATAATAAGATTTTAACAAGGGAGCTTGCGCTTTGATACAATTCACGATCGTAAGTGTATCCGTCAACCGTCAAAACCAAATCTATTAGATAGAAAGTATCCTGTCGATTTCAACTGTAAATATCAAGTCACATCGCTTTCCACAACACATTGATATCTTTCAAAAGATCCAGAGATCGGGAATCTGTGCGAAGATTGTATCACAGATGGACAGTAACAGTGGATACAAGCCCAATGAACATTTTGTCCATAGTGAGCGGCTCAACAAATAGAACTAGTTTACAACTCGATTAGGGCCTATGCTACTTTCTATCTAATCCTAAATTGAATCATATGTACACTTTCATCACCCTTGTACACCTCCTACTCCAAATTCATTCAAAAAAAAGTGTAAAATACCGGAGCGTGGATGAAGCTTTCTGTTAAAACTAGAGAAAGAAATCCGGGCATAGCAAGACGTCCATTCCAACGCTCAGCCCTCGCTGTAAAAGGTCCAGAGCTTCGGGCATCCGTGGACTCTCCGTTAACCATTGGCGCAATCCAAGCATATGCAATGAGTGGCACAACCGCCACATAAAATACGAGCCCTTTTCCTTGCTTGTAAAGCTGGTCAAATACAGTCAAGCCACTAATTTTCTCCGCAATGGCTGCCCACACAATACCAACTATCGCCTGCAGATTTTATATTGAACGTATTAGTGCGACATGTTATGAATTGCCGGACAGCGTGAGATCTTACAGGAACTGGAAATAGTCTTAACTTTTGGAAAAGAGTAACACTGACGAGAAGACCTGCATTCCCATCGGATTTTGCAGTGCAAAATCTCATACATATAAATTGAGTGTCAAGGGTTCAATTCAATTACCAGTCGGCCGTTAATTGTCTCTGGTGCAGCGCCATCGAACGCAAAGATGCTAGCAATATCCCTGTTTCCAGTTTCTGGTCTCCTCTCAACCTCTGGACGTGGGTAGAAGGAACCAGAAGTCGGCTTTGCACCGAAAACTGACTGCTTTTCTGACTTGTTGCTCTCTTGGTTCTGAAGAATTCCTCCTTGCTGATCTCCTTCTCCGTGGCTCTGTCCACGCTCTCCCTCACTCCCTCGCAGCGGATCGATCGCATCCGCTGTCCAATTGGCGTCCGGACAATGCCAAAACGCACAGCGCTTGAGGCAGAACTTTTCAAGCACGATTTCGACGGCAGGCAGTTCAAGCCCAAAACAGCATTAGAAACAGCCATGGTTGCTACCATTTTCAATGTATGTATCAACTCAATCGACGAACAGAGCAGCTGCTGCGACGGCGGGGACTAAATTCTGTATTGATTTTGAATGACTTAGACTGTAATACGATTTCTCAATATCCACGACAAAACTTCATAATTTGAATCTCAACGTAGAAGTTTGATTCAGGTTCGCTACTTATAGCTGTCTGAAGTTCAGAAGCAACTGTCACTTGTCACTTGTCTAATGACAGTGAATTGTCCAAGTGACTGTGAATACGATGCCATAGTCCAGGCGTGGTTCCTTGCATTGAAGGTACTGTCTATCGTCAGGTATGGGATTGCAACTGACCGTAAGAGAAACAGAGCACCGTGCAGCAGACTGCTAGCTGACAGCTGTTGGGGTCTTGCAAGAACTAGAGACGTTGGAGCTACTATCAGTCAACGAGTGCTCCTAGCGACCTCGAGTATGCAATCGTTTCTCCACCACCGATGCATGCGTTCGTGGTTTACAAAGGTTGAAAGTTGAAGCTTCTGAAGTCGCGACGCACTTGAATCTTCCTCAAGCAGATGATCAGAGTTCAAAGCCCGCGTGTTCTGCACATGACCAACAGAGTAGTCGACAACTCATTGGGTGTTGATCTTTAGATTCTCCTTTCGAGACTAAAAGACCAGTGTCTAGAATATTCTCGAGTTCTCTCTCCTTCGTATCATAATCCTCAGTCCATTGCGTAGAGGTTTGACAAGTACGTGAATATAATACCGGTAAAATGGTGCTGCATTTTGTCGTGATCACGTATACGTGTACTCATAATACTCTAGATATAGACAGTGCTGGAATTCTCATCCTCACAATGACCTTATGATACTTTAGATATAGATGGAAAATGATGAATTATTCATCTTATAATACTTAAGATACTAGAACTAAATAGATCATATAACTAATAAACCATTGGACTTCCGGAAAAGCATCACATAGTGTGATGTTCCTTAGGATTTGACCACCTTTTCTAGTGTTTTTGTCTTAGGAAGCAAAAGTAGGAATCTTCTTGGTTTTTATATCTTCTTGCTTTTTCATGTTAAAATTTTCTACAGGCTTGTCTTCAAGTGAAAGCTAATGCTTTTACCATTACATGTTATGGACCAGGATTATCAATTCGATTTGATTCAAGTTGTGTGCGCTATTTGGTGTGACCAAGTTGAGACTTGGCATACAAATACAATGTGTACCTCATATGGGCCTCATGATCATCGTTGAAACCAAAGTTAGACAAGGTAGTGCAATAGCTTCTAGAGAGTACTCTCTGGAAAAAAGTCTTATGGATAATTTTGTAATCTGAAAACATCTTGAGCAGATAGAATCATAGGGGGAAATCAACCTTCATCGAATCCACCTCCAAAGCGCACTTAAATTAGAGTATCTCCACCCATAAACAGATAAATTAAAGACGTCTCTATGTCGATATTTTAGATCAGAGTTTAGGATTTTGCAAAAAGTTACTTTTGCCCCGGCGTATATTTTATACTAGTCTTTAGAGCCAGAAATTAAGATACCTTCCACTGCAGGCTCTGTATATAATCCTCAAGTTTGAAGAATTTATTCCTTTGCATCCATCATTGGGGTAATCTCTGCGGTTGGAACGGAAGAGAACAAGTCTTAGATGAATTCCTCTAAGACTTGAGCTCTCGCCCGAGTGACCGTCGTTTCACGTTGTCATGACCATATTTCCAAATAGAATTATAAAAATATCTGTTATCAGATAATTTAGAAGGGTGATAGTATTCAGCAAGTCTATCGCTTTATTATAACCACTACCTACTTATTGTTTACCATTAACTAAATTATGCCAAAGATAGATTCCAGTTTCCGTTAGATAATCAGAAACGATTTGCTTTCTATTTAACCAAGCGTTATCATATACTCCAATAAGAGACGTTGAACTTGGATTGGATCATATGTCAAAAAATTTGCAAAGTTAAGTTCTGTGTAGTCTTTCTCTTTGTTATATTTTTACTTACTAACGCACCACGGTAAGAGGTAACCCGTAATAACTCCAAGATGTATGGGAGACGAGCGTTTGAGCATTTCTTCTTCCTTCTATTTTTAAAGAATTGCATTCAGGAATAGCGGTAAATATTGCTCATAATATCCTCGTGAATAAAGTGTTATTATTTTCCTATGGTCCTTACCATTGAAGATTGAAGAGTTGATTTCCATTAAAGGGAAAGAGGGTGATCGCGTAAGATAATAAGAAGGATGGGAACACACCATCAAGCCATACAACGAAAAGGAAAGACATAGGAGTTAAAATGTGGCTAAGCCCCAACACTATCGTTGTGAGAAATCTGCCCTACAGGGAGACGAAAGACAGGTAGGGGCAAAGTGATATAAAAGAATGGAAAGGCTGAACCAAATAGTAGGACCGACCCCGAATGAAGAAAGAAAAGGAAAATACAAGTTACTGAGAAGTGCAATAGGGAAGAATGAGCACAAGATCCTTCTTCTTGGATCTTGTGCTCATCTTCTGCACAACGGAATATAAGGTAAAAAGGAAGTGAGATCCAAAAAAGGAAACAGGAAAAAGGAACATAAGATCCAAGGAAGAAGACCCTACGCCAGACGAGGGTCCTAAGATCACCCAATGGGAGACAAAGAGACAATGTACTCAATTGGATGATGAAAATCTTATAATAGGTCTTCTAATGATTTCTTGCAGATAGAGAGAAAGTGTACTAGGAGAGATGATGAGAAGCACCTCTCGCGTGCGCAGGAAAACCTTTTGTAGGGTAAATAAATCCAAGGTACTGTAGTCTTGTCATATCATCTCTCAAGGAAAAGTACATTAGGGTAAATGACACCCGTAAAATTGGAGGTTCGTATGGAGGTTCGTATCGCAACGAGCTTACAGTAGTTTTCAGTGCTTTCAGTATGTCATCTACTGTATCCGAGTACTGCATAAAATTAGTTTTAAGCAGTATGAGCTCGCTACTTCCTACTTCTCTCTACACATCGACTATAATGTCTGTGCACATTGGCATATACTCAATTTTAAACGGCGACCTACTTTGCCTTTAGAACACAAGCCGGTTGTTCATATTCAGTTTTATATGGTGCGAATTGCATCCACGAGCGTGGGTTGTATGGACCGATTGTCCATATTCAATTTTATGTGGTGCGAGATACTATGCGTTTAAAACACAAGAAGTTCAGGTCATTTTCCCCAACTCATAGTTCAATAATTCAGAGGTCCAATATCTCTGCGAAATAGTATTTTCTTGATGCACTGTTACAAAAGATATATGCCCAATGAACAATTTGTCCATCGTGATCGTCTCAAAAAATAAAACTAGTTTACAGCTAAGCTGGTAGCAAAATGGCTACGTGAACTGTCTACCAGTTCCTAAATTGAATATTTGTACACTTTGGCGGACTCCTCTAATTCAATTTCATTTAGAAAAATGTGTTGAATACAGGGGCATGGATGAAATTTTCTGTTAGAAGTAGGGAAAGAAATCCGAGCATAGCAAGACGCCCATTCCAACGTTCGGCCCTGGCTGTGAATGGTCCGAAGCTTCGAGCGTCCGTGGACTCTCCGTTAAGCATTGGCACGATCGAAGCGTAGGCAATGAGTGGCACAACTGCAACATAAAACACAAGCCCGGTTCCTTGTGTGTAAAGCTGATCAAACACAGTCAGTCCACTCATTTTCTCCGCAATAGCTGCCCATACAATACCAACCATCGCCTGCAGATTTTCCATCGCAAGGAGTTAAGTGACATGTTAAAGAATTGCCGGCAGCGCGGACATAATCTGAACTTTGGAGAAAATTGACAGAATCATAATAGTTTTAACTACGGATACTCGTATAGACAAATTGGAGTGTCAAGGTGAGGTTCTCAATTACCAGTCGGCCGTTAATGGTTTCTGGTGCGGCACCATCAAATGCAAAGATGCTAGCAATTTCTCGGTTACCAGTTTCTGGTCTCCTTTCTACTTCTGGACGGGGATAGAAGGAACCCGAAGTCGGCTTTGCACCGAAAACGGACTGCTTTTCCGACTCGTTGCTCTCTTCGTTTTGGAGAATTTCCTCCTTGCTGATCTCCTTCTTCGTGGCTCTGTCCACGCTCTCCCTCACTCCCTCGCAGCGGATCGATCGCATCCGCTGTCCTGCAATTGGCGTCCGGACAATACCAAACCGCACTGCGCTTGAGGCAGGCCTTCTCAAGCACGATGTCGACGGCAGGCAGTTCAAGCCCAAAACAGCATTAGAAACAGCCATGGTTGCTGCCATTTTCAATGTATGTATCAACTCAATCGACGAACCGAGCAGCTGCTGCGACGGCGGGGACTAATTCTGTATTGAATTTGAATTAACTTGAGGTTGTAGTACGATTTCACAATATCCACAACCAAGCTTTCATAATTTGAATCTCAACGTAAAAGTTTGATTGAGGTTCACTACTTATAGCTGTCTGAAGTTCAGAAGCGACTGCCACTTGTCACTTTCCTAATGACAGTGATCGTCCAAGTGGCTGTGAATACGACGCCATAGTCCGGGCGTGGCTTGCATGAAGGTACTGTCTTCCGGTACGGAATTGAAACAGACCGTAAGAGAAACAGAGCACCGTGCAGCAGACTGCTAGTTGACAGCTGTTAAGGTTTGCAAGAACTAGGGACGTCTGAGGCTACTACCAGTCAATGAGTGCTCCAAGCGACCTCGAGTATGCAATCGTTTCTCCACACCCATGCTGCGTGCGTTCGTGGTTTAACAACCTTCAAAGTTGAACCTTCTGAAATCGCGACGAAGAACGTGTCTGAAATCTTCCTCAAGCAGATAATCAGAGTTCAAGGTCTGCGTGTTCTACACAAGACCCAACAGATTAGTCGACAGCTCATTGGGTGTTGATCTTCGGATCTCCTTTGGGGACTAACAGGCAAACGTCTAGAATTCCTCGAGTTCTCTCTCCTTCGTATCATAATCCTCTAGTCTATTACAGTAGAGGTTTGACAATCATGGGAATGTGATACCACTAAAATGGTCCTGCATTTTGTTATGATCATGTATACGTATGCTCATAATCCTTTAAGTATAGATAGATATGTCTACTTATTATCTTAGAATCCTTATGATAATACAACTAATAGATCATACAACTTATAAATAATTGGACGTCCGGAAAAGCATAACATAGTGTGATGTTCCCTAGGATTTGAGCACCTTTTCTGGTGTTTTCTTCTTTAGTAAGCAAAGGTAGAAATCTTTTGGTTTTCAAATTTTTCTTGGTTTTTTCATTGTAAAATTTTCTACAGGCTGCTCTTCAAGCTTAAGCTAATGCTTTTACCAGTACATGTTATGGACCACGCACCCCTATTTAGAATTTTTACTTGAGAATCTATCCATTCGATTTGATTCAAATTACGTGCGCTATTTGGTGTGATCAAGTTGAAACTTGGTATACAACTATAATATACCTCATATGGGTCTTTCATGATCATTGAAATCTGCAAGTTAGACAAGTCAGTGCAATACCTTCTAGCGAGTAGTTTGGTGGAGAGTCTTGTGAAACATTTTGAAATCTGGAAACATCTTGAGCAGATAGAATCATACGTGGAAATTGACCTCCACCTAATCTACCTCTAAAGCGCACTCAAATCAGAGCATGCCCACCCATATACAGATAAATTAAAGACGATTATATGTCGATATTCTGGTTCAGAGTTGAGGTTTTTGCAAATACTTCATTTTGCCACCACATATATTTTATAGTAGTCTTTAGAGCTAGAAATTAGATAGCTTCCACTGCAGATTCTGTATATAATTTTCAAGTTTGAAGAATTTCTTCCTTTGAATCCGTCATTAGAGCAATTTTTACGATTGGAAACGAAGAGAACAAGTCTTAGAGGAAATCTCAAAAACTTGAGCTCTCGCCCAGGAGACCCTGTCATTTTACGTCCAATAAGAGACGCAGATCTTGAACTTGGATTAGAACATATGATAAGCAAATTCCAAAGTCAAGTTCTAGGTAGTCATTCTCTTTGTTTTCTGACTTAGTACGTAACCACGGTAAAATCTAACCCGTAATAACTAACCCCGTACTAGATACATTGGCAGACAATCGTTTACGCATTTTTTCTCCATTTTACTTTTTTGTACATTAAAAAATAGTGGTAGATATTACTCTTTATATCCTCTTGAAAAAAGTGCTCTTTATTCTCGTAGTGTTTTTTCAGTATTAAACAAAAGATTTCAGATATAGACGGGAAGAAATACCAATCCAAATAGTTCATGGCACGTTATTTGTAATGTTGTATCTAGATTGCTTGAACACTAGAGTTACACTAATAGTAATCAAAGGTATCTTTGCAGTTACTCATAGATTACTTTTTGACGGTTAGATTTTGTGTTTAGTGTACAGATTTCATGGCAAAGCCCACCATCACTTGCACCGTCGGGTGTGCCATCATCAGGACCATTGGGATGAGACCTAGGTCAAAATCAGTAGTATACACTAGAAGTGCAGCTCCAAAGAGCTCATTTCTCTGATATTGAGTCTTCGAGTTTCTGGCTAAAGTGGACAAAAAACCGGCAAGCGTCACCTGGATTCTCTTAGCTAGAGTGAGTGTGGCTTGATTGTAATCAGTGCCGTGTTGTTGAGGATCAGATCAAGTATTGATATGAGTTCACTTGAGTTAGAGTTGTAAATGATCCGATTACATTAGAGACGTGAGTCAAAGGGAAATTGGATGCAAGAATTGCAAATGTTGGTGGTATCTCCAAGCTCGATGGATCATGGTGTCTTGATCGATTTGTTCGGATTTCCCTAAGAGAGTGTGTATGCAAAAGCACTAACAAAATTTGGAGCCAAGGAGAGCAATTTTCAAGCGGTAGTTGTGATTTTGAGCTCATGATCAATTTGTTGCAAGTTGAGCTCAAAAACTGAAATTGAAGGTGGAGTTGTGAGCACATCCTTGCAAATTAGAGGTTGGATGAAACCCATTTTTTCAATTTGGCTTGAGTGAAGAGTTAGCGGATGATTTGACGGTCAGCCATTTTAGTGATTTATGTTAGATTTATGTCACATTTCGTGAAGGATTTACGTCAGATTTTGGCAAGAAGAACTTTGTTCCGATCCTTAGTGATCCTCGTAGCTCAGAAAGTAGATAGGTACTCCAATTATATCAAATGCCAAATGGTGGGGGAGTAGGTCCCGTGTTGATTGATGAGATGGAGGGTTTTTGTTAGCATTCTTGTAATTGGACCCTTCCATTCTCTACTTCTTATTTGTGCATCGTGTTTGTGTGAGGTCCTTGAATTTTGAGCGTTGGTGCTTTGGTGTTCTCTCAATAGTGAGGCTAGAGTGATGACCAATCAAATTATCTTTATTTCTCTCCAATGAGACAAAGAATGATGACTTGCAGACCGTGAGAATGTGTATTGTGATGGTAGGTTACAGGTTACAGGTTGCCCTTGCCTCTAGTGTAGTTGTTTCAATTAGAGTTACATTAGTGGGTAGTGTTCCATTAGTTTTGGCACTTGGTGGTGCTTGGTTGGTATTGGCACTTGGTGGTGCTTTGTTTGTGTTGGCACTTGGTGATGTTGGCACTTGGTGGGGTACTTGCTATTGTAGTTTGCGGTTGTGGTTACTTTGTCACGATGGAGTTCTTTGGGGGTTCCAAAGGAGATAGCCCTACAATATACATTGGGTTTACTCATAGTGGCGCTTGATATTAGCTTGTATCTCAGGTCCTAATGAGAGAGGAGATTGACTCTAAGTTGGAGTTCAACACAAGAGCGGGTCTAGTTGAGAGTGCACTTGGCATGTTTGCACCATTATTGTGGGACATGGATAAGATTTATGGGGCCTCTAAAGTCCCTACTTTGGTACAGTGTGTCCATTGAGTTGGATGAATTCATTTAGGAGTTTGATAGTTGGTGTGATCTGAAATAGATGCAGAACCCGACTTTGTTTACACCTTTCATGGTATGGAAGAAGTTGTTTCAACATTTAGATGGTCCACCAATGGATGACTACCATGAGTTTAGGAGAGCTCATTTGGAGGAGAATGAATTATGGAGACAATATTGGTCTCCAAACTATGTCTCTATTACTTCAGACTCGGCTGCTAGGAGTAGATTGGTTGTACCCACGAGTTTTAGCTCAAGTAGTGTTGGTGGAGCTAGTGAAGGTGCACTTGCTAGTGATAGTGTTACCACAAGTGGAGGTACCGCTGCAAGAGGTGGTACGGTATTGGGGTTTTACTCTATGGTAGAGTTTTTCTAGTGTTTGAGGCAGAACTACTAGGGAGTACGGATTGACAAGTTGAGGAGCTTATAGGAGTTCCAGCGGAAGGCTAGAGAGAGCCTACACAAGGCATACACTCATAGGAGGCAGCTGATAAGTTTCACTTTGGGAGTTATTGAGGCCCAAGAAGTCCAATTTTGGTATAGGATATTGGACAAGGAGTTACGACATAGAGTTCATGATGCTACGTTGTTACAAGCTACTTCGCCCACTTTGGTAGTGGTCTTTGGTTTGGCTGAAAGTGTTGAGCTCAACATGGTGGAGGAGAGGGTTGGTGCCATTTGGATTTGGTAGGGACCTCATCCACAACTGTTACTTCTTCTAGAGTGCAATAGAGTACACCACGTCTAGTTGGTTTTTGAAGACAAGGTGGACAGCCCATATCCTATGGAGAGAGTGGTGGGCCTAGTGGAGTTGGACCATTACCTTCCTTTTCAGGTTAGCAGCAGCCAATGAGTGGTGCTTGTTGGACTTGTGGTGGACCTCACCATAGTAGAGAGTGCACTCAGGGCAACGGACCTGATATCTCTAGTGCATCGCAGCCAACACAGGGCCAGTGTGAGCATTACCACAGATTTGGTCACACTAGTGATTGATGCTTTGACCTACACCCAAAATTACGGAGTGGTAGGGCTGCTATGGCAGGTAGTAGAGGAGCTCCAATTCATGGAGGACGAGGTGGTAGAGGTGGTGGTAGAGGATCTACACCTAGTGGAGGTGCAATACCCGCCTTTACTTTTGATACAACTATGGCTACTTGGATTGAGCAATTGGAACAGAGATTGGCTAGTATAGCCATTGCTCAGAGGAGATCAGATTCGGGTGATGAGGCTTCCATCTCATATGCTGGTGATAGAGATGCTTTGGATTTCATGTGCGGAGCAGCACAGGTGGATGCATCTCCAAAAGTGACTAGGAGTGCAGTACGTGCTCAAGAGCCTAGAGGAGCATCAATGAGAGTTGGACCCATAGAGAGGAGAGGTTGGGAGACAAATCAGACTTCCCTAGTCTTTCACGCTATCTGAGGCATTGCAGACAACATCCATGGCTCCTAGACGTCCCAATGCAAGCGTGGTAGGTGGTAATGGGGTGCATGATAGACTACCTACTAGTCAGCCAACTACTACTACATAGACTAAGTCTAGCATGATGTTGGGGCCAGCTCAGCTAATTATGCGGTGCCCTTTGTTTTCAACCAGTGACATGTTTACATTGGGAGTTGACCCACCCCTAGTATTCCGGTTGGCTTCCACGCTTTGTGAGAGTAGAAATGATGCAATTCCTACTACTAGACTAGAGGTGGTTGATAGTGGGGCTGACTTGGTTGAGGAGCATGGGATCCATTCAGCGACCCATGGTTTATAGCAAGCAACAATGACTAGACTGGAGGAGCTGCCAACTAGACCGGCCTTTGAGAGAGTGCAATACACACCTGGTGTTGTCCTATTGGATAACCAAAAGGGGATTTTTCCATTTGGTGGGACCTTAAAGGAAGGTCTATACACCACAGAGAGTCTTGTTAGACTTTGGTGCGCATCCCCTTATGTTGGGGAAGGCTGTAGTAGTCGGTCTGGAGTTACAAAAGACCAATGTAGAAAGGTGTTTATTTTAGATCCAAATATCTCTAGGTGGTGGTTTGACACAATACATCACATGTGGAGAGCTTGTTGTCTAAGTTCAGCCTGGTCATTTGACTGATAGCTCGGTAGTGAGAGCTCAAGCTATTGCGACAATAGCTAAGTCATATGATGTGCTAGTTGGGGGAGAAGTGTTATACTCCATGGGTTTCAACATTGACTATTGGGAGGAAACAGCCTCCTATAGACCAGGTTGGCAATCTGGTGAGGGACGGATATGTTGCCTACCAATATGTTTGTAGTAGAAGTGGTTGTCTTGGCTCACTACAGTCCAAGACCACGGCATCATCAATTTCAGCTTTCAGTGGTGCTGTTACTTGACCCGGTGACTTGTTAGAGGGGAACGTTCATACAAAGGATACTTCAATACCAAAGGAGATCACTCGGATTTGGAGTACAAGTCAGATTGTTCTATCTACCTTGGATGTTCCATTGTGGAGTTCAAAGGAAACATTGCAACAACATGCAGATCAGTTGGTGCAACAAGCTTGGAGTGGAGCCTTCATACCATCAAAAGATGAGTGTGAGGATGAGCCTCCAGAGTGAAATACTTTGACACCTTTGGATACCACACTCATTGCTTGGCAGTATCCAATAGAAGGGATATGTCTATTGGAGTTGTTTCATGGGATTAGCGCTGGACTGTTGCGGTATTACAAGCGGGTATAAGAGTACATAGGTACTTGTATGTAGATAGAGATGAGACTGCTAGGTGAGTCTCTTTACATCATGTGGCACACTTGGCCTATCACTTGGTATCTTGAGTGATTACCAATATCAGCAATTAGATGTTACCAAAAGGCCCTACCAGCAAACATTTTCTTATGGGGGGTGCAGGGTCTAGAGAGACATGGGCTTATTTACTTGGTGATTCCTAGATTGCCATGTAAGTGACATACACATGGTGGCCAAGATTTGGGTCTTTAGGATCCTTGTTCAGGTGTGTTTTGGGAGAGGTTACAAATCCTACAACATCTCTAAGTCCATTAGTCCGTTTCTCTAACTTTTCCTTTGGAGAACATTCCTTTGATGGGTGATTCTTGTACACGGGTGGTGGCAAGTACACATCAGGTCCATTCTTAGATAGGACTTGCTATATTTTTAGATGTAGCCAGAGTGAGATCACATGCTCATCATCTTTGTCTTTGGTGGACAAACCTGTAACCCAAAGAGGTTTTACAGTGTGCTTATGATGGGATTCAACAACTTGACTACATCCTTGTTGATGATATCTTGGATGTTGGACGTCAGTCTCAAATGGTGGTAGTGGCTGATAGGTCACCTATGGTAGTGGTGAACCTAGTTGGACAGCCTAGAGCCGCATATCTCACACTCATGAGTCTCTTAGGCTCTCATGCTTTTTGAGAAGGAGGACTTGGACTTGTTTAGGACTCATAGTTACAATAGTTGGTGGAACCCAACATCAATAGGAGAGAGCGAGCAATGGGTTTTTGCACCGGTATAACCGTTGTTCTAATAGTATCAGAGGCATCCAAGAGTCAGGTATTAGGTCAAGCTATGGACCTTAACTGTTTTACCTAGATTGTGAGACTTGGCTTGGCAAAGTAGCATAGGATGCGCTTGATAGGCATTACCACTCAAACACTTGTGAGCCCTATGCTTATTGCGACAATTTAGACACATGTTGGGAGCAATGGACCAAGTGAACAGGGTATTCTTGGGACACAGCCAATGGCTACTAGGGAGAGTGGTCTACTTGGAGTCCATCTAGGTGAGCGTGGTCTACTTGGGATGCAGCTAGAGGACGTGTAGAGCTTGTAGCCATAGTGGAGGGAATTTTTCACACAAAGTTTGGGACCTCTAGTGGTAGGGAGCATGATACTATTGCTCCAAAGGGCCCAGTGTAGCAGCTAGTCAATACATCTTCCACTCCTATGCTAGTTACAGAGGATACTTGGGAGCCACATCTTGGACCTAAGCTTACTAGAGAGGAAAGACAAAAGGTTTGGAAGGTCCTGAGGAGCTACACAAGTTGTTTTGCCTTCAATATGAAGGATTTGGGTGCTTTGAGAGGACCTAGTATACAGATTGAGCTGACTAGCAATACACCATTTTTCTGATGTCCTTATTGCTATAGTGACATGGAGAGGACATTGATTCAAAGTTAGAGTAGAGACCTTTTTGAGGTTGGTTTAGTGGAGATCTCACATGGAGAGTATGCATCAGCTACAATGATGCCAGCCAAGAAGGATATGCATGGCAACTACATAGATTGGTGGAGATTACCATCCTATCAACCAACAGACAAGGGCTAATTGGTATGCCATGCCTACACCAGGCAAGATTTTTGATGCAATTGGGCATGCAAAGGTCTTAAGTACTTTGGATCTTTGAGCGGGATATCATTAGTTGCCAATCAAGGAGGAGGAAAAGTCCAAGATAGCCTGCTAGACTCATGTCGGTAATTGCAACTTGTAGATCCAGAATTGCCTCCACATACTCTTGTACGCTATTCTTTTGTCTCAATCCCCGTTGTAAAAGACCAAAACAAAGGAGAGAAATAGGAGAATGGAAACTCACATTGGGACACTTGAATGAGGGAAAACTCCAAATGCCTAGCATGAGCTTTGGCCTTGGTATTTATAGGTAGCATACAAGACTCTTGAAGCTTCTCAAGAAGCTTCCTTGAGCCGCTTTCTTGGAGTGCAAGCCAAGTTAACTAAGAAGCTTCTCAAGAAGCTTCTTGGATGCTTCTAGAATATTCTAGGCTATTTTGTCTTATTCTCTACTTTGTAAGCCCAACTAACTTTGTTGCTAAACTCCATATTGTTACATATTCCTCCGCCGCTAGTTGGTGACATTCTCGTCGCCAGTGAAGCTTTGAATTCCTTGATGGCCGTCCGTGCATTTTGGAGGTGGGAAAGAGGTTCCCATGTGGCATCATGAAGGGGATAACCTTTCCAAAGGACCTTGTACTCCGTATGTTGGCAATGGCCTCGTTGATATGGCAACGTGTAAGGATACGATCAACTTTGTACTCCTCATGATCATTGATAGGGACAAGAAGAGGGAGGGGTTGGACTCAAGAGAAAAAGGAAGAGGGGTTAGGAACAAAGGGTTTCAACTTGGAAACATGAAAGACAGGATGGATACGCATGTGATAAGGCAAGGCAAGTCGATAAGCAACAAGAGAGACAATGTGGGTGATATCAAAGAGTCCTATCCAATTAGAAGCAAGTTTACAAACTTGGGTATCAAGTAGGAGAGGGAGGTTATTAGAGGATAGCATGACTTTATCACTAACTGCAAAGGTGAGATCACAACAATGGTGGTCCGTATATTGTTTTTGGCAGTTTTGAGCAACAAGGAAGTGAAACTTGGCTTGTTGGAGAGATTGGGATATAGTGGTCAAGAATGTGGAAGTATGAGGAACCTGAGAGGGAGAGGGAGCAAGAAGAGAATCTGGAACAAGTGGATCTTGGCCAAAATTGAGAAAGAAGGGAGAAAATCCGGTGCTTGCCTGTTTGGATTTGTTGTAGGCAAATTCTGCATCTGTAAGACATTCATCCTAGTTGGTATGGTAGACATTGACAAAGGCTTGCAACATATCCTCCAATGTACAATTTTCATGTTTGGTTTGTCTATCAATTTGAGGATGATAGGCCATGGACAAAGCAAGCTTGGTGTCAAGATACTGGAAGAGTGCTTGCCAAAACTTCCCGGTAAATTGAGGATCATGGTTGGAGATGAGTACACGTGGCATCCCATGATGCTTGAAGATGTTGTCAAAGTAGATTTGTGCTAAGGTTGGAGCATCCACGGTATCACAGGTTGGTGCCAAGTGGATTTGCTTACTAAGCTTATCCACAAACACCACGATTGCGGTGTGTCCTTGTTTTGTCTTTGGCAAGGATGTGATGAGATCCAAGCTCACATGCTCCCAACGAGCGGATGGAATGGTGAGTAGTTGAAGGAGTCCACTCGGCTTATAGTTGCTAGCCTTGTTACGTTGGCAACTCTCACATGATTGAACAAAGTCTTGAACATCTCGTGTCATGTTGGGCCACCACCATTGGCATTGGAGGGTGCCCAAGGTCTTGTCCACTCCCATGTGACCAGCTATTGGTAAACCATGGGCTTCTTGAAGGTGCACAAGTCAAAGATCACCTTTGGCTGGAACATAAAGCTAGTCTACATGGAATAAAAGGCCTTCCTTGAAGGAGAAGGTGTTGTACTCCTTGTTGCATGTTGTCAAACGACCGTGTACCATTTGGAAGAAAGGATCTTGTTGTAGAGCTGATTGAAACTCATTATGGACCTTAGGGTCAATGGACACCGTTATAATTGCGGCCGTGATGAGAGGAAGAGCCTTCAAATCAGGTCGTCGTGATAGAGCATCAAGGATAACATGGAACCGACCTAGTGTTTACTCAAGTTTGATGTCAAACAATTGGAGTTTCTCTTCCCATCAATGATGCCGACTCTTCATGTGCTCCAAGTGTAAGGTCTGCAATAATGGCTTGTGATCAGTTTGCATGATCACTTGTTTCCCCAAGAGATAATGCCTCTACACCTTGGTGGCATATACCATTGCAAGTTTTTCCTAATCTCAAGTAGAGTAATTTCTTTCAGCTGTATTTAGTCGGCAAGACACAAAGGCAATAGGATGTAGTCCATCTGGAAATTCTTGTTGCAACACAGCTCCAATTGCAAAGTTAGAAGCATCAAAATCAACCACACAAGGTAGTTGAGGATCATATGGTTGAAGAATGGGTCTTAAAGACACCATATGCTTTAACTTTTGGAATGCTTCTTCATGCTTGGTGGTCCACTAGAAGCTCAAGTTCTTTCCCAAGAGGTCAGTCAATGGTGCAGCCACGTGACCATAATAACGGATGAACCGTTGGTAGAAATTGTCCAATCCATTGAATGCTTGTACTTCTGTAGCATCCTTCGGGGTAGGCCAATCAATAATGGCCTTGATCTTCTCTTCTTCCATCTTGATCCCCTCTGATGAGATCTTATGACCAAAGAAGGTAACCTCCTTCTGCCAAAAAGCACACTTTGACTTCTTGCAAATAGAAATTCCATTGTCATAGTTGTTTTAGGACTTCTTGCACATGATTCACGTGTTTTGCCTCTATCTTACTATAGATTAGGATATCATCTAAGAACACCACCACGGACCGATCCAATAGTCCCTCCAACACTTGATGCATCTGATCCATGAAGACTGTTGGAGCATTAGTGAGTCCGAAAGGTAGAACTCTCCACTCGAAATGTCCATACCTTGTGCGAAGGCAGTCTTTTGCACATCCTCTCCTTCAATAGGAATTTGCCAATATCCGCTACAAAGATCCAACTTGGAAAAGTAGCGTGCTCCACTTAGTTGATCAAGCAGGTCATCGATCTGAGGCAAGGGACATGCATTCTTCACAATTTGCTTATTGAGTCCACGGTAATCAATATAGAAATGAAGTCCTCCATCCTTTTTTGGAACAAATAGTATCGATGCTCTCCAAGGAGAGGTACTATGTCCGTATGAAATCTTTCTCCAACAACTCTATAAGTGTTGTTTGCAACTCCTCCAACTCCTTTGGTGAGAGCCAATAGATTGGTCTACTCATTGGAGTACTCCTTGGTAATAACTCGATCATGAAGGGCATACCTCGATCGGAGGGTAATCCCTTTGGTATATCATCCGAAAACACATCTGCAAACTCTTGAACTATCAGATCAACCATTGCTTGATGAGGCTCTTGGCCCTCCTCAGATTGTTCTTGTGAAATCGGCTTGACCCACACTGCGAATACAGACTTATCTTCCTCCAAAGCTTGCTCTATGGCCGCTTCATTAACAAGTTTCCCTTCCATGGACTCATCTTTCTTCCAAGCTTGCTCCATGGCTGCCTTCTTGGCAAACTTCCCATCTTGGGACTCATCTCTCTTCCAGATTCACTCTGTGGTTACCTTCTTGACAAACTTCCCATCTTGGGACTAACTATTCTTAGGTGTCTTACTCAGAGATGCCAGACAACCTAATCAGAAATTTCTACCTTGGTGTTGTACTTGAATTTGTCGTCGGGTCCAATCAAATTGAACCTTATGACCTTCAAGCCAAGGTAGACCCAAAATGATATCATAGTGTAGAGGTGCCACTACAAACCTCATACACTCCCAAATACTCATTCTCAATCTTGAAGGTAACAAGATGTGAGGTGCGGAATGCAAAACCCTTTCTACCATCCACCATCATCATACTTCCAAACATTGGCTTGATAGGAATACCCAATTCCTTTGCTACTTGCATAGACATGCAATTCTCTGAACTTCCAGAATCAACCAAAATCCTATAGCCCCGATTAGATATCATACCTTGCAAGTGAAGCAAACTTGCATAAGTTAAACCTTCAATCCCATTGGAACTAATCAAGCTCCCAGTAGGCGGCTCAAAATCTCCTACTAGGATTCTTTGTTTCCCTAATCATTTTGTTCCACAAACTCCATTTGGGCAACTTTTCAAGGTCGCCCATCCCTAAGTGGACATTTAGCAATGCAATGTCCAACTTGGCAACAATAAAAGCAACCACTTTCTCTATCTACTGTGCCAAGTGGTCTTTGTTGGATTGCATCAATCTCCATTGGTATTGGTTCTTCCACTCGTGCATAATGTATTGGTAGGTTTTGTGTAGGTTGAGGTCGAGACCAAGTTATCGCAACCAAGGAATCAAAACGCTCAGCCAATTGCATGGCTTCTTCTACATTTTGTGGCTCCCGCATGGTCATCTCCAAATTGGTTTGTGACTTCAATCCTTGCACAAATCAATCAAGAACTTCACCCTCTTGGATATCTAGAATTTGCATGATGATGTTCTGAAATTTTGTGATGTAGCTTCTCATTGAGCCAATTTGCCTCAACTCCGCCAATTTATCTCGTGTGGCTTGGTGGCATTTATAGTTTGAAATCGACCAAGTATTGCATCTTTGAATTTTGCCCATGTCAAAATTGGTGTAACAATGTGTTGTTTAGCTCTTTCTACTTGGAATCACAACCAAAGTTTTGTCACGCCATCCAATTAGCTAGAAGCCAGGAGAATTTGTTTCCGCTCGTCTTGAAGATTGGTGGCTTCAAAGTAACGTTTGCAATTAGATACAAAATTCTCCACTGTGCTTGGAAGATTCTTGCCTTCAAACACCTTGGGTTTTGGAAATCAAATGCAATCTTCTCTATCTTGAACTAGCGCTTTGTCTATCTATTCTCATTGTTGTTGGTCTTGTTCATCCAACAATCGAGTAAGATGCTCAATTTGTTGTTGCATTGCAAGGATAACATCCGGTATTGCCGCAATCACTACTACTCTATTCCACTACACTCAATTTATCTAGTTGATTAACACATAGATACAACACGTCCACCGTTCTCCATAAGTTACAACTAGAAGTATCAAGGGTTCCTCTAACACGGTGATCATATGTAGAAAATCTTGCCCAAAATGCAAGGTGATGAATTGTGTGAAACTATGCTTTGGTAATATCTGGACATGAAAGTCCCAATGGTTTGGTGGAAGTGGATTTGGTGGTCCATAAAATCCATCCATCCCATTCCTGCTTTGATACCAATGTAAAAAACCAAAACCACAGAGAGAAATAGGAGAATGGAAACTCACATTAGGACACTTGAATGAGGTAAAACTCCAAATGCCTAGCATGAGCTTTGGCCTTGGTATTTATAGGTAGCATACAAGACTCAAGAAGCTTCTCAAGAAGCTTTTTTGAGCCGCTTTCTTGGAGTGCAAGCCAAGCTAACTAGGAAGCTTCTCAAGAAGCTTCCTTCTAGAAGCTGCCTACTTGGCGTGCAAGCTAAGCTAGTTAGAAGCTTCTAGAAACTTCCTTCTAGAAGCTACCTGCTTAGGGCACAAGTTAACTAGTTGGAAAGCTTCTCAAGAAGCTTCTTGGATGCTTCTAGAATATTCTAGGCTATTTTGTCTTATTCCTTACTTTGTAAGCCCAACTAAGTTTGTTGCTAAACTCCATATTGTTACACCTATAGTCGGGTTTGAGTCATCTACACACCTGCATCAATTGGAAATTCTTCAGCAATCCTTCTTGCATTGTTGTCCACATGACCTCCCTTCTCTTTGCCAACATGGATTGTTCCCAAGTATCATACCATGTGAGGGCTTCATTGGTCAAGTACCCACATGCAAACATGCCTACCACATGCTTTGTGATCTCTATTAAGAACAATGGAAAATATTGATTCATTCTCAAGATCCAATTTTCTACTACTCCCATCATACGTTGCACTTGTAAGGCTCAATGTTGCAGGTCTTCTTCATCCGGAGTAGCAATGTGGCTTCATCATTGATAGGGTTTGTAGGCACATGTGCCTCTCCAAGTACTTCAATTGTAGGTATTGGGTTTTGAGACGGCTCTTATCCTTGCATGGCTTGATTGTTCCTCAGGATTTGCACTTGACTTTGGAATGTCTCCATGGTTATCTTAATCTCTCAAAATCCATTCAACATCCCTTGCATTCCTTGCACCAGCTCTTGCAATTGCGGATCCATGGTTCCTACAACACTCAATTGCTAATGTCTGCTTCAATATAAAGTCAATATAATCACTTTGGAAGATGCACAAACTATCAAAACTACCATTGGGACCTCAGAAGCTATCACTTATTGATAATACTCCCTGCCAAAATTCCCAACCAAAAAATCTCTAGACATCACTTTTGGTCTCACTACATAACAGATTTCTACTTGAGTGTTGAAAGGGAGAGGATTTGGGACATTCACATCCATATTATCATAATAGAATGTAGATTGTCAAATCCCACTCTCTATCATATATCACCATAGTAAGAGTCACCAAGTTTGATGAGTTCATCACCCTATCCATGAATTTTGTGCCAAAGTGATAAATTAGCGATACCCTCATTTGCTCACGCTGGATGTACATAACCTTGATGTGGAATGGATTTGGGAATGGAAAGCAAGGTGTGGGAAATTGTTCTCTTGGTGCATCCATCCCGTTTGCTCTCTAAAGTCTTTCCTAAGTCTAGCAATTACTCTATGTTCTCCAACTCAAATTACTCAATTTTAGTAGTTTGTGCTCTTCCAAGAGGAGTGATCCACTCTCTTGGACTAAGACACTCGCTTTGATACCATTGTAATACTCCAAGGACAAGAGAAGAGAGAAAACGCATATTACACACTCAACATTTTGTGCCCCAAAGGAGTACCTTCTCTTTATTATATAGACAAAGAGGATCTCCTCCAAAGAAGCTCCACCATAGGATTAAGCACATAGATAGGTGACATGTCAGCAAGTTCTACCCTTGGATTACTTACTTGGATGGGTGACATGTTGGTCTAGGTCCTATCTGGTTGGTCAAATAAGCTTTGACCAGAGGGAATATTTTAGGGAATCTTCTTGTAGGAGACTCAAAATCATGTGAGTAAGGACAACCTTTCCTCTATTTGGGGGGGTTTTACATATTTTCAAGGCCTAATTCATCTATTTAGGCCTCCAAAATTGCCTTCAAAGATTTTAGGCATATTTCAGTTCCTACTCTATTAGTAGAAGTCCCCTTTTGGTGATATCTCTTTTTGATCTATTTAGTCCATCATGTGTAACATCCTTCCAGATGTTACCAAACCAATTCTCACCTTTGAATCATAGGTCCAACTATTGGTTCTAGGGTTCTTAAGTCTATTTTGGTTTTTGCTCTATTAGTAGAAGTACTCTTTTAGTGATGCTTCTATCTAATCTCTTTTGACCATCATGTATAACATCATTCTAGATGTTTACCAAACCAAATTTCACATCTAGATCATATGGCTAGCTCTTGGTATTATAGAATGGCTCTTGGCTTCCACTTGATACCCAAGTTTATAAACTTATCCCTAATTGGACAGGACCCTTTGATATCACCCAAATCATCTCTCCTATTGCTTATCAACTTATCTTACCTTATCATATGCGCATTAACCCTATCTTTCAAATTTCCAAGTTGAAACCCTTTGTTCCTAACTCATCTTCTTTTTCCTCTTGTGTCCATCCTACTCCTCCTCCCATCCCTATCAATGATCATGAGGAGTACAAAGTTGATTGTATCTTTGTATGTTGCCACATTCAACAAGGACGTCAACAACATATGGATTACAAGGTCCTTTGGCAAGGGTATCACCTTCATGATGCCACATGGGAACCTCTTTCTTCCCTCTAGAATGCATAGACCGCCATCTTGGATTTTGAAGCTTCAATGGTGATGAGGACATCACAGACTAGTAAAGGGGGAATATGTAACAATATGGAGTTCAACAATGTAGTTAGTAAGGCTAAAAAAGTAGAGAATAAGCCAAATTAGCCCAGAATATTCTAAAAGCATCTAGAAAGCTTCTTGGGAAGCTTCTTGACTATCTTAACTTGCACCCCAAGTAGATAGCTTTTAGAAGGGAGCTTCTAGAAGCTTCCAATTAGTTTAGCTTGCATGCCAAGTAGGCGGCTTCTAGAAGAAAGCTTCTTGAGAAGCTTCCTAGTTAACTTGGCTTGCATTCTGAGAAAGCGGCTCAAGGAAACTTCTTGAGAAGCTTCTCAAGGGCCTTGTATGCTACCTATAAATACCAAAGCCAAAGCTCATGTTAGGCATTTGGAGTTTTCCCACTTTCAAGTGTTCCAATGTTTTTTTTATTCTCCTATTTCTCTCCTTGGTCTTGGTCTTTTACAACCAATGTTCTTTAGTCCATGAAAACATATTGCCTTGCAAGTTGGTGAAATTTAAGTTCTTCTTCTCCTTGATCTCTAGTATCATTGAGAGATAAGAGAAATCTCATATCCACAACAAAAACTACAAGTGCCTTGTGTTGACATATTTGGCTTAATAATAATGTGCTTATTTCTCCACTCTCAAATAGTGCAAGGCAATAATTGTTGGCTTCTTCTTTTTTGGACACATTATGTTGCCCAACGTTGCCAATTCAAATTTGTGTCACCGCTTCTTGTTCACACTCTTGGTCTTGATTACACTCTCATACAATCTATTGTGCTAAATAAAAGATGCTACTTCATTGCCAAGAAATTTTGTTCTAATGCACTTTTGTGATTCTATCAATATTGAATTTTTGGTAGCGGTGCAATCTCAATTTGATAGAACCTCACTACTTCTTGAGGTGAAGTACTTGTACTTTTCATGACTCATTTCAAAATTTTGTCATGCATTAGTGATCAAATATTGTTGTTCTTACATGTATGAAGCATCACAAGGGGTTGAAAGTTTCCAAAATTAAATCTTTGTCCCGTGTGGTAGTTTCTTGCTTGTGTGGATGCCAAAGTGGATGACCAATTGATTGATATTGATATGGGAACCCATACTCATGACTGTGATCTAGTCCCATTCTGGTGGTCTTTGGGTAGTCTCACTCTAATGGTATGATAATTATGCCCATTAATTATATACATTTTGGTTGTTATTTCTTGGAGTTGGAGTTCCAGCTAAAAATCCTATCTACTATTAGCATTCTAATCTAAAATCTTAATGAACTACTCTAAGAAAAGAAAACAGAAAGAAAAGTTCACATAAGGAGATGCAAGGTGGGATATCACAATAAGGCTTAAATTTGTATAATGAGCTCCTCACATATAATGTACTATGTGAAACTACTCTTTAGAGATGTTTGAATCTAAGATGAACACCTCTCAACATTGTCTTCTCTAGCACAAGACCAAGAATTGCAATCTTTTGTAACATAAGGGGCTGAGCACTAGAGTCTAACAAGACTTTTTGTGGTCTATAAACCTTCCTTGAAGGTCCAATCAAATGAAAATCCACTCTACTTGTCCAATAAGACAACCCCAAGTACAACGCTAGTCTGCTCAGATGCAAGTCTAGCAAGTGATTCCTCTAACCTAGCAATAGTTGCTTGCCACATGCTATTGGTATCCAAACTGATCCCATGCTCTTCAAACAAGCTAGCTCCATCATCAACAACCTCCACATTTGAAGTAGTAGCCATATCATCCATACTCTTATCAACTATGGTTGCCAATCAAAACATTAAAGTTATTTCAACTCCTAATACAAACATGTCTATGGTTGAGAAGAAAGGACAGTGTATAATTGGTTGAGCTCCTCCCAAAATCATACTAGAAAAAATTTCAATAAAAGTTGGTGATTGACTAGTATTAGGTCCATCTTACACACTTGTACTATGAATTCTAACTGCTATAGAGTGCCTCAAAAATAAAAAAGACTAGATAAGCCTGACCTATCTACCAACAACCACTCTCTATGGGTCCAACTCTATTGATGCTCCTCTAGGCTCAAGAGCATGTATAGCAATTCCTTGTCATTATAGCATATGCATTTACTTATGCCAATCTACACATGAAGGAAAAGAGGTCTTTATCACCAACATATATGGAAGCCTCAAAACTTGAATCTGATTTCCTTTGAGTTTTAGATATGTGTGATGTCTCACCTCTTTTGTAAAGTGCAACTTTTCTTTTAACTTATGAAGCTTAACCAAGAAGAGTGCACAAATAGTCAATAAGTTGGAAGATGGGAGGTTTATGATTGATTCCCTTCCATCCCAAGGAGAATAGCACCTTCAAGGGGAAATATTGCATGCAAGGAATGTGCCATTGGAGCATCAATACCAATAGATCCAAATAAAGAGTACAAAGATGGCTTCATGATGAAGAAGGCTATCGAACAAGATATTTTTGCCAAGGAAACCCTTTGTCTTGGAATATCTTTTTCCTAAAAAGAGACCTTTGCATTGGGATGACCTTTTTTCATGAGTAGACATAGAACCAACAAATCAAGAACTATAATTGATGATCATTTGATTGTATCGACCATTCACATGTGCGAGTAATGACTACTCACTAGAGGGAATGCTTATTGAAAGTTTGTAATTATTGGACTGCCACCATAAATATCTACTTAGTGCTTGGTTCCTTTACACTTTTTATATAGTTAACCAAAGAAATACTGCTATGCTTTCCTCATCCTTGATAGGAAGTTCCACCACTCAGACATTCAAATTAGGAGAGTGTATGCATATGCAAGGAAGATTGGGAAGTGAAAGACAAAGTAAGAATATAGAGAGCATCAAAGAGAAAGGAACTAGTTGTCCCTAAAGTGCCAAGGAGGATGAGAAGAGTGCATGAATTCATAGTCAAGGCCCCAAGATTGGTTGAGTGAGGATTGTAATGTAAGTGGAAACTGGTCCGCAGTTAAAAGTTAGAGTTCTTGTTGTGGAATCAGGAATTGAATGATCATGCAATGTTGCATGAAATTAGGGATAATTGCAATCCAAGGAGGGAGAGCATGAGAAGGAATTTCTTTGCTTGGACCAAAGAGCATTGGCAGAGAGTGTTGGGGCGTAGAAATTCTCTCCTAGATAGAATTACTTTGGATAATACTTGGAGTCACTTTGACTTAACTATCAAAGCTAAGTTTTGAGGCTATGTTTAGAGATAGTAAGACCAAAAATAGTTGGTTTGTTTCAAGTATCAAAGATCATGCAAGGAGGATCTTGGTAGAGGCAATCATGAAGTAGTTCAAGTCTAAACAAACAACTTACCTAAATAATAGTTAGGCAATCTTCTTTGAGCATTTGTACCAAGGAAAACCTATTAATTAGAGAGCAATGTTTTGAGCAAGGACAAGAGAGCTTGCAAGCACAATGATCAAGGAAGGAGGATTGACTTTGGTGTCTTTCTTTGTTGTTTATTTCTACATAGGGATGGTTGTATGGACCCTAAAGGAGAAGAAGAAGTACCTTGACCACTTCTTCCATGTAGGACATTTTTTCAAGCCCAAAGAAAGAGCACTAATGGTGCAAAATTATGATAAAGTAAATGTAGAATTTGCCCATATAGGGAAATGTATGGAGGGGAAAAAAACCTATAATACTTTGGGCTTCAAGAAGTGGACGCATGAAGAGATTATTGCAGAGCCAATAATCAAGAAATGACCCATGACTATTTCTAGGCCAAAGGTAGAGGCTACCAATAAAATCCTTGTGGAAGAAGAAGAAGAAGAAGAAGTTCAAAGGTAAAGGAGGCATTGGACAATGACCAAATCCTACCTCCACGGCTAGCAAAACTTTCATTCACCAAGATCATGATCTTTTCTAACAAAGACATGGTTGAGGACCATGGTGGAGAAGAAAAATCAATCCTAGCCTAAACCCCTCCAAGAATGAAGAACATTTTTCAAGAGGAAGAACATACATCCACTCTTGGAAGGTATGATGGACAAGCTTGGTCTTTTAGTCCTAAGAAGAATGTGGTAGAGGGTTTAGGGATAATGAGATCTCCTTTATTCCCACCCATAGGAGAAGCCAAACTAAGGGAAAGAGTCCTTTGTGTAAAATAAGTACTTGAGGTGAAAGACGTATGCTCCTATTAAGATGAAGAAGGACATCAGGCCACAGGTGGACTTTGAGCTAAAGAAGAACATCAAGATGAAGGGTCATCCAAGACAAAGGTATCAACAACAATGGAAACGGTGTCTAAGAAAAAGAAACCCACTATCTTTGTTGAGATCAAGAAGGAGGAGAGTGGAACTTTGGCTTCAATCAGAACAGTAAGCAAGGCAAGCCCAAGTAGAAGGGAAACTAGACCGGTCATGGTAGTGGTCCTCTTTTAATTAGTTGTGTACAAGGTCGGCTTGACTCCAAAAGTGATGGAGCAATTCCTCCCCATATACATGGAGTCCCATGGAGCTATTATGGATTATGACACTCATCAACCATCTTCATCAAGTTGTGCAATAAGTAATGCAAGAGAAGACAAAAGTGTGGTATGAACAAGCAAAAGTTTGTGCACAACATTTAAAAATGTAGAATAGAGGTAATGATTTGGTGCAAGAGGCGGCCAAACTTTTCAAAGAAGGAGCAGCCCTAGAGAAGAGGCTCCGAGAAGAGAAGAAGATGATGCAAGAGGTAGCCAAGTCCAATGACAAAGTAGTGCATCAATGAACTTAGCTTGAGGAACAAGTGAAGGCCCAAGCGTAAAAAAAATTGATACACTTAAGGGAGAAGTTGAAAAGGTGAAGGTGGCCTTCATTGGAGCAAAATTTCATCATCAAGAAAAGCTACAAGTGCCAATCTGCAAGTGAAGAAGCTTGTCGAAAGTATCAAGTAGAAGGAAGAGGGAATGCAAGAAAGATTAGGCAACCATTCAACAAGAGATCATGGTTGAGATGAAAGAAAGTTGGACCTAGTTTAACCTAGAGACTAACCCAAAGTTAAGTTCATTGTTGCACTACTTTGTCATTGGACTTGGCTACCCAACATATCACCATATGGGGCTCTTGTCTTGTTTGTAAAGAGAAAGGATGATACAATGTACATGTGCATTGACTATCAAGGCCTAAACCAATAGACAATGAACAACAAATACCCCTTACCTTGCATGGACAATTTTTTTGATCAACTCAATGGGGCAAAATACTTCACCAAGCATGATCTACAAAGTGAGTATAACCAAATTTAGATTGCAAAAGAAGACATCCATAAAACTTGAAGAGAAGATGTCCATTTGAACAAGGTATGGTCACTTTGAGTACTTGGTGATGTCATTTGGCCTCACCAACACACCAACCACTTTCATGAGTTTCATGAATGACATATTTTGTCCATACTTGGATAAATCTATTATCATTTTCCTATATGATATTATTATTTATAGTAGGATGATGATGGAACACAAGCAACATTGCAAGAAGTCCTCCAAATTCTATGAAAAAATCAATTCTACACCAAAATCTTGAAGTGTGAGTTTTGCAAGTCTGAAGTAGACTATTTGGGGCATAGAGTAAGTGAAGCAAGTATCTAGTTGTTGATAGATAAAATAGAGCCCAATCAAAAATAGTGCGCTCCAAAGGATTAGACTCGACTCAAGAGCTTCTTGGGGTTGACAGGGTTCTATCATTAATGTATCAAGGACTTGTCTAGGGTAGCATAACCTCTATCCTAGCTAAAATTGTAGTCTTTAGGTTAAACTAAATTGTAAACTACAATTTAGTTTCACCTAAAGACTACAATTTTAGCTAGGATAGAGAGTGCTCAAAGCCATCTTGAAGAAATCACAAAGAAGGTTATGGACTCCTTGGAGGGATTAAAGGCTTGAGGATCAAGATCCCAAGTGTAAGCTCTCATGGCAAAGATATCCACGTACAAGCACCTGTAGCAACTAGCCAATAAGCTAATTCAACACACCTTGAAGAAGTATGACAAATCAAGAGGTAGATTGAAGGTGTTATTGAAGGAGATTGAAAAGCATAAGGATCATGTAGACTTTTTTATTAAGGTTTGTAAGAGCAAAGGTAGTTTTTTGTAGTAGATTTTAGGATGAAGAGATTCTAGCCAGAGTGAAATAGGTAAAATTTGTTAAGTATAGAACACACATTTGGCCTAATAATCATTTTTGGCCTTGAGAGGTCTTTGTGCTAGAAGATATTTGGCCTAACATTCTTTATGACTACACAACAATTTTTTAGCCAAAGAGTTTGGAATTCTAATTATGCTTAGCGTAAACTACAAGTAGTAGTTATGATTGGTGGCATTTGCATAATCATTTCTTAATTATGCTTGGGATAAGATTAATAGCTAGGATGAGATCAGTATGTAGAATTAGTGATAAGCAAAGTAGGTGTAAATAGAAGCTTTCCAACACTCTTAGTCGTTGATCATGTTCATCTCAAGAGTTAGAAAACTGTATATATAGTTGCAACCAAAGAAGCTATGTCCACTTCTTCCATAATCAAAGCATTCAGCATAAATATACCTCTAAGCTCTTTAAGTTGGAATGCTTTTGCTTATATTTTTTATTGTATATTTGGTCGAGTAGAGGTGAGAAACCTTACAATAGGATTTTGTGTTTGAGTACTTGCTTAGAAAATTTGCATTGAATCAAGGAAGTAACCCTTGATATTTTGAATGAGCATATCAATGTGAGGAAGGGTCCTAAGAATGATGGAGCATTGAAAGTACAACAGAATAGGAAAGCCAAGTAGACAATTGAATTTGGATTCTTTGGGGACAATAGTTTTTTAGAAGAGATGCATGCAATCAATGACAACATTAGGATGAAAGAACCTTTGGCTTGAACACCAGCCTTCAAGGTGAAATTAACCTATGGGAAATGACTACCCATTGGGTAAGAAAGGTTCTTTAGGAGGAAGAAGCCTTTGGCATGAAGTGAAACACCGCCATCAAGAGCTTATTAGATTGGATGTTTTGTGAGAATGATTGTTAATTTTCATTTTGTAGAGTGCCACAATGGATGTCTATACTCTTCTTGGAGTGATTTTTGCCCAAGAGGTTAAACAAGAGGTTTCACACTTTGTTCTTGTTTCTAGCCATTCCCAAACCATATTCTTGAGGGAATAACCTGTTCTTACCAATTATACTATCAATATGTCAACATTGTATTGTCACACTATACTAGCCAATCTTTGCTCCAATTACTCAATCCAAAGTATCCATGGCTGTGTCATAAGCAAGAGTGTGTATTGTACTCCTATCAAGTATGGGTCCTCTACCACTTTCTCCTTCATGACTTTTGGCACCTTGATCTCTTGCCACAACTATGAGTGGAAGTTAAAGCATTGTACATTAGAAAAAATCTATAACAATAATCACACTACTTTTAGGCTAGTGGTGGTGCTCTAGAGGTGTTATGCCCACTACCTTGGGTGCACTTTCTATCGTTGTGAGCTCCATCACAAGTCCAATAAGCAACACCACTACTTGATGATTGTTATTGCCCCAAAAATAAGAGTAAGGCATATGTGCATTGGGCCTTACACATGCTCCATGAGATCAAGGCTATCCACTCTACACTCAAACCAACACAATGGATTGTACTTTGTTGCATTCTAAAAGAAGCAATTGCTATAGATGAGGTCTCTATACCAAATCCATATGTCACCACTTTCTTCCCACCATGTTGAGCTCAACCCAAAGACAAATTGCCAAAGTCAAAGAGATCAATAATAGTAATATGACATCATATACCATACATTGTAGTGCTCTATGTAGTATCCCATGCTAGAATTGGATTGCCTATGACTCAATCATTCCTTAAGTGACTAATCAACCATTTCATGCAAAATTATACCTCACATATATTGTCTTCAACCATCTATTGAAAATCCTACAAGCTCTTGAGCTTGTCACTCCATGATTGTAATATTTTTAGGATAGAGAAACAAAAAAGAAAAAACAAGAATTCCACACTCAAACTCCGATGCTCCAAAGAAGCATCTTCTCTTTATTATATAGCTAAAGAGGATCTCCTCCAAGAAAGCTCCACCATAGGATTAGGTACATGGATAGGTGACCTATCAATGAGCTCCACCCTTAGATTAATTTCTTGGATGGGTGACATGTTGGTCTTGGTCCCATCTGGTTTGTTAAACAAGATGTGACTAGAGGGAATCTTTTAGAGAATCTTCTTGTAAGAATCTTAAAATCATATGCGTGAGGTATCATTGGAAAGCTCTTGATGAGACAAACCTAGAAGGAGGGAAGGCTAGCCTTTCCTTAAATTAGTGGGGGATTTGAACATTTTCAAGGTCTAATTCATCCGTTTAGGCCTCTGAAATTGCTTCTAAAGTTTTCAAGCCTATTTTGACTTCTACCCTATTTGTAGAAGTGCTCTTCTGGTGATACCTCTATTGGATCTACTTTCCCATCATATATAGAATCCTTACAAATTTCACCACCCCAAGTTTCACCTCTAGATAATATGCCTAATTATGGATTCTAATGTTTCCAAGCATGTTTCAGTTTTTAGCCTAGTAGTAGAAGTACTCTTTTGGTGATACCTTTGTCTGATCTACTAATTCCATCATGTATAACATCCTTCCAGATGTTACCAAACTAAATTTCATCTCTAGATCATATGTCTAGTTATTGGTATTACAAACCTCCTTCCCTTTAAAATGCAATTTCCTCATTGCAAAGCTGTTGCTCAAAACATTTCACTAACATTGGTGTGTGGGTCAAGTTGGCTACTAGCTTCCATGTGACCTCCTACAATGGGTACCCTTTCCAATGTACCATATATTCCACACATGAATGGCAAGTACTCCGGATGCACTTCTGGAGAATGCATTTGTAACAATATGGAGTTTAATAACAAAGTTAGTAGGACTAACGAATTAGCAAATAAGATAAATTAGCCTAGAATATTCTAGAAGTATCTAGAGAGATTCTTGGGAAGCTTCCAACTAGCTTAGCTTGCATGCCAAGTAAATGGCTTCTAGAAGGAAGCTTCTTGAGAAGCTTCTCAAGAGCTTTGTATGATCTCTATAAATACAAGAGCCAAAGTTCATGCTAAGCATTTGGAGTTTTCCCTCATTCAAGTGTCCCAATGTGAGCTTCCATTCTCCTATTTCTCTCATCAGTCTTGGTCTATTACAGCATTTGACTTCATACTCCTCTATGTCATCAATGACTAATGGACAAGGTCAAATTTCCTATGAGGAAGGAATTGTTTTGGTTAGGATGCATATCTATGTAATAAGGAGACATGGACTATTGGATGAATCTTCATGTGAACCGGTAGTTTGAGGTGGTAGGCTATTGTGCCAATTCAACAAAGTATGGAAAAATGTCCAAGAAAATGTGGTTTGAGCTTGCAAGAGCCAACTTACATGAATTTTGTTGTTGATAACCAGACTTGATCCCCCACATCAACCTTTAGGTGTTGGCGGTGTGCATGTGCATATTATTTCCGTCAATTTTGAGCAATCTGCAACTTGTTTTTGGCACTCTCTACTCCTTATTAGATTTTGAAAACAAAAGTGTTGATAGCCTCCAGCTTGCTATCCACTAGGTGGATCTATATCAAGCTTGATGGTATGAAAGGATATTCTTCTTATATTACGAAGAATGGTGTGACATGTGTGGATGCATTCACTGAATTATTGTATGCAAACTCCACTAGTGAAAGTAAGGTGTCCTATCTTTCTTGTTCTTCTAGAGTGAAGCCTATGAGCATGTCCACAATAGTATGATTAGCCCGCACTATTTGAGCATTGGCCTATGGATGGTAGGCCGTGGACATGGCCAATTTGATTTTGAAGAGACCAAAGAGTGTTCTCCAAAAACAAAGTGGTGAATTGAGTGCCCATATCAATGATGAGCACCCAAGATAGGCCATAGTGAGAAAACACAACATCTAAGTACAATTGAGCTAATTAGGGAGCCATCACATCCTTGGTAGTAGGATGCATATGGATCATTTTGCTAAGCCAATCAACAAAGATGATGATGGAGTCAAATCCTGAGGTGGTCTTGGGCAATTTACAAGCCAAATCCATGCTTACTTGTTCCCAAAGGTGTGCAGAAGTAGCAAGGGGTTGAAATAGTCTTGCGGGAGCTTGATTAGACGCTTTATTTTTTTGGTAAAAGAGACAGCTTTGAACGTATGCCATCACATTGTTGCTCATCTTGGGCCAAGAATAATTGTTTTTGGTTGCATGTAAGGTTTTCTCCACTCCAATGTGACCAGTAATGGTAGAATCATGACATTCTGCTAGGATGGTAGTCCTTAGGTCATTTTCATCCGGGATCCATAACTTGCCATCCCAAAATGTGAGTCTTTGGTTACTAGTGATACCTTTGGATGAATTGAGCTCCTACAATCTGTGTGTCAATTTTTGTAGTAGCAAGTATCCTTGGCCAGAATTTAGGGTTCATCTTCACTTCTACCACCAGATTGTTTACCATAGGCATTGAGTGAATGCATTTGCAAGTTGCTTCTTGCCTTCCACATACGTGATCATCATGTTGAACAATTGTCCCCACTTTGCTCATTGAGTTTGTCAACAAGAGAGATCTTTTTATGTCCCGAGGTATACTAGAGGTTTGTGATCTGTCTCCACTACAAATGCCTTCTTGCCAAGATAGTGCTTCCAATGCTTGGTTGCAAGGACAATGACCAACTCTTCTTGTTTAGTGGTGTGATAGTTGCATTCTGTTGGTAACAACTTTTGAGAGAAATATGCAACTAGGTGTATCTATTAGGCCAATCTTATTGTAGGATTGCTCTTATTGCTACACTTGATTCATCCATAGCCACTTGATTGGACATTTTGGGTCATACCATTTCAAGATTGGTGCATGTAGTAATGCATCTTTTAATTCTTGAAATGCTAATTCTTGTGTGGTTCCCCACATCCACTTTTTCTCCTTGCTAAGCAATGCTATTAGAGGTTATGCCACCCTAGACAAGTCCTTAATAAAACAATGATAGAACCCTATCAACCCCAAGAAGCTCTTGAGTTGAGTCTAATCCTTTGGAGTGCACTATTTTTGATTGAGCTCTATTTTATCTATCAACAATCAGATACCTGCTTCCCTTACTCTATGCCCCAAATAGTCTACTTCAGACTTACAAAACTCACACTTTAAGATTTTGGTGTAGAATTGATTTTGTCATAGAATTTGGAGGACTTCTTGCAATGTTGCTTGTGTTCCATCATCATCCTTGTAAAAGACCAAAACCGAGGAGAGAAATAGGAGAATGGAAACTCACATTAGGACACTTGAATGAGGGAAAACTCCAAATGCCTAGCATGAGCTTTGGCTTAGGTATTTATAGGTAGCATACAAGGCTCTTGAGAAGCTTCTCAAAAAGCTTCCTCAAGCCGCTTTCTTAGAGTGCAAGCCAAGTTAACTAGGAAGCTTCTCAAGAAGCTTCCTTCTAGAAGCCGCCTACTTGGCATGCAAGCTAAGCTAGTTGGAAGCTTCTAGAAGCTACTTACTTAAGGTGCAAGCTAAGCTAACCAGGAAGCTTCCCAAGAAGCTTCCTAGATACTTCCGGAATATTCTAGGCTAATTTGTCTTATGTGTTACTTTGTGAGCCTGACTGACTTCATCGCTAAACTCCATATTGTTACATATTCTCCCGCCGCTAGTTAGTGACGTCCTCGTCGCCAATGAAGCTTCAAATTCTTGGATGGCTGTCGGTGCATTGTGGAGGTGAGAAAGAGGTTCCCAGGTGGCATCATGAAGGGAATACCCTTTCCAAAGGACCTTGTACTCCGTATGTTGGCGATGGCCTCGTTGAATGTGGTGACGTGCAAGGATACGCTCAACTTTGCACTCCTCATGATCATTGATAGGGATAGGAAGAGGGGGAGGTTGGACTTGAGAGGAAAAGGAAGAGGGGTTAGGAACAAAGGGTTTCAACTTGGAAACCTGAAAGACAGGATGGATACGCATGTGACAAGGCAAGGCAAGACAATAAGCAACAAGAGAGACAATTTGGGTGATATCAAAGGGTCCTATCCAATTAGGGGCAAGTTTACAAACTTGGGTATCAAGTGGGAGAGGGAGGTTACTAGAGGATAGCATGACTTTATCACCGACTTCAAAGGTGAGATCTCGACGATGGTGGTCCGCATATTGTTTTTGGCAATTCTGAGCAACAAGGAGGTGAGACTTGGCTTGTTGGAGAGATTGGGATATAGTGGTCAAGAATGTAGAAGTATGAGGAACCTGAGATGGAGGGAAGCAAGAAGAGAATCTGGAACAAGCGGATCTTGGCCAAAATTGAGAAAGAAAGGAGAGAATCCGGTGCTTGCCTATTTGGAATTGTTGTAGGCAAATTTGACAATGGCAAGACATTCATCCCAATTGGTATGGAGGACATTGACAAAGGCACGCAACATATCCTCCAATGTACGATTTGCACGCTCGATTTGTCCATCAGTTTGAGGATGATAGGCCGTGGACAAAGCAAGCTTGGTGCCGAGTATCTAAAAGAGTGCTTGCCAAAACTTCCCGGTAAAGCGAGGATCACGGTTGGAGATGAGTACGTGTGGCATTCCATGATGCTTGAAGACATTGTCGAAGTAGATTTGCACTAAGGTTGGAGCATCCACGGTATCACAAGTTGGTGCCAAGTGGATTTGCTTACTAAGCTTATCCACAAACACCACAATGGCGGTGTGTCCTTGTTTTGTCTTTGGCAAAGATGTGATGAGATCCAAGCTCACATGCTCCCAACGAGCTGATGGAACGGCAAGCGGTTGAGGGAGTCCACCCGGCTTCTGGTTGCGGGCCTTGTTACGTTGGCAACTCTCACATGATCGGAAAAAGTCTCGAACATCTTGTGTCATATTGGGCCACCACCATTGACGTTGGAGGATGCCCAAGGTCTTGTCAACACCCATGTGACCAGCGATGGGTAAATCACGGGCTTCTTGAAGGCGCACAAGTCGAAGATCACCTTTGGCTAGAACATAGATCCGGTCCGCATGGAATAGAAGGCCTTCCTTGAAGGAGAAGGTGTTGTACTCCTTGTCACTTGTTGTGAGCCGCCCATGTACCATTTGGAAGAAGGGATCTTGCTGTAGAGCTAACCAAAACTCGTTATGAATCTTGGGATCAATTGACACCGTTGTAATTGCTGCCACGATGAGAGGAAGAGACTTCAAATCAGGTCATCGTGATAGAGCATCACAGATGACATGGAACCAACCTGTTTTGTACTCAAGTTTGATGTCGAACAATTGGAGTTGCTCTTCCCATCAATGATGTTGACTCTTCATGTGCTCTAGGTGTAAGGTCTGCAACAATGCCTTGTGTTTAATTCGCATGATCACCTGTTTCCCCAAGAGATAATGCCTCCATACCTTGGTGGCATATACCATTGCAAGTTGTTCCCGATCTCGAGTAGAGTAATTTCTTTCAGCTGTATTTAGTCGGCAAAACACAAAGGCAATAGGATGTAGTCCATCTGGAAATTCTTGTTGCAACACAGCTCCAATTGCAAAGTTAGAAGCATCAAAATCAACCACACAAGGTAGTTGAGGATCATATGGTTGAAGAATGGGTCTTGAAGACACCATATGCTTTAACTTCAGGAATGCTTCTTCATGCTTGGTGGTCCATTGGAAGCTCAAGTTCTTTCCCAAGAGGTTAATCAATGGTGCGGCCACGTGAGCATAATAGTGGATGAACCATCGGTAAAAACTGGCCAATCCATTGAATGCTCGTACTTCGGTAGCATCCTTTGGGGTAGGCCAATCAATAATGGCCTTGATCTTCTCTTCGTCCATCTTGATCCCCTCTGATGAGATCTTATGACCCAAGAAGGTAACCTCCTTTTGCCAAAAAGCACACTTTGACTTCTTGTTGTAGCCTTTCCACTATCGTAGTTGTCTTAGGACTTCTTGCACATGATTCTTGTGTTCTACCTCTATCCTTCTATAGATTAAGATATCATCTAAGAACACTACCACGGACTGATCCAATAGTCTCTCCAACACCCGATGCATCTGATCCATGAAGACTGCTGGAGCATTAGTGAGTCCGAAAGGTAGAACTCTCCACTCCAAATGTCCATACCTTGTGTGAAAGGCAGTCTTTGGCACGTCCTCTCCTTCAATAGGAATTTTCCAATAGCCGCTACAAAGATCTAGCTTGGAAAAGGAGCGTGCTCCACTTAATTGATCAAGCAAGTCATCGATCCGAGGCAAGGGATATGCATTCTTCATGGTTTGCTTATTGAGCCCACGGTAATCAATACAGAAACAAAGTCCTCGATCCTTCTTTGGAAAAAATAGTACCGGTGCTCCCCACAGAGAGGTACTATGTCGTATGAAGTCCTTCTCCAACAACTCTGTAAGTGTTGTTTGCAACTCCTCCAACTCCTTTGGTGAGAGCCGATAGATTGGTCTACTCACTAGAGTACTCCCTAGCAATAACTCGATCTTGAAGGGCATACCTCGATCAGAGGGTAATCCCTTTGGCAGATCATCCGGAAACACATCTGCAAACTCTTGAACTATTCGATCAACCGTTGCTTGATGCGGCACTTTGCCCTCCTTAGATTGTTCTTGTGCAATCGGCTTGATCCACACCGCGAATATAGACTTATCTTCCTCCAAAGCTTGCTCTATGGCTGCTTCATTAACAAACTTCCCTTCTAGGGACTCATCTCTCTTCCAAGCTTGCTCCATGGTTGCCTTCTTGGCAAACTTCCCATCTTGGGACTCATCTTCCTTCCAGATTTGCTCTATGGCTACCTTCTCAACAAACTTCCCATCTTGGGACTGACTATTCTTAGGTGTCTTACTCAAAGGCACTAGACAACCTAATCGTAAATTTATACCTTGGTGTTGTACTTGAATTTGACGTCAGGTCCAATTGAATTGAACCTTATGACGTTCAAGCCAAGGTAGATCCAGAATGATATCATAGTGTAGAGGTACCACTACAAACCCCATACACTCCAAATACTCCTTCCCAATCTTGAAGGTAATAGGATGCGAGGTGCGGAATGAAGAACCTTTTCTACCATCCGCCATCATCAAATTACTTCCAATCATTGGCTTGATAGGAATACCCAATTCCTTTGCTAATTGCATAGAATGCAATTCTCTAAACTTTCAGAATCAACCAAAATCCTACAACCCCGATTAGATATCATACCTTGCAAGTGAAGTAGACTTGCATAGGTCGAGCCTTCAATCCCATTGGAACTAATCAAGCTCCCAGTAGGCGGCTCGAAATCTCCTACTGGGATTCCTCATTTCCCTGATCATTTTGCTCCACAACTTCCACTTGGGAAACTTGTCGAGGTCGTCCATTCTTGAGTAGACATTCAGCAATGCGATGCCCCAACTGGCAACAATAAAAACAACCTCCATTTTTTTGTAATCTTTCCCTATCTGTTGTGCCAAGTGGTCTTCGTTGGATAGCATCAATCTCCCTTGGTATCGGTTCTTCCACTCGTGGTACTGGTAGGTTTTGTGTAGGTCGAGGTCGAGACCAAGTTGTCACAACTAGGGAATCAAAACGCTCAGCCAATTGCATGGCTTCTTCTACGTTCTGTGGCTCTTGCATGGTCACCTCCAATCTAATTTGTGACTTCAATCCTTGCACAAATCAATCCAGAACTTCACCTTCTTGGATATCTGGAATTTGCATGATGATATTCTGAAATTGTGTGATGTAGCTTCTCACTGAGCCAATCTGCCTCAACTCTACCAATTTATCTTGTGCAGCTTGGGTGGCATTTATAGTCTGAAATCAACCAAGTATTGCATCCTTGAATTCTGCCCATGTCAAAATCGGTGTAACAATTTGTCGTTCAGCTCTTTCTACTCGGAATCGCCACCAAAGTTTTGCCACACCATCCAACTGGCTAGAAGCCAAGAGAATTTGTTTCCACTCGTCTTGAAGATTGGTGGCTTCAAAGTAACATTCACAGTCAAACACAAAATTCTCCACTGTGCCTGGAAGATTCTTGCCTTCAAATACCTTGGGTTTTGGAAATCAAATGCGATCTTCTTCATCTCAAACTAGCGCTATGTCTATCTGCTCTTGTCGTTGCTGGTCTCGTTCATCCAACAATTGAGTAAGATGCTTGTTTTGTTGTTGCATTGCAAGGATAACATCCGGTATTGTCGCCATCGCTACTGCTCTATTCCACTACCCTCAATTTATCTAGTTGATTAACACATAGATACAACACGTCCACCATTCTCCATAAGTTACAACTGGAAGTATCAAGGGTTCTTCTGACATGGTGATCATATGTAGAAAATCCTGCCCAAAGCGTGAGGTAATGAATTGTGTGAAACGATGCTTTGGTAATATTTGGACATGAAAGTCCCAATGGTTTGGCGGAAGTGGATTTGGTGGTCCATAAATTCCATCCATCCCATTCATGCTCTGATACCAATATAAAAGACCAAAATTGAGAAGAGAAATAGGAGAATGGAAACTCACATTAGGACACTTGAATGAGGGAAAACTCCAAATGCCTAGCATGAGCTTTGGCTTTGGTATTTATAGGTAGCATACAAGGCCCTTGAGAAGCTTCTCAAAAAGCTTCCTCAAGCCGCTTTCTTAGAGTGCAAGCCAAGTTAACTAGGAAGCTTCTCAAGAAGCTTCCTTCTAGAAGCCGCCTACTTGGCGTGCAAGCTAAGCTAGTTGGAAGCTTCTAGAAGCTTCTTTCTAGAAGCTACTTACTTAAGGTGCAATCTAAGCTAACCGGAAAGCTTCCCAAGAAGCTTCCTAGATACTTCCGGAATACTCTAGGCTAATTTGTCTTATGTGTTACTTCGTTAGCCTGACTGACTTCGTCACTAAACTCCATATTGTTACAATCCTACTATAAATAAGAATATCATCTAGGAAAATGATAATAGATTTATCCAATTATGGACAAAATATGTCATTCATGAAACTCATTAAAGTGGCTGGTGTGTTGGTGAGGCCAAATGACATCACCAAGTACTCAACGTGACCGTACCTTGTTCAAATGGACGTCTTTTCTTCAAGTTTTATGGACGTCTTCTTTTGCAATCTAAATTTGGTTATACTCACTTTGTAGATCATGCTTGGTGAAGTATTTTGCCTATTGAGTTGATCAAACAAACTTTTTATGCAAGGTAAGGAGTATTTGTTCTTCATTGTCTATTGGTTTAGGCCTTGATAGTCAATGCACATGTATATTGTATCATCCTTTCTCTTTACAAGCAAGACAAGAGCCCCATATGGTGATATGTTGGGTTGGATAAATCCTTTCTACATCATATCTTCAATTTGAGCCTTAGAATCCTCCAACTCATGAGGTGATAGATAGTATGGGGCATTACAAGGAGGTATCTTTCTAGGAATTATCTTGATTTTATGGTCTACTCTCCTTTCTAGTGGTAATCTTGATGGCAAGTCATCCAAGAAGACATCTAAGAACTCATTAACCACATCTTTCAATTTCTCAAGAACTTTTCTATTGAGTTGGGCACTCTGGACTTCTCTTATTAGACCTATGAAATATCTATCTATATTCTAGATGATTGTTTTCCCTATGACATAGAGAGATACTTCTTGCCTACGTGCTTTATCTTTAACTCTAATGATATTCTATTGGTGATTTCTCACTACTTTTTTTCTCCAATCAACCATGGGATTGTAGTGCTCCATCCATGGCATGCTTAAGATGCATCATAATGAGCTAATTGTATCACTTGCCACTCAATTGCTTCTTGATATTCTCCTACAGAGAGTGCTACTTTTCTAGGTAATGACTCAATCCTCTTTGTTTGTCCATTAGGTAACTTGACTTCTTCACTCTCATCCTTCTCTAGATCCATCCCCAATCTCAATGTAACAGAGCAAGACAAGAAATTCTCTATTGCTCCAAGATCTATCAATACTCTCACCTAATTGCCTTCTAAGACTCCATTCACAACAATCAATTGCGAGTTTGCATTTCTAGATCTTTGTGCACTTTTCTACTTCCTCCCCTCACTTTTCTATTTCCCAATTGAGCCAGTAAGGAGGTACATTCATTGGCAATCTTCACTTTCCAAGGTGATTTTTGCATCCTCCTCTTCAGTTTGTCTCTCCATGTTGTTCAAAGATTGCTTGTATAGAAGCCAAGGGATTCTAAGAAGACGGGCATGAAAATTGATGGATATGTGCACAATATGGTCACAACTATAACAAATGTTATTCTCCTTGAGGTCCTTCTCCTCATGCAACTCCCTCTTTCTGTTCTTCCACTCGTCCCCATTCTCCTTGGATTGGTTTTGCTCCTTAGTCTTGAAACCAAGGTTGCCCAATTCCATAGGAATTGGTCCTCTGAGCCGGCCTATCTCTCACTCAAGATGAACCTCTGATGGCTATTATAGTAGTGCACCATGGACTAAGAAGGCAAGGAACCAACTCCATCATACTCCTCCAAGGCTAACACTCCAAGACTCAAGACATTGCTCACTAGAGAACTCAATGAGAGAAAGATAGTTGAAAATGAAAGGATGATGAGTACCTCCTCACCCCTTGTTTATATACTTGTGAAATAGTTATGCACTAAAGTTACTATTACCAAAGTAACTCAAGTTACTGGGCTAAAAATCAAGTAAAGTCAAAAAGTATAAAGGAATACCTATCCATATGGGCATATTCCACTAAGGATGTGATCTTATCTTGACCCAACCACTAAGTCAAGGATTCCTTCATGTAGGCTATTCTTAGACTATAGAAGAATCCAAAACAAAAAAATTTGCAGGCCCAAGAGTTCTCAACTCTCCACTCAAAGCCAAACACCTAGGAATAATACCAAGTCAATACACTAGAATCCAAAATAGTGGTGCTCATCTTTTTGGCTTCCTCTAAAGTAAGGTCTTTGCTATCTTAGCTATGACTAACTTTAGCTAATCATGACTCATGTAGAACCATCTTTTATCTATATAAATAATATCTCTCAAGTACTTGTTATACTAAGCTAAATATCACAATACCACACACATGCACAAATGGGTGTTACATTCCATCCATGTGTGGCGTTTCAACTTGATAATGTTGAGACAAAACTACTCCTTCACCTCCTCCAAGTGCCCCAACTATTCTCTAAGCACAAGCAATGGCCTCAAATACCATACAAGGATTTTGTACCATGACTTCTTGGTGAATCCGCTCCTTCAATCCTTGTTTGAAATTATCTAGTGCCTCTTTTGGGCTTATGTTGATTATTGCAACTTGTAGATCAAGAAAGGCCTCCATGTACTCTTGTACACTATTTTCTACCTCAATCCCCATAGTCAGATTGGGGCCATTTATATAGAGTCCACCCATTGGAAATTCTTCAGCAGTCCTTCTTGCATTATTGTCCATGTGACTTCTCTTCCTTCTACCAGCCTTGATTGTTCCCAAGCATCATACCGTGTGAGGGCTTTATCAATCAAGTACACACATGCAAACATGCCTACAGAATGCTTGGTGATCTTTGTTAAGAACAATTTGAAGTATTGATTCATCCTCAAAATCCAATTCTCCACTACTTCCATAAAATGTTGCCCTTTGTGGTCCTCAATGTTGCAGGTCTTCTTCATCCGTAGTAACAATGTGGCTTCATTGTTGATTGGGTTTGGTGCCTCTCCAAGGACTCCAACCATAGGTATTGGGTTTTATGATGGTTCTCTCTCTTGCATTGCTTGATCATTCTTGAAGGTCTAGACTTGACCTTGTAGTGCCTCCATTATCATCTTGATCCCGTGCATTCCTTGCATTAGCTTCTACAACTACAAATCCATGGTTCTTGCAAACACTCAATCTCTACTTCCTTCTTCAATAGGGAGTTAATATGATCACTCAAGAAGGTGCATGCACTATTGAGAATACCATTGGATTTCATAGGCTATCACTTGTTGATAACATTCCTCACCAAAATTCTTGACTACAAAATCCCTAAACATCACTTTTGGTCTAACTACAAAATGAATTTCTACTTGAGTGTTGAAAGGGAGAGGATTTGGGACATTCAAATCCATCACAATAGAATTTAGACTATCAAATCCCACTCTTTATTGAAATCACTATAGGAAGAATCATTGGGTTTGGTGAATTCATCATTATATTCATAAACTCTGCTCCAAAATGGTAAACAAGATATACTCTCACTTGCTCTCATTGGATGTACATAACCTTGATGTGAAATAGATTCAAGAATGGAAAGTGGGGTGCAATAAATTGTCCACCAAGAGCCTCCATCCTATCCTCTCTCCAAAATTACTCAATCTCAATAGTCAATGATCTCCAAGAGGGGTGATCCACTCTCTTGGATTGAAACACCTATTCTAATACCATTGTAATATTCCAAGGATAGGGAAACACTAAAGAGAAAACACAAATTCCACACTCAAACTCCACTGCCCCAAAGGAGAACCTTCTCTTTATTATATAACCTAAGAGGATCTACTTCAAGGAAGCTCCACCATAGGTATAGGTACGTGGATAGGTGACTTGTCAGCAAGCTCCACCTTTAGATTACTTGCTTGGATGGATGACATGTCGGCCCTGGTCCCATTTGGTTGGTCAAATATGCTTTGATCAAAGGGAATCTTTCAAAGAATCTTCTTATAGGAATCTTAGAATCATATGGTGAGATACCATTGGAAAGCTCTTGATAAGACAAACTTAGGAGGAAGGAATGCTAGCCTTCTCTATGTCGAGATGATTCTACACATTTTCTAGACCTACTTCATCCGTTTAGACCTTCAAAATTGCCTTAAGTTTTCAAGCCTATTTTGACTTCTACCCTATTATTAGAAGTGCTCTTTTGGTGATACTTTTATCAGATCTACTTTCTCCATCGTATGTAGCATCCTTCTAAATGTCACCACTCCAAGTTTCACCTCTAGATCATATGCTTAACTATTGATTCTAAAGTTTCCAAGCATATTTTGATTTTCGGCCTATTAGTAGAAGTACTCTTTTGGTGATACCCCTGTCTGATCCACGTCATCCATCATGTATGATATCCTTCCAGATGTTACCAAACCAAATTTCATCTCTAGATTATATGTCTAGCTATTGGTATTACAATGCTTTTTGGAAGTTTTGTCTCAAGCATTAGAAGAACTCCACCATGGTGTTAAACCTCAATACTCCACAACCTCCTACATTAAAACAACCACTTGTAGTAGCACCATCTCCAACTAGGGCACCTCCATTATTGCACTTATCTTATTAAAACTAGAAGTTATACGTATTGCTTGTCAACTTTTAGAAACTAAACTTAAGATGATGGAGATGTAGTTTGGAGACCAATATTGTCTCCACAAGTCAATCTCCTCCATGTGTGCACACTTGAACTCATGGTAATAGGACATAGGTGCACCTTCCAAGTGCTATAATAATTCACTCTACATCATTGTAATACTCCGAGGACAAGAGATACTCTCCAAGGCAAGCCATTTCTCCTAAGGGGGAGAATTTTCCCATTTTTGAGACCTAATTCATTGGTTTAGGCCTCCAAAATTGGCTCTAAAGTTTTCAGGCTATCTTTTACTTCTGCCCTATTAGTAGAAGTAATCTTTTGATGACACATTTGTCTGATCTACCTAGCCCATTGTACAAAACATCCTTCTAGATGTTACCAAGGCAATTTTACCTCTAGATAATATGTCTAGATGCTTGTATTTCAAACCTCCTCCCTTTTAAGACGTAATGTCTTTGTTGCAAAGTTGTTGCTAAAAAGATTGAACTAACACTAGTGTTTTGGTCAAGTTGGTTGTTGGCTCCCATGTTGCCTTGTATAGTGGGTACCGTTTCCAATCGAGCAAATATTCCACACGCGGATAGTGAGTACCACGGATACGTACAGGAAAATGCATTCAACCTCATACTCCTCTGCCTCATCAACTAAGGTTGGACAAGGTCAAATTTCTTGGATGGAAGAGAAGTGGGGCAGCTGGAGAGCATATCGGCATAATAAGGAAACATGAAACACCGTATGGATTTTCATATGTGGTGGTAGCTTGAGGTGATAGGCCACAGCGCCAATGCAATGAAGGATGGAGTAAGGTCCAATAAAACAAGGCTTGAGCTTATGAAGACCAACTAACTTGAGGTTGGTGGTTGCCAGCCAGACTTAATCTCCCACATTGAACTCCATGTGTTGGTGGTGTGTATCTACATATTGCTTCTGCCAATTTTGAGCAATCTGCAACCTATGCTTGGCATGCTCCACCCCTTGTTGGATTCTAGAAACAAAAGTGTTGACAACATCAATCTTGGTAGCCATTAGATGGACTTCATCAAGCTTGAAGGTGTGAAAGGATGCTCTTCATACATGAGAAAGAATGGTGTGACTTGTGGAGAGGTATTCACTAAATTATTATAAGCAAATTTCACCAATGGGAGTAAGGTGTCCCAACTCTCTTGTTCATCCAAAGCAAAGCATTGAAGCATGTCCTCAATAATGTGAATTGCCCTTTCTAATTTTCCATCAGTCTATGGATAGTAAGCTATGGACATAACCAATTTGGTTTTGAAGAACCCAAAGAGTGTTTTCCAAAAGAAACTAGTGAATTGAGCACCCCTATCAGTGATGAGCACTAGAAACAAGCCATGATGGGAAGTGACTACATCTGAGTACAAATGAGCTAGTTGTGGGGCAATCACATCCTTGGTAGTAGAATGTACATAGATCATTTTGCTGAGTTGGTTGACAAAGACTTCAATGAAATCAAACCCAAAGGTGGTCTTGGGCAATTCACAAACCAGATCCATGCTTATTTGTTCCCAACATTGTGTAGGAGTGGGGAGAGGTTGGAGGAGTCATGTGGGAGCTTGATTAGAAGCCTTATTTATTTTTTATAAAGTAGGCAGCTCCAAACAAATTTTATCACATCATATGCTCATCTTGGGCCAATAGTAATGGTGTTTGACTGCATCTAAGGTCTTGTCCATTCCAATGTGACCTGCAATGGCATAATCATGACATTTTGCTAGGATGGTGGTTCTTAGATCCTTATCATTTGAGATCCACAACCTTCTATCATAAAAGGTGAGTCCTTGGGTGCTGGTGATGCCTTTGGATGATTGAACCCCTACAATCTGTGGATCAAATTTTGTAGCAACAAGAATCCTAGAATCATAATTCAAGGTTCATCTTGATTTCCACCACCAAATTATTTGTTGTTGGCATTTTGGTGAATGCATCTAAAAGTTGCTTCTTGCACTCCACATATTTGATTGTCATTTTGAATTTTTGGCTCCACTCTACCCACCAAATCTATCAACAAGAAAGATCTTTTGTGTCTCAAGGTAGACTAGAGGTTTGTGGTCCATCTCTACCACAAATGCCTTCTCACCTAGATAGTGCTTCTAATGCTTGGTTGCAAGGATAATGATCAACTCTTCTTGTTTGGTGGTGTGATAGTTGCATTCTTCCAATAGCAACTTACAAGAGAAATATGCACTTGGGTGCCATCCATCATACCATTCTTGTTGTAGGACTGCTCTTATTGCTACACTTGATGCATTTGTAGCCATCTTGATTGGACATTTTGGGTCAACCATTTCAAAATTGGTGCATGTAGTCTTTCAACTCTTGAAAAGCCAATTCTTGTGTGGTTCCCAATATCCACCTCTTCTCCTTGCCCAATAGTGCTTTTAGAGGTTGTGCATTCTTGGAGAAGTCCTTGACAAATCAATGATAAAACCCTACAATCCCAAGCAACTCTTGAGTTGAGTCTAATCTTTTAGAGCACACTTTTTTTGGATGACCTTTATTTTATCTATTAAAACTTGGATACACTCTGCACTTACTCTATGTGCTAAGTAGTCTACTTTAGTTTTGCCAAACTTGCACTTTGAGATTTTGGCATACAATCAATTTTGTCGTAGAATCTAGACAACTTCTTGTAGATGTTGCTTGTGCTCTGTCAATGTCTTACTGTAGACTAAGATGTCATCAAGAAAAATGATAACGGATTTATTCAAAGTACAAATGAAATATATTATTCATCATACTCAAGAAATTGGTTGGAGCGTTAGTGAGGCCAAATGGCATCACCAAGTACTCAAAGTGACCATACCTTGTTCAAAAGGCTATTTTGAGTATGTCTTCTTTTGCAATCCTAATTTGGTTGTAAACGCTTTGCAAATCAAGCTTGGTGAAGTACCTTACCCCATTGATTTGAACAAACAAGTCATCCATGTGAGGTAATGGATATTTGTTCTTCACCATTTGTTGATTCAATCCCCGATAGTCAATGCACATGCGCATTACTCCATCCTTCTTCTTCATAAACAATACAGGAGGCCCATATGGTGATACGTTGGGTTGGATAAACCTTCTATAACATATCCTCAATTTGAGCCTTACATTCCTCTAGCTCATGAGGTGATAATTGATATGGGATCTTACAAGGAGATATCTTCTTAGGATGCATCTCAATTTTATGATCTACTTTCCTTTTTGGTGGTAAACCTATAGGTAATTCATCCCTAAAGGCATCTTGGAACTCATTGACCATATCCTTCAATTTCTCAAGAATTTGTCTATTGTGTTGGGCACTCTAGACTTCCATTATTAAACCCATGAAACATCTATTTGTCTTACCAATAGATGTGGTCCTTATGACATACAGAGGCAACTCTTGCCTTTGTGATCTTCCTTTAATCCCAAATATCTCCCATTGACTAATTTTCACTACTTTCTTTCTCCAATCTACCATGGGGTTGTAATGCTCCATCCACATACCTAAGATCACATCATAATGAGCTGGCTATATCACTTGCCACTTGATTTCTTCTTGTTACCCTCTCATAGAGAGTATTATCTTTCTAGGTACCGGACTCAATCCTCTATGTTTGACCATTAGGTAACTCTACTTCATCCTTCTCATCCTTCTCATCCTTCTCTAGTTCCATCCCAACCTTATTGCAACAAAGCAAGACAAGAAACTCTCTATTGCCCTAAGGTCTATAAACAATGTCATTGGATTGCCTTCTAGCACTCCATTTACAAAAATTAATTGTGCATTTATCATCCTCCTTCTTTGCACACTTGCCCTCTTCCTCCTCCCACTTTTACTCTTCTTCATCAAGCCAATAAGGTTGCAAGGTAAATTTATTGGTGACTTCATTTTCCAATGCAATTTCCATATCTTCCACTTCAATTTGCCTCTCCATGTGGTTCAAAGGTTGCTTGTATTGTATCTTAGAGGCCAAGGACCTCTAAGATAATGAGCACAACAAGTGATGGCTATGTGCCCAATTTAGCCACAATTGTAACATTATTGTTTTTTTGCTTGAGCCTCTTCTTCCCGTGGTACTCCTTCTCTCCTTTCTTTGAATCATCCTTGTTCTCCTGGAGAGGTCTTGCTCCTCTCTTGGAACCAAATGTTGCCCAATTGCATAGGAATTGGTCCACCAAAATGGTGTATCTAGGCTTGATAGTTTTGCGTTGGTGTTATTGCTTCACCTCATCCAAGCACCCTTGCTATTCTTTGGGTGCAAGCAATAGCTTCAAAAATAGTATAAGGATTTTGCACCATTACCTCTTGGAAAATCTGCTCTTTTAATCCTCTCTTGAAATTGTCAAGAGCTTTGATTGGACTCATGTTGGTTATCATAATTTATAGATCCAGAAATGCCCCCACTTATTCTTATATGTTATTGTTCTACTTCAACCATTTGCATGGAACCCATAGATTGGAAATTCTTCAGCAGCCCCTCTTGCATGACTATCCAAGCGACCTCTCTTCCTTCTACCAGCCATGATCATTCCCAAGCATCATACCATGTAAGGGATTTATCACTTACTATTTACTGTTTGCATGTGGGTACTTGAGTACCTACATGCAAACACACCTGAAAAATGATTAGTGATCTCCATTGTGAACAACCAAAGGTATCAAATCATTCTTGAAATCCAATTTTCCATTATTTCCATAGAATGCTATCCTTGTAAGGCTTGATGTTGCACATCTTTTTCATTTGTAGTAACAATGTGGCTTGGTTGTTGATTTGAATCGATGTCAATGGTATGCATAACTCTTTAGGTATGTTGATTGTTAGTGCTGGTTGTTGAGATGGCTTCTCCTCTTGCACTACTTGATCTTTCTTGATAGTATGCATTTGATTTTGCAATTCCTCCATGGTCATCTTGTTTTCTTGAAACTTGTTTAACATTCCTTGCATCAACTCTTGCAATTGCGGATCTATGATTCCTACACACAATTGATGTTCAATTGCTACTTCCCACTTCAATAAAGAGTTAGAATGATCACTTGGGAAGATACACTAACTATAGGGACTACCATTGGGACCTCAAAGGCTATAACTCATCAAAATTGCAGACTACAAAATCCCTAAACATAACTTTTGGTCTAATTACATAATGGATTTCTACTTGCATGTTAGAAGGGTGAGGATTCAGTACATTCAAATCCATAACATCATACTAGAATCTAGATTGTCAAATACCACTCTCTATTGTAAACTAACAAGTAGAATCATTGGGTATTGGAAGCTAGGTGCAAGAAATTCTCCTCTTGGTACATCCATCCCATCCGCTCTCTAAAGCACTTCCCAAGTCTAGCAATTGCACTATGCTCTCCATCTCAAATTACTTAGTTTCAGTAGCTTGAGATCTTCCAAGGGGGGTGATCCACTCTCTTGGGTTAAAAAATCCACTCTGATACCATTGTAATACATTGACGACAACAGAACTATCCAAGAGAGATACAAGAGAGAAAACACAAGTTTCACACTCAATCCTTTGATGCCCCAAAGGAGCACCTTCTCTTTATTATAGCATGGAGGATCCCCTCAAAGGAAGCTCCACCCTTGGATCAAATACATGGATTGCTGACATGTCAGCTAGCTCCATCCTTGGATTAGTTGTTTGGATGGGTGACATGTTAGTCCTTGTCCTATCTAGTTGGTCAAATAGGTTTGACCAAAAGGAATTTTTAGGGAATCTTGTTGTAGGGAGCTCAAAATCACATGGGTGAGGTACCATTGGAAAGCTCTCAATGAGACAAATCATAAGGGGAAAAGGCAAGCCTTTTCTCCTTGAAGGAAATAATAATTTCATTTTCAAGGCCTAAGTCATCTGTTTAGGCCTCCAAAATTAGCTCTAAAGTTTTCAAGCTATTTTTGGCTTATGCACTATGTAGAAGTACTCTTTTGGTGACACCTTTATCTGATCTACGTAACCCATTGTACACAACATCCTTCTAAATTTTACCAAGGCAATTTTCACCTCTAGATAATATGTCTAGCTGCTTGTATTACAACCATGAAGAATGTATATAAAGTTGGGTTTGCATTTGTTGTATATCATTGTTGACATACTAATAGTATAATTGGTAAGAATAATTTGTTCCCACAAGGATATGGTTTGGAAATAGTTAGGCATGAAGGGAAAAGTGTCACTTTGTCATGAGTTGTCTATTGTTGTCTTTATGCTCTTAGGCATGACAATTCCCACAATGGCACATACATAAAAGAAAATTAAACACTCAATAACATTCATGAAAGATATTATGTCAAATTGGCTCCTAAAGGTGTCTATATTGAAGGTCATTGGCCTCAAAGGTCTGTACCATCACAATTACCTATATCTGCATATCACAATGCCAATGAGAATGTTCTACCCTTCCCATAAGGTGTTCTTCACTACTACACTACTAGTTCATGATAGGATGGGTTTTTGGTAACATGTGGTACTTCACAACACTCATATCACTCGTCCAGTCAATGTGTCACCTTGATCCTTCAAAACTCCTAAAGGATCCAAAATCTTGGTCAAGCTTGATTGTAGCTCTGCACCTTAGCACTTGCATTCTTACTTTGAGTTCCTCACCACTACTCCACCCAATTATCACAACACATACACCATATTGACATTGATACATTAAGGATCATGAAGTTCCTCAGTGCATCTTCCGCAATCCAAAGTCCAATTCATGCACACAATAGCAAATGCAGATTGAGCATATACAATATGGACAACAAAATGGTGAAGTTAGAATCTTTCACATGCTTGAATTGAATTGAACTTGTATTATGTCAGGATGATTCTCCTTATACCTTTTACTACAAAAAGATGGGATGCATCCACAATTGTGCAATGCCACAATCCCCAAATTTAATGCTAATTAAGACTAACCCTAATATACTCCTTAAAGTACCACGTTTATGTTGTGATGGCACCACCTACAAAGGGTGCCTACTATAAATTCTACCAGTCACAAGACTCCAGCAAGACATCAAGAGAATGGTCCTATTAACATGGTGCTAGCAAAATTGTCCTATTGTATATGACCATCGTCATCCCTTAGATTAGATACATGTTATTACACCAAAGTGGTACTACCTCGCTCACACCCTATTCCCAATGTCAGGCCATCACAATAATGCTCAACTCCAATGGTCTCCCACCTTGAAAAAATCTGCACTTTGATGACTTGACAACTCTGATGGTTGGATGACTCCAATGGTTGTGGTATAATGATTGCAATCCAAGGGTGTAACTTATTTGTACACTTGTGTTAACATGGCCAAATCTGGTTTCTTGACCAACTTGGTTTTTTTTATGCATCTTCTCCCTTGCATCTTTGAATTACTTCATCAACATGCTCTCCATACTCTTCCAACTCTTGGTTGACCTTGGTTAAGATGCTCTCAATTATTGTTGATTTGCTTCCATGGCTTCTAATCCAATTTGGCCAACTTTTTGGTTGAGTATCTCTAAAGCATGTATCCCTAACTTCAACTCTCAAAGCTTTGCATGATGAACTTGAGTCAACACCACCACTTGTACTTGAGTCTTCAATTGATTTGCAATATCCTTCACTAGTGCGATCACTTGCATCTGCTTCTCATCTAAAGCATACAAGATAGAATGCAACTCTATGTCCACCTCTTGCCTGACCTGCACATGGAGGATCTGCTAACATTCCTTGTAGTTATTGACAATCATGGTCAGCTCTTCAATGCACATTTGAGCCTTTTCAACATTTTTATTGAGTGCATGCTTGTCCTTGGTGCTTTAAAGATGGAGAACCTTTAGTTCTTGCTTGGGAGATGTCACCTCCTCATCCTTAGCACTCAATTGCTCCTTGTGCGTCTTCTTCATCTCCTTCCCATGATGCTTAGACCTCCCCTTAATTTTAAGTAAATTAGAGTCCAATTGGGAGATTTGTTATCATGTTTCTAATATCTCCTTCTTCATCAAGGCCATCTCCTCATCCTTTTCCTTCAACTTCTCTTCTTTGACCGCTTTGTAATCTACAATTGCTCTTTCTTGTTAGGCAATACAAACCTTCATTAATGCAAGCTTAGCCTTGACTTGGCATAGCTCCATCCAACATTGTTCCAACATGGTGTTGTTATCCTTCTTCCACACTTTATAGTTGGTAAATAGGTCATTAAGTTCTCCTCTTGTTTGTTGCAACTCCTCATCCTTGTTTGCAAGGGCAACCTCTAATTCCCAAACTCGTGATACTTTGGTACTCAAGACCATTTTTAGTTCTCTAGTCTGACCTGTTGGAGTTTGATCTATGAGCCAGCCTGTCTCTCACTCAAGATAACCTCTAATGGCTATTATGGTAGCGCACCATGGACTAAAAAGGCAAGGAACCCCAACTCTATCATACTCCTCCAAGGCTAACACTCCAACCATTGCTCATTAGAGAACTCAATGAGAGAGATATAGTTACAAATCAAAGGATTATGAGTACCTCCTCATTCTTAGTTCATACACTTGTGAAATAGTTACACACCAAAGTTATTAATTATTGGAGTAACTCAAGTAACTAGGCTAAAAGTCTAATAAAGTCAAAAAGCTAAAGGAATATCCATACTCATGGGAATATTCTCTAAAGCATATGGTCTTATCTTGACCTAACCACTAAGTCAAAGATTCCTTCACATGGGCTATCCTTGGACTATATAAGAATCCAAAACAAAAAGGCTTGTGTGCCCAAGAATTCTTGACTCTTTCTTCAAAGCCAAACACCTAGCAATAATACCAAGTCAGCACACTAAAATCCAATATAGTGGTGCGCATCCTTTCCACTCTCTCTAAAGTAAGGTCCTCTTTATCTTAGCTATGACTATCATTAGCTAATCATGATATAATAATGTAATGTAGAGCTATCCTTTATCTCTATATAAATAATATCTCTCAAGTATTTATAATACCAAACTAAATATCACAATAGCACATACATGCACAAATGAGTGTTACATATCATGGCGGCGGCTTCTCCTTCCTACAACCACGGACCCACCTCTTAATGGCATGAGTTCTTGAGCCTCTATCCCAACCCAGCCTCCGCTCTTGGTATTATCAATGCTCTCAAACCTCAATAAGTTGAACTTTTAGGTGTGCAATGCTAGCACAGGCCTCAATCAACTATTTCTCTACTCCTAGCTTTTGTCAAATAGCCCTCTAAACTTGATCTTGTACAAACTCTATCAACTTTAGCAGAAAAATTGAAGCCGTAATTACTTTATTTGTGTCTAAGGAGAATTATTTCATTACACCCTTCCTCTTTTCTACACTCAAGAACCTCCTCTCATGCAATCATGAAGGCATGGTTTGGAAATCTTTGAGCACAAGGTCTTGGGGTGGATTTACCACCCATTGCCCTTCTGAAGGTAATGCAAGCAAACTATGCATTGTCTCCAATCCCAATGTTGGAGGAGAGGTCTTCTTTGTTTGCAATTGGGATATTGAATTATCCTCTTCCTTGTCTAGCATTGTCTCCTCTTCTTTTTTGGTGGTGGATTGATTCAGTACTCCCAACACAACCATGGCCATAGGGGTAGATTTTACCTCCATGCCCTACTCCACATTGCAGCCTTCACCTTCAAAGGACACTTTGATTGGGGAGAAAGAAGTCTCATGCTCTTGATCCTCTACCTCTCTTGTTGGTGATGATTCCTTCTCCACACTCATTTGTGGTTCTTCTACTCAAGGATTTCCTTATGAGTTGCAATCACTTCCACCTTCACTTCCCAACCCCAACTCATCCATAGATTGGGAATTCTCCTTGTCCAAAGAGTCCCCAACTTAGGGATTAGATGTCTCTTTTGCAACTAGGTTGGTAGTGCATTTGCCTTTTCTTGCTTGTGCTTGCTCCCACAACCTTGTCAATTGGCACCCATTTCCCCATCTTTTGATATTGCATTGCACAAAATTGAGTGAGATAAATTTAGATATCTATGCTTTGGAAGCCTAGTATACTCAAGTAAGCAGCTAGCAAAGCTGGCTTACTAATGTAATAAAAGATGAATGCAAAATTCAAGAAGGTTTTGGCAAATGTCCATATGGAATATGAGAGGTACAACAAGCATATCAAAGAGTTGATTCAAAGGTGTAAAGGTCAAGGTGGATTGGCACAATAAGAACCATAGTGTCAATTCTAAATTATGTCCATATGTATAGTGAGTCGCAATCATTGGAGTCATGCATCATCATGGTGGGAGGCCATTAGGGTTGGATCATTGTCATAATAGTATCACTCTTGAGTTATTACATTTTTATAGATACTATATATCACATTACTAATGCATAGTAGACATTTTTGTAGTCCCATGTCATAGGGACCATTTTCTTGATGCCTAGGTGGGGTCTTGTGATTGGCAAGGTTTACAATAAAGCATTTATTGTAGGAAGTGCCATCACAACATTTAATTAGCTCAATAAAATAGGTACATTAGGGTTAACCTTCAATAGCTTAGAGTTACTCATGGGATCGTGGCATTACACAATTGTGGATGCTCTTCTCCTTTTTGTAGTATAAGGTATAAGGGAAGTCACCCAAAAATAATATTTGCTCAGTTTTGGAATTCCAAGTCACACTTTTCTGTCCAATTTGTAGATACACAATCTTTTGCTTTGTGTGATCCAAGAGGGCTCCCAAGGTCCTAAGTGTATCAATGTCAATGTTTTTCATGTTTTCCAATAATTGGACTGAGTAGTGGTAAGGAACTTGAGGTCTGAATGCAAGTGCTAGAGTATGGGTGGGCATATAGGCTTGACCAAGGTGTTGGATCCCTAGGGGTTCTGAAGAATCAGGCCAATGCATTAAGTAGCTATGACGGCTGTGAGTATCATGGAGTACAACATATAAGGAAAACTCTAGTGTATCACAAACATACATCATAATAGTAGGAATGCCTTTTGGGAAGTGTAGAACATTCTTGTTGGCACTATGGTATGCATGACATGGGTAACTATGAGGGAGAGAACTTTGGGATTGTTGACCATCAAAATAGATTGAACCATCACCTTCAAGAGTACCTTAGTGATACATCTTTTGTGGGATTGATGTAATTGTTTTAGTTGTCTATAACATGCCATTGTGTGTTGCATTACCCTCTTTTGGGAATAGTTCTTGCCCAAGAGGATAAAAATTTAATAATAGACAAATTGTGACAAAGTGTTACTATCTCTTTCCATCTAGCAAATTCAAAATCATATCCTTGTAGGAACGACCTATTCTTACAATTATACTATAAGTAAATCAACTTTGGGTAGTCACGCTAGTCATTCAGCTGATAGTTCTACAATAAGAGTGCATTTCTTTGTGATATTAGTAGATTCATATGATGTGTCAGTTGGTGGAGCAATGTTCGCACATGCCATTGTGATAGTAGTAGACTCATATTATGTGTTAGTTGACGGAGTAATGTTAAACACCATGGGATTCAACATTGACTATTGGGAGGAGATTGCTTCCTCTAGGGCAAGTTGGCAATTGGGTGAAGTGCAAGTAAGTTGCCTACTTTTACATTTAGTAGTGGTAGTCTTGGTTCATTACAATCACATACCATGGCATCAATATTAGCATTTAGTAATTCCATTACTTGGCTTGACAAGTTACTTTACAGAAATGCCCATGGGGAGGATACTCCAATACCAAAAGAGATCACCCAGATTTGGAATATGAATGGAGTTGTTACATCCACCTTGGATATTCCATTGTGAATTCATAGTGAGAAGTTGCATCATCATGTAGTTAGGATGGTAAAATAAGTATGGAATAGAGCCTTTATACCACCTATGGACAAGTTTGATGATGATGCTCTAGAGTTTGTTACCTTGTTACCTTTGGATACACCTATTGCTTGGCAATATCCCATGGAAGAAGTATATTTACTAGATTTTTTTGGTAGGATCAACATTGGATTAGTTGTATTATTCAAGGCAACCATATAAGTTCAAAGATATTTGTATGTGGCTAGATTAGTGGCTATTTGTATTTGATATGGCTAGATTAGTCTTTCTACATCATATGGTACACATGGCACTTAGATATCTTGATTTCAAGAATCTTGGATTGGACCTTTTGTGTTGTTAGATGATGCCAATATGGGACCTTGTGCCCATTTTCTATGTCTTTGATGGACAAACATCTTACCTAAAGAGGTTTTAAATGTACTTATGATGGTATATAATGACTGACATACCTTACTATTAATAGTATGATAGATGTTAGATGCTAGTCTCAAATGGTGGAAATAACTAATTGCTCATCTATGGCAGTGATGAACCATGTAGTACATTTGGTGGTGACCTTGTAGTACATCCAGAGCTTGTATACCTACATTCATGAGTTTCCTAACTTCCCATACGTTTTGAGAGTGAGGTTTTGGACATTTTTGGGACTCATAGTTAATAGCAATTTTTTGAACCCAATGCATACAAGGGAGAGCAATCAATGGGTTTCCATATCTATATAAGCACCATTTCAATAGTGTCAATAACATCTAACCATTAGATTTTAAGTCAGGCAATGGACACTAATTTTTTGACTTGGATTGTGAGGCTTGGATTGGCTAAACAATGTAGGCTGCGCTTGACAAGCATCACACTCAAACATTTGTGAACTCTATGCCTATGGAGACAATTCAGGCATATGCTAAGAGTAACATGCCTAGTGAGTATGGTATTCTTGGTATCAAGTAATGACTGCTAGTGAGAATTGTCTAATTGGGGTGCATCCAAGTGAACATGATCTACGTGGTATACACCTAGAGGCCATGTAGAATTTGTAGCCAAAGCAAAGGGAGATTTTTGCTTTGGGATTGTGCACTCTAGCAGTTGTGGACAAAACAACACTACTTCTAAAGTTACAGTGTAACAAACAACCAATATGTCTTCCATCTCTATAATAGTTACATAATATATTTGGAAGCTAAATATTGAACAATCAATTCCGTCTCTATAATAAATACATAATATAATCGGGAACTAAATATTAGACAAAAATTAACAAGAGAAGATAAACAGAAAGTTCGGAGGTTCTTGAGAAACTCCAAATTTTTGGAGTTTCTCAAAAAATGTTTGCCTCCAACATGAAGGCTTGTGGTGCTATGATGAGACCTGGTTTTACTACCCATTCTTTTCTTTGAAGAATTTCCTCCTTATTATTGATCCTGTCCTCACTATCTCTTATTCGCTGGCAGTAGATCGATCATTTCTTCTCCATCCACTGCTCTTGAGCCCGTACACCTCAACGGGGTGCCGGAGACAGGCAATTTAAGTCTAAGGGCCATTGTTGATACCATTTACTATATTAATTTCGAGGAAATCTGATCGATGAACAGGTTAAAATCCGTCTCCATATGGCACTTAAAAAATACATTGCAGATTCATAATGTTTAGGAAAGCTTATCGAGTCGGGTTGCAATCGGAAGATTGATATTGAGTCGCTTTCTGCAACTTCTTTATGGCAAGAGCGTCCGCAACTTTGTCACACATGTGGTGATAACCAAATTGATTTGGAGTGAATGATAAAGGCGACCGCGTAGGAAAAATGAAGGATGGGAAGATGAAGGATGGAGTAGGGCTGGTAAAATTACAAGTGTATACGTACATTGAAAGTAGTTTCTTGCGGAGCCATGTGGCGTTAAAGCGTTAATTTCCTTTCAAAATTTACCACCCGAAAGGACACACCTGGCGGTGATAGCAAAAGCGAGAGGACTTTGAAAGACATGGCAGGGTTCCGTTCACGGGTATGGTTGTCCTCCAATCCTCGGCTGTTGAGGGAATTGGACCGACCGTTGCGGGACCTGTAAAGATCTCCATCACTGGTTTCTTGTCACGTGGTCGCCTTCTTCTAAATTTGTTGATGTCGTTGTGGGGATTTCAGGGTGTCAAGGCCTGCAAAGTTGAAATATCTAAAGATCCATTTGAGTGTGATGAAGGGACATGAATAAACCAGGCGTACACAAATGCTAATACCTTGGTCAATTAATCTGATTCGGTCCCCCTCTCTAGACGAGAAGATCAGTGTCTAGAAGTCTCACCAGCTCTCTTCTCTCTATCACACGATTAACATTAGTTGCTCTGAGTTCCATGGTGAAAAAACTTCATTCTAAGACCACTGGAGTGATTCTGAATTGAACATCCTCGCTACGGCCTTGTCATATCTCTCAACCCCAAGGAAAGTTTTAACGAAGTTTACTCTCCCTGAAAGAGCATGCTTCGTTCGGATAGGAAGGATAAGAGAAAGATACAAACCTCCAATATTTTACGGTTGTCATTTACCCTAATGTACTTTTCCTCGAGAGGAAAAGGCGACCGCGTAGAGAATACGAAGGATGGGAAGACCCTATCAAGCCTTACAAGGGAGAGACGAAAAAGGTAAAATGGGGCTAGGCCCCAATACAGTATATGAGTCTTTTCCTTGAGACAGGATATGACAACACTACATTGGATTTGTTAACTCTACAAGAGTTTGCCTGTGCACGGGAGGTACGTCTCCGTATGAATACAGTTGCTCTCGTATATGTTGGACAGTAGTTTCCAGGCTCCCAGTATTCACGTACAGTATTTGATTGTTGAATAGAGCTAATTTTAAGAGGTTGTTCCCTACTTTCCTGCTTCTGTCTGTACACATCGGTATCATATTCAGTTTTATACGGTCAAGCCAGCAGTTCCATTCGTTCCAGTATTTCACCTACGATTTTTCTGATTGTTGCATAGAATTATTTTTAATCAAGTAAGTCATTTTTTACTTTCTTACTTTACTCTGTGGACATTAGTATCATATTCAATTTTATTCGGTAAAACTACTTTGCCTTTAAAAGAAGACGATTGTTCATATTTTTTTTTTAAATTTACGAGGCAAATTACATCCACGAGCGTAGGTTGCATGGGCCAATTGTCCATATTCAATTTTCATATGGTGCGAACTACTCTGCGTTTTAGACAATTACCGATTATCCATAGTCAAATTTTATACGGTACGAGCTACTCTGCGTTTAGGACACAAGTTCAGAACATCTTCTCCACTAGAGAAGAAAAGGGCTATGCGTAGGATAACTAGAAGGATGGAAGGCCCCATCAAGTTGTACAAGGATAAAACATAGAGGTAGCAGACTGTTTTAGGATGGGAAGGTCCCATTCAAGTTGTACAAGAATAAAACAGAAGGGGTAGCATACAGTTTTCCCACCTCACATACATAGTTCAAAAGATTTAGCTGTCTAAAATCACTGCGGAATGTATTGATTCACTTGATTTACTAGTACAGAAGATAGATGCCCGATGAACAATTTGTCTATCGCGATCGGCTCAAAAAATATAACTAGTTCACAGCTAAGCTGGTAGCAAAATGGCTACATGAATTGACTACCAGTTGCTAAATTGAACATTTGTACGCTTCAGCGGACTCTTCTAATTCAATTTCATTTAGAAAAATGTGTTTACAGCTAAGCTGGTAGCAAAATGGCTACATGAATTGACTACCAGTTGCTAAATTGAACATTTGTACGCTTCGGCGGACTCTTCTAATTCAATTTCATTTAGAAAAATGTGTTGAAGACAGGGGCATGGATGAAATTTTCCGTCAGAAGTAGAGAAAGAAACCCGAGCATAGCAAGACGCCCATTCCAACGCTCGGCCCTGGCTGTAAATGGTCCGAAGCTTCGGGCGTCCGTGGACTCTCCATTAAGCATTGGCACGATCGAAGCGTAGGCAATGAGTGGCACAACGGCCACATAAAACACGAGCCCGGTTCCTTGAGTGTAAAGCTGATCAAACACAGTCAGCCCACTCATTTTCTCCGCAATAGCTGCCCATACAATACCAACCATCGCCTGCAGATTTCCGTTGCAAGTAGTTAAGTGAAATGTTAAAGAGTTGACGGCAGCGTGTACATAATCTGAGTTTGGAGAAAATAGACAGAGACAATATAGTTTTCACTACAGGAACTCGTCTAAAGAAATTGAACTCGTCTAAGCAAGGTGAGGTTCTCAGTTACCAGTCGGCCGTTAATTGTCTCTGGTGCGGCACCATCAAATGCAAAGATGCTCGCAATATCTCGGTTGCCAGTTTCTGGTCTCCTTTCTACTTCTGGGCGTGGGTAAAAGGAACCAGAAGTGGGCTTGGCACCAAACACTGATTGCTTCTCCGACTCGTTGGCCTCCTGGTTTTGAAGAATCTCCTCTTTTGTTATCTCCTTCTTCGAGGCCTTGTCTACGCTTTCCCTGAGCCCCTCGCAGCGGATTAAAAAATTCTTCTTTGTCCCCTGCGTTGAACGCAAGGAGCCGAAACTCACTGTGCTAGGGACGGCTTTCCGCAAACTCGATGTCAAAGGCAGGCAGTTCAGGCCTCCCAAAACTGCATTGGACACTGCCATTGTTGCTGCCATTCTGGATCGCTTGGCCTGTCGATCAAATCACTCTCGTGGAAAATCTAAATTGGTGAACTCAGGCGCAAGATTTTAAGTGCTGAAAAGATGAGTGAAATCGCTTGAACTCCGATGATTCCAAATCAGTACTGGTTTTGATCATCTGGGGAGGAAGGTGGTCGAATTTATACTACCCCGCATTCTTCGCGGAACTGCCAACAAGCATGCCATCGTGCTGCAACGTAAAGTATCGATTGTGGCCTCCGCGAAACATGACAAGCGTCCATGGAGCAGCCTCTCAAGGACGAGTGATTCGACACGTCAAACTTATGCTATCACCTACTACGTGCCTCACTCAGCCGAGCAATTGAAAAGTACGCTCTTGACGTTCAATTTCATAAATTCTCTTGAACTGCTGTATGGCCCAGCAACCTTCACCGTGGAAGGTATGAACATCGTAAAGGAACTCCGTAAAGAAAGACTTTAACAGTACCTCGGATTTGGCATTTCCACTAACTTGGCCAGAAGACTTGACAATACCTTTTGTAAACTTGACGTGTCAAGACCTTTCTAAGCTTGTCATTCCTATATGGCAGGACGGCATCAACACGTACGATGATTTTTCTCATATCCTGATCATAACAGATAAAGTCGCTTGATTGGCGACTGATTTGGTACATGCGACCTAAGAGTAACTTCTACATTTTATTGTTTATGAGTCCATCTCTCTGTTAAAGATTTGAGGACTTTTTTGAATAAATCCCCATAGAATACTGTCAGAGCTATTCTCTGGCAATTACAGAATAGATGACGATAATTGAAAGGACGATAATCAAGAGAAAATTTTAAACTCGAATGCTCGAGTATTATATTCCAGTCCAAAATCCCTTACTGTACTCAAAACCTTTGATCCCAATCCAAAATCCTCGAGTCCGCTGACGTATCTCGAGATCCCCAACTTAACGTTATCCGATATCCACGAAATTGAAAAAATCGAGCGAGGTAAATACCCGAAAAACAAGGAAAGCGTACAAAGCACCTAAAGATGGATCAAAGAAGAGCAGGACCGTACGCCATAGCAAGTAACAAACTACAGCTGAGAAACTCCCTTGCCCCAACTCCAAGTCCCACGCATCCACCCGAGAAAGTGGTTCTTTACTGTTGCACAAGTTTTATGATCGAGACACAAAAAGAATCGCTTGCCATCACCACGTCTTTTGCCAATTGTGAGAACAGGTTCCACGTTGGTCCGTGAGTCTTTGGATACGATTAAGCTGAAATGCCAAGTTTGAGTATTGGCTCGGGGGCTGCAGCCCTATTTCAGTTTTCGTTAGGTCTCGTGTTCTCTATCTCCTTTTGCCCGTGTTGGTGTTTTGTATTCCTTTCCGTTTTAGTGTTCTTTATCTCCTGTTGCACTTTTGGTGCTTTGTATTATTTTCCGTTTTCATACTCTTTATCTTATATCTACTCTTTACAAAAGAAATCCAAGTTAATCACTTTTCATATTGACACTGTTTCACATTCATTTCCTATTTTATTTTATTTGACCGTTTATAATTGGCAATGAAACTCATTCACTTTTTGAGTTAAGTTAGAGTCCAAGGAGACCCCCTAGAGTCAAAGAATATCATTTTTATAGGGAGTCAAGCCAATAGAAAGGAATCTAATAACGATGATTTTAAAGTCATCTTGAATAGTTCTAGAGTTCAAAATGGTATCGATGGAAAGAAAGTAAAAAATATATTTGAAGATGGAAAGATGAAGAAACCAAATAATCAAGCGATTGAGATTGCTTCTCAAATTCATTTTCATTTCCCTTTCACATTCATTCTCCATTATTCCCTTTGTACTTTAAAAACTTTTTTTTACTATTTACGATTAGCAATGAAATTCGTTCACTATTAGATAAAGTTAGAGTCAAAGAAAACCATTATTATGACTGTTCTACTGATCAAGCAGATTCTGGACGTCCGGGAGAGGGGAGGGAGAGATGAGAGAGGAAAGATCTATAATTTCTTAGGGCTGTCTTGCACATAGCACTCGAGTTCATTTCTGTTCGTTTTCAGATTTCAGTTCCATTGGTATCTAGATTGAAGACTATGGAGAATTGAGTAGAAAGTTATAAGAAATTTTATGTTTTTCAGGTTTTAGAGTGATCATTACACATTGAGAGTGATGGGTCAAGAATTTCCATTTCTAATCTCTTGGTTTTCATTATTAATTCCCATGAGAATTTAGTTTAAAAGCTTTGGAGATGAAAATTGAAAAGTATTAGAGTTTATAGTTTTTAGGGTTTGGAGAGATTGTATTTTCTTATGTGAGTTGGGATGTGAGGGGTTGTAGTTTTGTATGTATGTAGAGATATGGAGAGGAGCATCATGTGTTATTATCATTATTCTTGTGCTAGCCATGGCTACACCTTCCCATGTGGGGCCACTTAGAGCGGCTCGAGATACACCATGCTCGGTGTGTCACTGATGCTTTACCTCGCAAGGGGTAAAGACTCATGTAGGAAGGATGCACATGGACTATGATTGGACCACTTGGGATACCCACGTGAGGCGAGTGACCACATTGATGGTAGTGACACTTGGGATTATGCACGCTTCTTTTATTCCGTAGTTGACCATTCCAGGGATACCGATCGAGTCATGGGAGTGGTTAGCTTCTCGAGCAAGTTGCATTTTAGGGTTATTTGAGACTAATTTTCCATGTCCACATCTATTCCATAACTACCCCGCACACCCCATGATGAGGCTAGGTAGGCTTTTTGCTTACCACTTGATTGTTTGGCACGTGATTCCTTGGATGAGTTAGCATGGTTCATATTCCTCTTACTCTCTTGATGGTGTCTTTGTTATGCTAGAGGGAGAAGTGCAGGGGCATAGAGAGATGGTTGCTAGATTTTGTTGATTTCAAGCGGGGGATTGGGTGACCCTTCAAGAGGAGTCTATTAAGGATACATGTTTTAGGAGACATGTTCCACCATAGGATACCACAAAGTCCACTCAATTACAATGGTGTACGACATTGGGTTAGGCGGGAGAGTTTGGTAGAGCAGCACGAGCGTTACACCTTTGTCTATGGCGAGTCCTACTAATGAGACTATCTCTTCCTTACGCTCACTACATCCTATAGCAATAGAGTGACTAACACTAGAGGTCTTAGATTATGAGCCTAAGCAACCTTTATGTCTTGATAGGTCACTTTTTGAACAATCATTGTGCATTGCCCCTTGCCTTTTTTTCAAGAGGCTTGTCAAGGATAGTTTATGAGCACCTTAGAGATTGCTTTCAAGCAAATGATCCTTCTTGTGGTTTTACCAAGTTGTTTTCAGGTGGCTACAATAGTAGCGAGAGGAGATATTGCTATGTCTACTAGTCGGGTGTTATGTGTTAGTTGACTTCTCACGATGGAGAAGGACACAAGGTGCATTAGACCAATTGCTATTGGAGAGATCTTTTTGCGTTTGGTCAGTCATACCATTGTCCTTCAACATCGTTCTCACTTTTGACAACACCTCATTCCATGTTATTTTGGAGTAGCTATACCTAGAGGATATGAGGCTATATCTATAGGCATTAGGCACTCCTAGATATCCATCCGGAATGGGTTGTCCTATAGGAGGATGTTGAGAATGATTTTAATAATATCTCACGGGCAACCATCTTTAGAGAGCTTAGGGAGGCTGGTGGATCCTTAGCGAGTCTTATTCCTTTTGTGTAGTCTTTTTATGGCTCTCTTGCTTCCCTTTACTACTAGCACGGTGGTTCACAAGAAGGAGTCATTGTCTCAAAGTCAACTACGGGTACATGTTAGGAAGATCTTTTAGGGGGACCCTTATTTGCCATGGCTCACTTTAGAGCTCTCCTATCTACTACTTTGGCCATGCCAGGTTGTATATTTCCTTCCTTGGCAGATGATACACACATCATGGGCCCTATAGATCAGATTAGGCAAGCCTTTGACCACTTGACTATCAAGATACATTTAGAAGGCTTGAGAGTCAAGGTGTCAAAGTGTAGGGCATGGTCCTCTTTACGTATCCTCCCCACCTTGAGCTTCCAGATGGGTGTATCACATCTACAGATGGACTACGTGTTCTTGGAGTGCAAGTAGGATCCTAGGATTTTATCATACGACTCTTAGATGATGCCATTGCAAAGGATGTTCTCCATGTGGATGACCTTTTGTTACTAGGAGATTTGTAGGCGGCATTTGGTATACGCTCCTCTAGTATTTCTCATCAACCATCCTACCTCATCCATACAATTCCTCCTTCCTCGTCCTTCCTATAACGTTTGAGAGCCTTTGATAGGAGGATTATGGGAGTCTTTGGTGATATTATTGGACCAAGGACATTTGAGTATGTGACATGGGATTTGGCATGTAGACAGATGGCTTGCCAATCTTGTGTGGAGGAGTTGGCTTGCTATCTATGGAGGAGATTGCACCTATAGTGTTTTTGGGTAGTTGTGCTCTCTTTGCACTCTTACTTTCTTCTTGTTTTGTGGTTGTTGATATGTTGATTTTGGAGACTTATGTGATAGAGGTGGAGTGAAGATCCTATTCTCTCTAAATGTTATTGCGGCAGACAAGAGATAGTATATCCCACGGGCACAAGAGGACTTTCCATATTTTGCTTCACTATCGTCAGATTGGACTAGAGGTTTATATTCTTCTTTGATGGAGTGATAGTGTAAGCATACGCTACATTCTCTCTTAGTTGACTTGTCTATTCCTTAGGCTACTAGAGCATATCTTTGCTCTTGCTCCCGGAAAGGATGTAGGCTCTTGGATCTTAGCTTGACCGTGCATTAGAACATTCTGACTTGCACTAGCTACTTTCTCTCCAGCGATGAGGTTTAGCTTAGGTTTGGTCCACCCATCCGCATCTTCTATACTCACTTGTGAGTGTGGTTCTACACTAGATGCAATAGGGGCCAATATGACACGGTGTCCTTTTGGAGGACAGAGGATAGCTACCCATGATGCTATTAGGGACATAGTGTTTGCTATGACATGAGAGAGTGGATACTTGGCTTGGAGGGAGATTTTGTATGCTTTGCAAACAACATGCATCAGGGCAGACTTATACTTGGTCTGAGATGATGAAATGATAGTAGTGGATATCATTGTATGCAAGATATAGTTTTGGAGGGAGTCATTACCCATCCTCCTGAATGGGCGGCAAGGGCAACAGCAAGTCGGAAGGTCTCAAAGTATAGGGGCATGCAACAAAGTCACCTCTTTGTTCCTCTAACCTTGGAGTTATATGGAGCTATGGACATGACGTTCTACACATTTGTCAGGGAGTGTGCAAAAGCTTATCATGTTAGGTGCCAAGAGGTACCACTCTCACTCTCATACTTTGTAGCATATTTAAGACAGCGTGTGCCCATTGCTCTACAAAGTGCAGTGGCTGATGCAATCCATAAGAGAGCAATCACACTAGGTGATGCTTCTTTGGATGCTCCCATTGTTTGTAGACCACAAGACTTGCATAGCTCGGATATCTTAGGTGCAATGGGGCAGATTTCTCATATAGACTCTATTGTGGCTTAGTCCTATTTTACCTTTTTCATCTCTCCCTTATAAGAAGCCAAGACAATAGAGAGGAATCTAATAAGAAAGACTTTACGGTCATCTTGAATATTTTTAGAGATCAATATGTTAGTCAATCTCGCATTCAGGGTTGATCACTTTTCATATTGATTTACTTTTTCCGTTTCACATTCATTCTCTATTTTAGGTACCTTCAATTTTATTTGACTATTTATAATTGGCAATGAAACTCATTCACTTTTAGATAAAGTGAAAGTGGAAGGAGAACCCCGAGTCTAAAAGAATATAACTGTAATAAGAAGTGAAGCCGAAAGAGAGGAATCTAATAAAGATGACTTTACACTCACCTTGAATATTTTTAGAGATCCAAATGGTAACCATGGAAAGAAAATGAACAAATAAATTATAAAATGGAAGGGAGACAAAAGCAAAGAATCAGGCGAATGAGATGAACATGTCTTGTGGAAATGCAGAAAGTAGTGACACTGAAGCGGAGCAAACGGACCTTAAGATGTCGTCCTCTTGCTCATGATCTCACGAGCAAGAGGATATGGTTACCATATAACTGTTCAAACTGTTAATGTTACACCATGATGCACTTCACAACGACAAGTAGGCCAAAATACATTATGCTATCTTTATTGAAATATATGAATTTATTGCTTAATTTTCTTTCAATGATTTATTATAGAGTTTCTTTATAATTAACCCTCATACTTGTGCTCTCTCTCAATGAGATAGCACAAGGTTTATAAGTTTATTATTAAGAACGGAAATCTTTCTTATCTCCTCTTAAAGGTTAAGAAATAACATATACAAGGAAGGAAGGATTGTTAGATTTAAATCTAATTTGTACCACCCTTTTACTTTATAAAAAATTTAAAATTTAAATTTTTTTTAAGATTTTATATTTTGGTTTTATGGTAAATTACAATTAATATATTATTTATTATTGTATTTATTTATATTACAAATACGCCTTTTTCCCTTTATATAATAAATAGAACATCTTTAACAAGTGCTATATTTTTAAATTAACATATTCTATCAAAAGCATCATGGTGGTGCAATTTTAAGCAATCTATTTAATGTTAACTACACAGAATTTACTTACTACCAATATTTATTATTACTTATAAGCTACAGCTTATATATAGAAATTAGTGATTATCTTCTGGAAATATACTCAACTCTGGAAGATGAAGATGAAGCATGCTTTGAAGTATATTTTGTGAGTACTACATATTGACCATGAGTGGAGATAAGGATATGTAAAGCCATCCTTATATTCTTTGGCAATCTTTGTTGTTGATAGTCATGATAAAAGATAAAAATATTAGGAAATATTTATTGTGAATATAAAGGGAAGTTATGTAAAACAACTAGACCAAGGCTACTTCTAGAGATGGAACATAATTACCTGAATATTCCTTATGCAATATTCTTACCTTAATAACATGATCTCTATAACATGCTAATGAGATACAAAGATGTGTAATCTATTGCCGTAGCAAATCTAAGATGATGTGGAGTTTCCAAGGATAAGAGATGAAATCAAAGATATATTTTCCCATAAATTACTTAAATTGAATGAATTCTCAACATAAATATGTTTATTTTATCATACACAGAATACTTTTTGATAATATATATAAACGATTTGAATGATTCTAAATGGATGAATGGCTTAAGAATTATACAAGACATTATGCCTAACCACTTAGTAAGAATGTTAGTTAAGTATAGAACTTCACAAATACTATCTCTAATTTCTATAATTAATTTAATTTAATTTATAAATATTAGTTAAAGAATTAAAAATATTAAAAATATTTTTTATATTAAAATCTTAATATATGGTTTTGGCATTCAAACATTAGTATTTAGAAACCTCTATATAGAGAAAGAGCACATCTTTAAGAATGAAAATAAATCTCTAATTATCTTAAAATTATTCTAGACTTGAAATATTTTTTCAGTTTAGGGTAATTAATTCTATATGTTATAACCTGGAGAGAATATTAGTTTTACAAATCTCACAAGAATCTTAAGTATTTTATGCAATTTAATTACGTCAATAATACTATCTAAGATAAGAATATATTTCTATTCATATAGTTATTTATCCTTATTTAGTGAGACTTTTAGCTAAAAAAACCTATAAATAGGTTTATGATTAAAGAACTTGAATTTATATATTTAATCATGTAGTGAAATAGTTAATACCTTGCTTATTAGGTGAAAATCCAATTATTTCTTCAAATTAGATCAATGGCTACTTCAAATTAAATTTTGTCAAATTAGCAAGCTTACCTTCAATTAACAAAGCAGACTAAGGGCTAAGTGAAAATATTAATATCAAAATTATTACTATAAGTCTTGTATATATACTTATGATAAAATTTTATAATATGGTTTAGCTATGCTACTAACTAAACTAAATTAGTTTTATTTTTATGAATATCCTTTTATCACTAACTAAAGTAAATTAGTTTTATTTTTATGAATATCCTTTTATCTTCCGGAGATCTCTTGATGCTTATTAATAGCAATTATGTGTACTATAATCTTAGACTATTATATATATTCTTAGTTAGAGAACTCACTATAAATTGAAAAAATTATAATTTTATTGTCTTAAAGTAAAGAATAAATGATCATTATGAGGAAATGATAATTTATTAAAATTTTAAATTAATATATCTCACTTACAATCTTCCCCATTAACTTGTAACTAAAGACTTATAACCTCTATAATGGCTTTTGAATCTACCAATATAGTTACTATTTGAAAACTTATAATAACTTATAATTTCTGGCATTTTATAATTTATGATCATATGTATGAAATTTACAAGTTAATGGGGAAGGAAAAAAATTATATATTATATATAAAAATTATATATATATATATATATATATATATATATATATATATATATATATATATATATATATATAACATGCTTATTTGGATGCATGCAAGTTTCAGTGAGAAAAATCAATTTTCCTTCATGCAACCTACCTTATCTCAATCAAGCTAGGACATGCAATTTACTTTCCACCTATAAAATGAATATAAAATGCAATAGTTATACTATAGAGTACAAATATGATTGTAACCGCTTGATTATGAGAGTCTTTACATGGTTCAAAGTTTATACTAATTTATAACCTTATCATTTTATAAGATTATTTATTCACCTAAGGTAAAGTTAGTGGGGAAGGCTACATTTGATAATAAAAGATTTTGGGTTAAATTTTCATAATTCAATGTGATTCTTGTCATCTATTTCTATTGACGTACATACAGATACATGTAAAATATGCTATATAATCTGAATTATATGTTTAGTGGTTCTATGATAATGATAATTTAACTTGATTTTTTGAAGAAATAGAATATTGACTTACTGAATGAACTTTAATATACTGAATGATTTTGTGATTGAAATATATATCAAAGCTCATTAGTTTTGGTAGAATTTAGATTGAAAATCACTAAATGAAAATAAATTCATGCTAAGAGATATCATGACAATTAATTACAAAAAATATGAAATTACCAAAGTAACACTGAATATCTATTAACTATTGAAGGAAATTAGTTATATTAAAGATCTTAACTTGAGAAATCTATCTTTAAATTGATGAGAAAGGCAATTAACTAGAATATTGCACATTGTGATTTAAAGACCTAGAATAGACTAATTATCCTTTGAAATCATCATTTGAATTTAAATTATATATGTAATTAAATTAATTAAATTAATTATATATAAATTAATTAAAATATAAATTTAATATAAGTAAACGTATCTATTATTTATTGAGTCTATTAGATATTCTTTCTCTGGTAAGATTCTTGATTGAGTTATCTCGTAGTTACTTATTTTAGTATATTTAAAGAGAGTAATTTGATTCTAGTGCTTAAATATAGTATATATTGAATAAAAAGATTTAGACTAACTTTAAAGCACGTGTTCTGGGAGTGTTAGTAGGATCCAAGGATTTTGTCACACGCTTCTTAGACACTGCCATTGCAGAGGATGTTCTCTATGTGGATGATCTTTCGTTACTAGGAGATCCGCAGGTGGCATTTGGTATACTCTCCTCGAGTATTGCTTGTCAACCGACGTACCTCATACGCCCAGTTCCTCACTCCTCGTCGTTCCTATCATGTCTCAGAGCCTTTGATAGGAGGATTATGGGAGTCTTTGGTGATATTATTGGACCACAGAATTTTGAGTTTGTGACAAGGGATTTGGCATGTAGACAAACTGCTTTGCCGATCTTGTATGGAGGGGCTGGCTTGCTATTTATGGAGGAGACAACACCTATAGCATTTTTGGATAGTTGTGCTCTCTTGGCACCCCTACTTTACTCTCGTTTGTGGTTGTTGATAGGCTGGTTTTGGAGACTTATGTGATAGAGGTGGAAGAGGGATCCTATTCTCTCCAAATGTTATTGAGACAGACAAGAGATAGTCTTTCCACACGAGCACAAGAGTACTTTCCATCTTTTGCTTCACTATTGTCAGATTGGACTAGACATTTACAGTCTTCCTTGATAGAACTATAGTGTGAGCATACGCTACCATTCTCTCTTAGTTTACTTGTCTATTCCTCAGGCTACTAGAGCTCGTCTTTGCTCTTGCTCCGGCAAGGATGCAAGCTCTTGGATCCTAGCTCGACCGTGCATTAGGGCATTTTGACTCGCACCAACTACTTTCTCTACAACGATGAGGTTTTGCCTAGGTTTGGTCCACTCATCTGCATCTTCATTACTCACTTGTGAGTGTGGTTCTACACTAGATACAACAACGGTCCATATGACACGATGTCCTTTAGGAGGACAAAGGATAGCTACCCATGATGTTATTAGGGACATAATGTTTGTTGTGGCACGAGAGAGTGGATACTTGGCTTGGAAGGAGCATTCATATGCATTACATATGACACATGTCAGGGCAGATTTATACTTGGTCCAAGATGATCAGGTGGCAATAGTGGATGTTGTGGTTACGGACCTTATGCGAGATATAGTTTCAGAGGGACTGATTACCCATCCCCTTGGATGGGCGGCGAGTGTAGTAGCAGGTCGTAAGGTCTCTAAGTATAGGGGCACGCAGCGAGGTCACCTCTTTGTTCCTCTAACCTTGGAGTTATATGGAGCGATGGGCATGACGTGACGTAAGACACATTTGTCAAGGAGTGCATGAGAGCTTATCATGTTAGGCGCCAAAGGGTACCACTCTCACTCTCATACTTTGTAATATATTTTAGACAACATGTGTCCATTGTTCTACAGAGGGTAGTGGTTGGTGCAATCCATAGGAGAGTAATCACACTAGGTGATGCTTCTTCGGATGCTCTGTAGTTTGTAGGCCATACAACTTGCATAGCTTAGATATCTTAGGTATTGTGATGCAGATTTCTCATATAGACTCTATTGGGGCCTAGCCCCATTTTACCTTTTTCATCTCGCCCTTGTCCGGCTTGATGGGGTCTTCCCCATCCTTCGTGTTCTCTCTACGCATGGGCCTTTTTCCACTTTAAAGCAATCAGTTTTACTTATCTAGATATTATGTTTTTTGAGAGTGTCTAAAGTATGCATTGATTCTAAATCATGAAAGTTGTATTTTTCTGAAGTGATTAATTGTACCAATGCTTGCAAACTACTTATTTTTCCATAATTAGAGCTAAAAATAACGGAAAACATTTCATAACGACAATTGTCTTTAACATCCATAACGACAATTGTTTTAACGCTCCCATGGATAAAGGGGCTAGGAGGAAGATATGTTTTGAGCTAAAAATGATCACGAGGTTTTTGACTGAACACCGGATAGATCGTCTCCTCAATAAGTCAGGTTATGAGTTAAACAGAATCTGGGTTTAGGCACAGGATATTCCAAGTGACATGTCCCTCACGGATGTTTGAGCCCCGCGCTAATCAAAGAAATCACAAAGAAAGTGCTAAATCGACCTCCATCGAAATGCGGGAAGGTGCACTCAAATTGAGAACAAAATGGATAGGCGACCACCTAGAACAAATGAAGGATAGGAACAACCCCATCAAGGGAGAGACAAAAGAGGTAAAATGGGGCTAAGCCCCAATGGTATCGAATTGAGAACAAAGGGTTCATTCACTCTGAATCGTTCGTGTGGGTGTTCAGTCAGGTTTCCGAAGAAACCTCGTTGGGCTTGGTACTCTGTAACGCCCTGTTAATTACCCGATTGATAACCCGAATCCATACTCATGCCGAGATCAAACTTGAAGATTGCAAACTCTCGGAATCAATAGAAAATATTGTCAGCCAGCTGCGCGAGTTCCTTTACATTTAGATCTAAATGAGGAAATCCAAATTTTAGCTTCGGAAGGGTGGCAGCAGCAGTGGTTGAAATTCGGGAGCACGATACCAGGCGCCTTAGAGCCGATTCCATGTCTTCGTGTTGCAATCGTTGAGGTGATGAAATTTCGAATTGACTGAATATCAACCTGTGGCATGGGGGTCAGTGAGAGTATAGATGGGGGATCTTCGTCTCCAACGCGAGGCATATCGAATTTTCAAAATGCGAGGACGACAACCAAACCCTTGGATGACAGATTGAGCCGCTTGTTGTTTACGATGAGATAAACTCTTGTGTCATTCTACGGTATGCGCGTTTAGCTCGTCAACGTGAAGCGCGCACGACAGTGAACGGATTGCATTTCCCTTCGTTGTAGAGAGTATGGAGTCCATGGCAGAGGCCATAAAGAAAACGGAGAATGGGAAGAAACGTAGCATGCTTTACATTATTGTCATTCAAAGTGGCTGTAGACACCGAAGCAGTTCAGGTGATCTCGTCGACAGACAACCAAGCCAACTCTAGACAGATGATTACCATGAACCAAGGGTCATCTACAGAAGGGGTGCCGACATCGGGAATATTGACAGTAGAGGGAACAACAGCACACCCGCAATTGCAGGACATGAAGGCGCCGAAAGACCTTGGATCCCCGCGGTCAATTCGGACGAAGAAACAAGACTGTCAGCTGCGTTTCTCGGTTTCCCCGTCCCGCTCCTACAGCTGCTGCTTCAGCACGGTCACATTGGCAGCGGTATTAATGAATTTGATTCATACCCAAAGTCTAGTGCACCAATCCACCCTGTACTATCCGGGAAGGCTGAGAACAGGTTCTTTTTGTCCCAACGCTCATCGTCAGACTCTGGCGTATGACCTTCGATGCTATCCCCAAAATATTCAGTCTAATTGAGATACCCCATTTCTGCTGTATCGCCGTGAACATGGATAAATTACATATATCTGGCCGGCCCGCTGAATATTGGACATCTGCTGCCGTGTGGTTCTCCAGAAACGGGGCAAGGCTGGCAAGGCTAGCAATCGGCTGCTGTTGCTCGTCCCCTGCTTTTCTTCACACGGGTGCTTCGTGATAGACCAATACTAGGCCTTGAGCAGGTTTAAACAGGGTTCGGGGAGCCTAGGGAGTTCGGGATGGCAGAGTTTGGGAAACATCATAATCCGCAAGTCATATAATCAGTCGAAGTCCATCCAACTCGCAGATATGGATGCTCCACTAGTGGAGACATGTACAGGCATCTCAGCCTCCTACAAGGTCATACTTACAACATCAAGCATGAGGGCGGGTACGTTTCCTTGCTCTATGAGATTTCGAACTGAAGTCCCTGAAACTGAGTTTTGTGGAGGATATCTCAGTTATGCCACTGAATATCGTTCGAAATGACGCATTCAGAACTATTCCTTGTTCGGAATCTTGGAATCAATTTCGGAATCTTTAGAATCAACTTTCACATTCTTCTCCTTAATCTTTCTAGTTAGAGTTGGAAGAGATGGCAGTACCTCCAGCTAGTTTAATGGTTCTAAGTTGGTTGGATTTCTCCAGTTCCACGGTTTTCTGAAGACGCAAGATGCATGGTGGAGCTTACCCTCTTGAAGTTGCCCTGGTCCAAAGTCATTGTCTGACACGATGTCCCTCCTGCTGCTCGAGTAACTTCTGCCTTCATCTGTTTTGCAGCCAAGACTCCACTAGCGTCGCACACGTATTGGAGCATAGCGTCTTGAGTGGATCTAGGAGATACCCAATTAAGAATCCATTTGGAGAATCTCCTGCTCACTGTTTTTCAAATTTTCTTTGCTCGTTCTCATTCTGCTGCCAGGATTACTTCGATTACTCCTTTCATTACACTCTTGTTGCTCCGTCTTTCCAATTTTTAGCATTTTACGATATGTTCTACTGGACATTTCTGGTCCACATTTCCCCATATAATTTTCAGCCTATTCTTTCCTCAACATTCTTACTCCTTTTGAGTGGCATTTGAGGGAGCAACCGAGTTTGCCATGGCACTCATGAGCTTTCGAACAGAAACTCGGTACGAGGGGTACTGATATTCGCTCAGCTACTTCGGCACTGCGGTTGGCATTGATGAATGATGAAATCGCACTTGCTTTCGTGAGGGTTTACTATGACCGCCTTCTGCTTCCTTCAGATGTTTAGCGTTCTAGGACTCGTTAACCTATCCAGTCCTCTTCCGCTTCGCTCTCCTATCCTAATATCCAGTTGCGTTATACGCTTCGCTCCGTCTCAGAAGAAACACCATCCACTCCGCTCCCGCTTCCGCATCGCTCTACTCTACCGTCCTCAACTAATTCCCTCTCTATATTCGCTCGCTGTTTGCCTGCTTCATGGTTCATACTTGACTTTCGACCTCCAGGTTCCTGCCCGACTCCAGACTTTAGCTTACTTTGATCGTTCAATTACCCAATGTATTATATTACTCAACTTATGTCGCATAGCTGTTACACGTTGCTTACTAGTTCTTTATAGATATATAAAGACTAGTACAGTTCTCGATATGGTGGTATTATGCCTTTGCTTCAGGTTACATTTGTTTTGTTAAATTCACTTCATCTACTTATCACTCCTTCTCGAAATGAGCATATCTTTGTTACCTTTCATATGAAGTGCATTTTAATGAGTTCTGGATCACCCGTTCCTAGAACGGCTTCTGCTCTCATCTCCTAATACCGTATTCGCGTTGGCAGGAATTCCACCGAAAGTTCTATCATCCGAGCAATGCCAGAGTCTGGTTCTATGGTGACGATGATCCCCGTGAACGCCTGCGAATACTTGGTGGTGAGCACACGTTCTCAAGATGATGATTTATCTGGAACTGTATTTGGATCTTAAATGCAAGCACTGGTAGCTTCTTAAGGTGTTCTGTTTCTGTAGAGGAGTTTAAAATTGACCTTTCCCGGATGTCATAAGGGTGAGCAGACGTTCACAAGATGATCTTATTATCTGGAACTCTATTTGGACTCTGCAAGGACTGGTAGCTTCTTAAGTTCTTTTCTGCTTCTGTTTGAGGAGTTTGAAATTGGCCTTTCCCGGATGTCATAAGTCCAAGTGGCCTAGTGAACCTAATTTGTGCATTTATTTTTCAATTTACAGCATATTTAGACGGCTTCGGTAGATTTTCCTCCGCTCAGGAATCAGAAGTGGGAATACAGAAGCTGTTTACAGTAGCAAGACGTGTAGTGCAAACTTATGCGGCAGAAGAGAAGATTATTCTCAGGAAAAAATGCATGATAATCATCAACTGGCTTCTTCGATACTATTGCCCCATTTTACCTCTTTTGTCTCTCCCTTGTACAGCTTGACGGGGTCTTCCCATCCTTCGTGTTTGCTACGCTGTTGCCTTTTCTCTCTTCTTACGGAAGAAGCTTTGGATTCCGAAACAGAATGGGCATCTCTTTTTGGATGATCTAATGCTAGGTACCACAGGCTGCCCCTCTCCGAAAAATTGGTTGAGAATGCACTGGGCGAATCAGCAATGGGTGACGGAATAGACGTTGGTTAACAGCAGCTTAGTTTCAGCATTGGGCTGAAGGGAGTCGCTGCAGATAGAACGGCGGCAGGAGAAGAATTCGTGTTCAGTAGGCTTGGAGAGCTGGTGGATGAAGGATTTACCGACGATGCTGTAGAGGCTTCCATCAACACTTCCGAGCTTCCATTATGGGAAAATAACACAGGCTCAACACCCGGGAGGGTATCATTTAATGTCGAGAGCATTAGTAGTGGTAAGTACAAAGATCAAATTTGATCTCATCTGTATGATGCCTTCATATACCTTCACATTCCTATCCGTATGCGCAGAAAATGCAGGACTTGGGTTTAATTCTAAACAAGATTCTTTTATTCTTTGACCTTCTTTAGAGATGTTTGAATTCACATAGATCTGTGGTAACCGCTTCACGTCACAGTTTTACCCTCAACTATTGTAGGGTAAAACTCTACAAAAGTGGCTCTACGGTGGGGATAACTTTGAGGGACTGAAGTTTACAAAGCACGTAGAGACTTTCAAGAGGAGAATTGCTGAGAAGGGAGTGAAGGAGGTCCTTGCTCCTGTTATCCAGAAGTTCCTGATCGACAACCCTCATCGTGTGACAGTCGAGCTTCACGTATGATCTTTTCTCTCCTCTTTTTCTTCGTTCATCTGTTGAATCTTATTGGCGCATGGAGCAGTTGCGAGTTTTATGTAGCTTGCTAAACAATCTTATGCACTGCAGCCTGACTCAGGAAAGAGAGCAAGGGGCACAGCTGCTGAAACGGGAAGACTTGCTAAAGTAAAGGCAGGCATGACTCAAGAGGATCTGACAGAGTTGATAAGTGCGACCAAGTGGTTGCGTTTGAGGCAGGAGACACCAGATCCTCCTGAAGCTTTTAGGGTCATCCCGTGTCTGTCACTGAATGACTTACGAAAGGGGCCAACACATGTACCGCAAGTAGTATGTGATTCCGTACATCTCGAAAATGATTTTTATGACACACTGGATTGCCAAAACTACCTTTCATCTTCTCCTGTAGCTCTCAGTACCTGGTTGTCGATTTTACTTGCTTCTCTTCAGGCACCCGTTTCTATTAAGTTTCCGAGGTGTTTAGTTGCATGGCTTTTGGCATGCTTTTACGCTCAGTGGCACCTATGTTTGCTAGAATGGAGTACCTGATCTTGTGTTGTCCAAGGGAGTAAAACCATCTAGTTTTAATCTGGGGGCTTCTATTATCTGGGGATATTAAACATTTAGTTTCGTCAGGTTGGAGAACTGAATGGGGAAACCATACTTCGACATGACCTGTGTACAAATGACATCCTCTACACCATTGTGGCTTTTGACATGTCCGCTGTTAGAGCCTCTCGTTCCCTTGTTCTGGTAAGTAGATTCCTTTGGTGATTTTGTTCCTGCTTCTCTTCTTATATTTAGTCCCTGCCAGACTTTCTATAATGACGGTGGACTAGTGACCGTGGGCACTGGTCACATGGCTTTGTTGTTTTGCTTGGCTAGGTCTTACCTGGAGGTATACGTGTACTCTCTTACAGATGGAGATCTGGACCATTATTTTTTTATCAAGCAAGATCGCCATTCATCTGCATAAAATGTTTTAAATTGAATGATATTTCTGTTTATGCATTTAAGTTATAATATGCGCTAGTAGCGAGGGTTCGGAAAGTTCCCTAGACATGAGGACCACTATGATTGGTCACTTAAAGTTGGTACTTTCATCTCAAATGCATTTCCTAGCTAGCCCATCAGTTGTCCACGTTAGCGTTTGCAGAACCATCAAATGTCCTTATCTTCTGGAACTTGTGATATCCAGCAAATCATTAAAAGGCATGGGCTCAAAATATATGGATCATGTGGAACTTAGGCAGCTCATTCGGGGCAAGACAGGAGGAATTGCTATCTACCCGAGCATCTTCTCAGTAGGAGGTAGTGGTCAAGCTATGATGGTACTTAATGGTCAGTGGTACGGCACTCGCCAAGCAAACATCCGACCTTTTATTCATGATCAACTTCCTTGGAATTCAGGTCTTGATTATGTGTAAAGTCACCTAATGTTCATGGATACATTGAGATATGTTTGGCACTTCTGGAATTACCTTCAAAATTTTCCGGTGACCTCCACTTAGTACCGTTGTTAAATAATAAATCTTTCTGCAGCGTTTCGACTTTTTCGGTCGAAAAGGTACTGGCTAGATTATATTTCCCTTCTTAAGAATGATTAGTTTAGTTCAAAAGCTTTAAGCGATTTTGTATTTCTTCTTTTTCACATTTCCTTAATATAAAAAATCGAAAGTTGCGCCAGCGATGTGTATAGAGAATCTCTTGAGGACTTCTACTAAGATGGATAGCTGTCTCGTCATGTAGATAAAGACAATCCTCATAGACGTTCAGTTCAATGAACAAAGATTCAAGCGGTTTGTGTCTCAACGGAAGTCAAACCTGGAGGTTGGTGCCCTCAAGCCGACAACCCGATCGCCTATCTTGGCCAGTTCCAAGATTCTGAAGCTAAGGGTTGAACCACAACCGTGCAAAAGTTTATTATAACGTCTTCTGCAATTGTCGATGTATTATATCCTTTGCCTTGAAATCCCTATCGCATTTGGCAGACTCGGTTTACAAAAGATGGAGAGTTGGTCGCAGCCTCCAGGTTGGATGCTATGCTAGATAGTGGAGGATGGGTGATTGACAGGATGTCAGGTCCCAGGTGACACTCCAGAAGTTTCTTTCTTAGAGTAACTGCAATATGGAATACTTTCCAAACATTCTACGTTGAAGTGATATGATAGTGAATTAAACATTTTAACCATGATGTTTCACCAACTAAAATTTAGGCAACTATGGAGCTGCAGTATATATATCTCAGTATATATGTCACTATTCTAGCATTGTGCATAAAGTACATCTTGGTTACCGATCATTTGCATTTCATGTGTTCTGGATCACCCGTTCACAGAACGGCTTCTGCTCTCATCTACCTACATCTCAGTATATAACAGTGGTGAATGCTAATTTTAATCCCGAAAAGTTCAGTAGTGAAATTCTGTACCTAACCTGTACCTTTGTTGTTTAACCAACTCAGGTACATGATTCTGGTCTGGAGTATCCGTCCGGTGGTACAGAGGTCTTAAGCTGTTTCTCACCGATCTGATACATTTTGAATCATGAAGCTCACTGGATTATGTCCGATCCTTGGAGAATCGCGTGGATGAAGATTGGCCCTCCGTGGTCCAATCTCTGGAGGTGAGTACTTGGCCGTAAAGGTGCAATTGTCAGTTTGATAGCGGAGGAGGAGATTACGTTGAATGCAGAATCGCACGTGTCTTTATTCCTCGACGCCATTCCGGAGACAACAACTAGTAGTAAATACACGCTCAATACTCGGCTTCCTGCTGTCAACGAAGGGCTGTTTATCTCCACTCAGGTATAGCTCGTTGGATCAGTCATGAGAAAGGTTGTAGTAACTATGACAATACATTTGAAGAAAATGCTGTATATTTTGATAAGAATTGTTGTTTCCTCTGAATGAAGTTGAAGGTCTATCCTCAGTCATTCTGACTCCTGATGTATCAGACATCCTAGCACTGAGCTTTCCTAATTTGACCAGAGTAGACACTCTTGATTGCTCACAGCAATACTCAACTCTCTCTCTGAGCTTTCAGAGACAGTACACAACAGTTCACTCACGCAGCATGATAAACACCCCAAGATAAACAGCACAGAGAACACATGAAACCATGTACAAGGTGCTAAGAATGACCTTTGCAGGAAAACTAACTATTCCAAGATCAGAATACACTGTTATATACACAGAAGCAAAACCTAAGAGTCAGCTTTGCCTAACCATCAGTGTGGCTGGTGCCCCACTATATACTAAAGAGATAGCTGAACCCTAGAGGTACATAAACTAGAGCCACAAAAAATAGGGATTGCACTAAACTAGAGATTGACTAAAACTAACATATTTTATAGTCCTCTTCCATGGTATTATCTCAATCTTGAAGCCCACAAGGTCACACTGAGGAGAACCTTTGTATGCCTGGAGAATGAGTTTCAAGTAGATTAAATAGTAGTGTCCGTCTGGTAGTATGATCGTCGATGTAGCTTCCGTTCAGACCTAGAATTCTTATCTATAATACAAACTCTGCCATACAGGTCAATTTCGTCTATAAAACGGCAGATATCTACGACAGTAATTATAAGAATAATGGAAGTATACATGTTACACAAAAGTACATCACGGACACATGGCTTTGGGACCAAGTACGAGTGAGTGGTGGTGCTTATGATGCCGATTGTACATTTGATGAACTTTCGGGTTAGTCCACGATGGCGTTCGTTTCCTCTATGGCTTATGCTTTGATGGTAAAAGAGACACCGAGATTTTGTTTGCTTTAGCTAACGCAGTTCTTTCGGATTGCAGGGTCCTTCGGATTCTATTCATACCGAGATCCAAATCTTATCAAAACTCTAGATAAGTACGATGGTACAGTGGAATTTCTCAACACACTGGAGTTGGACGAACATGCTCTAACCAAGGCCATTATTGCAACTATGGGAGAATTTGATTTTTATCAGCTCCCTGATGCTAAGGATTACTCCAGGTGTGTACACCACAATATTCGTGACCTTGTAATCTTACATATTTACAATTTTTTGCTGTCGCTACTGAGAGTAATCCTCTAATATCTGGCTTTAATTTTCCTGTACGCTTTAGCTGTGTACACTTGTCAAAGCAACGTGTTTAGGTGAACAAGCAATCTATATTGGATATCTGTCGTTAATGTAAAGGGCCAGCTACTTATGATCTAATCATGGGAAGTGCACGCTAGATGGTAATACTTTCATGTATATCAATTGTCTTCTCCAGAGCTTTTAATGCTGTCTGGAGCATGATAAGGTATATGCGGGGCATCACCGAAGAGGAAAGGCAAAGAAACGAAATGATGTCCTCTCAACAAGGTAATCACTGTGCAGACGCTTAGTTCTGAGAAGCCAATTGTATTATGTTAGCCAACATGTATTATGTATATTAAAGCTTATAACAGGTTTGTTTTCCTGAACTCGGTTATAATATCGTGGCCCTTAGGAGTTGCATACTGACATGCAATGTAGACAAAGTACAATGTCGTTTTATCATCTTCAATAGTTCAGATTTTATATTCATTGACTCATTTGTTGCGGAATTAAGTCAGAGAAGATTGAACTTCTAGAGCTAACGACTGCGCTTGGGTTGGTTATGATTCTGTACAGCGTGGAGGATTTTCGTAATTTTGCAAGCAGTCTGGAATATGTTAGAGATAGTGGTATCGTGGTGGTAGTGACATCGGCCGAGAATGTTGCGACAGCCAATGAGGCAAGACCCGGCTTTTTACAGATGAAGAAAATGCTGCAAACTACAGAGTAGTCGATTCAAACCACAAGCACATGCGGGCTCATAGTGCGCAGAAACCATTCTGGAAATGGTCCACACGCAGGTGAACCGCAGGCATATGCAGCCCTCTAAGTTCAATACATCAACAACCCCCTAAGCTTCCAAGCATGTAAAGGTGCATGCTGAAATGAACAATATTGACTGCACGTCTGATCGTGATAGCTTGACGAAGAGATTAGTACGGGAAGCGAGGGTTGAGACTGAGTTAGCCGAGTAGGCCTCTCATCTTACTTACCGTGCATTAGCAGTCACTTCGAATACCTACTAAAGCTCTTAAAGTTGAGCAACAACCATGCGACATTTATAGAAGCTTTAGTTCTAGATCATGAGCCCAAATCTTGTTTATGATCCCAGTTGAAGCATAAACAAGCTAATATGATCGTCCTCTTAGAAGTCAGGCTCTTCAATTTCCTGTTTAACATAGATTGTTTGACGAATCCGCATTGGATTAATTTCTTTGAAGACGATAAGATACCCGGAGGTTCTGTCCTGGGGAAGTCCCAACTTTTTGATAGATCCAGGATTATGTGGTCTCTATTCAACTCCTGTATGGGAGCATCTTAAATGCAAGTGTTATAGTCAAGTGGTCCTCACTGTAATAGAATGAATGAATGACTGACCTATGAATGAACTTGATTCTCTCAGTCGTTCTTTATCGGCCGCCAACTTACAGGAAACCGGAGAGTTCTTCGCAACTCCAACTTGCTAGTGGAATGATGTGTCACCTTGAAAATAGTGAGGACCACACACGGAGAGTGGAGGTGGAGCATGTGCTCTCTCTTAAAGTTTACTGTCGTGCCGCTGCCAATCATCTTCGAAAGGTATACATGGGGTGACCGTTTTGTTCTCGTCATGCTTGACCTCATTCATGTCGTTTAATTTCTGGAAGTCGTGGACTCTGCTTGTGTACCATTCTTCACCTAACTGGCTAATCACCACTTAGTGGTTGCGATACGTCTGACTCAAAGTTCCAGGACTCGTTGTCGCTTTCGTTTTAATAATTTCTGGACACATAGGCTGCTTTTAATCTATAGGAGAACAATTTCATTGACTTGTACAAGCATCTTGTTCGCTACGTGCGGTGAGCGAGCACCTATGATGTTAGTTTTGATAATCTCTAGTTTAGTGACTAGATACATGATTAGACTAGATACATGATTATCCAAAATACATGATTAGGCTGGATACATGATTAAGGTGAAGTGAGGGCTCTGCAAAGCAACCTTCTAGAGCTTGCTTGTGTATATATATGAGTGCTCTTTGCTCATGTTGAGATAAGTTCTCATACAAGGATCATTCCCAGCACCTTGTACCTTATTTTAGGTGTGTTCTATACTGTTTACCACTGGGGTACCTTTCATGCTGCGTGAATGCTACTGTGTACTATCTTTGAAGGCTATGAGAGAGAGTGAGTTGAATATTGCTGAGTGCAATTATGAGTGTCTTCTCTGGTGAGATTAGGAAAGCTGAGTGCTAGGATGTCTGATACATCAGAAGTCCGAATGACTGAGGATATACCATCTACTTCAAAGACTAGGAAGAAAGGTTCTCATCATATGATATCAAAATTTGTTGAACTAATATGACATTGAGCAGCAACGACACGCACCTGTGAATCTGAGTACCAAGTGAGAGATTGTAGCAATCCACACATGAAGTGCAGGTACTAGAATCTTTCATGCAGATGTAGTCTCAACTAAAAAGCTGAATGAATTTCTTTGCAAGTATAATTTCAGGCTATCATGATGAATTCTTTCCAGTTGAGTTTTGTTCAGTCTCGTTGGCGAGATTATACCACAGCACCGTGACTATCGGACTGCCCATGCTGAGTCAAAAAGCTTGTTTGTATAGGTACATTTACGACAGCTGCCACGTTCATTCGGCATATTGTTCTTGGAAGTTGGGAAGTATGGAGCTCTACAACTCTGCAGTTTTAGAAGCTAGTTACTGATGGTCCCATCCAGACGCTAATACACCATCTCTTAGGGGGTACCGATAAAATTCTAGTCTATTCTTCAGACTCTAGTATGAAGGTTTGGCTACTTTCATGAGGAGGTTACCTACTCAAAAGATCTCATGCTACCACTCAATGGCGGTTTTATAAATTTCTCGTGAAGGTCCAAGTACTCCCGAATTATGGTAAACAGGTCGTCAAAATACTCAGACTGTCACCGAGCAAGGCAGGACACTCCGTATTTGCCCTCTGTTTTCACTTCACTCAGTGATCTGAAGATCTTAGGCTGGATCATAGCTATAGGGATTGTCATGTTTCCATTCTATGATGCTACTAGACAGTGCGCAAGTCATGACAAATACACCACATGTAATTCAAGTCATTGTGATAATAAAGTGCAAATGGTCTGAACATACATATATACCGTTACACTAGCCGAGCCTTGGTACTCATGAGTTTTCGAGCAGAAACTCGGTATGAGAGGTATTGGCAATTGCTCAGCTACTTCGGCACTGTGTGAGGCACTGATGAAGTCGTAGGTGTTTTCATGAAGGTTTACTATGGCCACCTTTTGTTTCCTTTTATTGTTTAGCGTCTCAAGACTCAAGCGTCCATAGCGCTTGTTGTGATATACTTTATATCCTGTCCTTTTTTACTTCGCTCTTGTCACCCTGTTACATTTCGACAGGTTTCTACAGCCTACAGCTCTCTCATTGTTCCTCTCCTCCATTCCCCAGCTAATTCCCTCCCTATTATTTTTCTTGTGCCTTTGCCTGATTGATTCATGGGACCTATGGTGTATAGTGTTCCTACCCGACTCCAGTTCACATTTTTTATTTTTATCGTTCACGCACTGCTTAGTGGCAGTCATTTACATAGTGTGATGAGGACCTTTGTTCCTGTTCTTTGAAGTAGATGGTCTATTCTCAGACATTCTGACTTCTGATGTATCAGACATCCTAACACTCAACTTCCCTAGTCTCACCAGAGCAGACACTCCTAATTGCACACAGAAAGATTCAACTCTCTCCTAGACTTCAAAGACAATACAGCCAGTTCACTCACGTAGCAAAAATAACCTCCAATACTGA